>OY804596.1:31616796-32044296 GCA_963680895.1 Fragum sueziense
TATAGGTCAATTTTCAAAAGTTACAAATTGAGAAACAAAATATAGCTTTATGGTTAGTTAGATAAAAAAATGAAATGAATACCGATTTTATGCCATTTAAAAAGTTCTGTAGGTGCAGATAACTCTTGGATTTTGCACCTACCTAAATGGTTTTCATTTTCTTACACTACCTGTATTCATAGATGTAAAATGAAGTTTCTTTTTCTTTTATTCCCAATTTAATTTCTACAGATACAATGATAAATGGTGTTGACTTTATATGGCAGCTTTGGTTTTGTCCGTATTGCGCATACGCACCACTGAAACAACCTTAAAAACGCACTTTCCCGCCAAAATCCGATGAATACCTACCTTCCTTTGGCTGGCAAACATCGTTCCCCCCACCCCCCTTGACCCAGCTTCCCGTTGACATATGTTTTGTCACTTGATCAGACTTCCTTGGTAAAAAGGATTTCCTGGGTCACTGGGGGAACATACTTTTACATGTATATCAAAAATAGTTCTCATATACCAATTGCCATATTTTTTTTCGGGAAGATTTCGCCTTTAAACTCATTTCAATGGTGCGCATGCGCACTAAGGACAAAACGAAAACTGATTTGTGATTTCAAAACCAATTTTCCTTACATTTACAAAAAAGTTATTGCTGATAAAACAATAGAAAACTTAATTCTGGTTAGGGGTAGGTACAGAAACCAAGAGTTATCTGTACATGTCGGATCGTTTTGATTGTACAAAATCAATTTTCATATGATTTAGGTATAGATCTAACAATACAGCTCGAGATATTTATCAATTTGAATGTTTTGAAAATTGACTTTTCCATTTGAGACGTTTAGGGAGATTTCTCGCCTTATCTATAGAGATCCTTACCTAGCTGACTGATCTTTAATTGATCCTTCACTAGTTTCTGTATTCACTTACCTAGGCTAGTTGCAATCATGTGCTTTATGCAGACAACCATGATGTTTTATCGATATCAACAGATTCTTGCTTGATTATCATTCGTTTCGCAATGAAGCCAAAATGCTGAACATTGATAGCGCATCTGTCTCTCATTCGAGAGAACCCAGGTTCGATCCCCGGCCGTGGCAAATATCTTTTCTAACTAATGTTACCCACCAATGGTTTGATATTGTTAACCTATGTGGGCGAGCAGCTGGAGGCTCGGTTAGTCTATTGTGTTAGTATTTGTATGAGAAACAACAGGAATCCATGGTAAGGCGCTCAAGGTGCCGCGATATAACCATGGCTGTTGAAAACGGCGTAAAACCCCAATAAACCAAATCGTTTCGCAATGAAAAATACAAATTTGCACCGTGCAAAACATTCGATCGAAATGTTTGAAGATTCATTGACCGACTTTGAAATAGCAGGATTCATATACATATATTTGCGTGGGTTCCATCGATTTAAAGTTAAGTCTGACTAAATGAAATTTAACCCCATTAAAAATATTACAGTCATATTTTGTGCCTGAAACTGCGACGACATGATGTAAAATCCACAATTTTCACTGTAAAGTATGTGTAGTTTTTAAGGTTTGCAACCCATCATTAGCACTAAAGAGCCAGAGGTGAAATTTGATAAGTGCCAGTAATTCCTAAACTGTGTTACATTTCCATTCTAAACATAACCATTTTGAACGGTTTAGAATTTTGAATCAATGCATACTTACGGAAATATTTGACAGAAATGTTCAAAATTACCTCCGCTGCATATGAATATAGAGTAAAGTAATATTTGTAAATTATTTTCCTTTTGAAGCATAATCTTGAAATCCGGCACGTTGAATCAACTTATAAGAAGTGTATGTACAAATGTGTGTAATTTGATGCATTTCGTACGGCTAAAAAGTGGTGTTTTTAATGATGGCATATATACCTTAACCAACAAACTATCATCTACAGCTAATGGTTGCATACGTCCTTCAATTTTGTGTTACTCAGCTTCAACCATATCTAGATGAAAGGAACTTGCACGATTTTTATGTCTATAATTCAGAAATTGGCTAGTCTATCAAGAAATGGTGTTAATTCATTATTAATGCTCCTTTCAGGCAACTTCTTGTTGAAAGAGATATCGCTTTTCCAACAAGACATATTGTTCTGTGTTGCCATCAACTTATGTCCGGGTTTGCCATTCAAATTTTCAATATGCTGTTCGTGATAGCCAAATCGGCATCAGTGTTTAGTTTTAATCGGTCGGTCTGAACTTAATTCAATTCAGACAGTTTTCTAAATTTACACAGTGTAAGAAAATTGATTAACTATTTTAATAGTTATATTAATTCTAATGATCGTCTTATCATTTTCTCATTATATGGACTGAAAGTTGGATTTTACGTAAAAAATTGTGAAGTTACGACTTTGTCGCTGAATAATTTTGTTGTTTAAGGATTCTTTGGGCTAATATTTATCATGTAGGTGCTCAAATGTATGGCCAGCCAAGTGCACTACAAATATAGATGAGAAAGGCTTTAACACAAAAACAAAGATGGAAAAAGTATGACCTACCCAGTACACCCGCTATTTATAGATGATACTGCCCAAGGTTGCTGTAGTGATAGCCGGTAATAGGGTGTGGGAATTGAGAATGCAAAATAAGTAAAATATGATAGGGACGCTGCAAGAACACAATTACTGCACTTATGCTATAAAAGTAAACTTGACATTTCTTCAAGTTTACGTGTAAGATTTCTGGATTTTTTTCATCGTCCACTCTTAAAGTGACATTTTACATTTATTTCATTTTTTAAAAGTATATCTTGATGCAAAGATTGTTTATTCTAATGCATAGAAATGGTATCAATGTTTTGAAGTTGTTATAAGCGAAAAATACGCGATTAACCAATCACCACACAATGACTCTTTTTTGACTCCCTTCAAGAAAATGATTTTGGAAAACATTGTGGAAAATGAAGATATTGCTTGTGACGAGCAATTTCATCATTTCCAACAATGTTTTCTACCCGAAAAGATCCAAAAGAATTAAATTTCATTCACTTAAAATTGTCGTCTGCAACATCTTTGAATTTGGGTTAATCTAAAATTTTGTCGTTTGGTAATGGGTTAAAGTTGAGACAGAAATGACAAATTCTATATAAATCTGAACTGTTGTCCACAACAATTTGTATAATTTAAACACAAAAATATATATTTCTCGTAAACGGTTTAATGTTTTGGCTTGAAATTTTCAGAATTTTCCTAAGAAAACATGCTCTTTCAATTAGAATAAAAGTAAAATTTATGTACAAATAATTGTGAAATGTCACTTTAAACACTGAACAAGTACCTGCTTGTTGTTTGGAATCCTGAATGTTTCCTCAATCAAGTTATCCGACACATGTTCATCCACAATTTCAACGTCTGAATTCTTAACCTCCAAAACGGTTCTTGACTTGCTCTGGCATTAAAGAATTATCATATTAATAAAAGGGATATAACATATTCTAATACGTTTTTAAGATAAGTTGAAAAATACATTTCATCTTACTGTCTTTAACAAAGTTGTTTTGAAAGCGAGACTATTTATTGTTTACGAGAGTATTTATTTTTTTAATTTCCATTGGCATTTGGGATGCTTAGAAATGGATGGTTTTACACATTCCAATCTGAATAGTCTTAATACCAACACGTTTCCATATACATGTACAGTGTTTTATTTTTACGTCAGAGCAAATATAGTCATTGATGTTTACATTATACAAAACTGTATGTAAAATGAAATTATACTGATCAAACCTGTTCACCGGATGGCCCCGATATTGTGACGATAGTTCGGACATTGCTACCCATAATGAGTGACCACAGCTGATCAGATTTGTCCATGGTAGGACTGTTGACCAGGAGGAATCCGCTATTTCCACCATGATACTGCAACATGAAGAAACAAAACAAAAGCCGTTTGAGAAATTATACACAACCGCTGGCTTCAAAGCAAATAAAAGATATTTTCGATTTTAAAAACAAGAGAAGATTTTTTTCAGAAATATAAAAAAAAAACGTTGAAGAAGAAAAAGAAACCCGAATATTCTTAAATAAAATACTTTAGCAAAATAAGTAAACAAGATATATATGTATAATTTCAGATAAAAATGAACACTTTTCTCTCATTCTGTTACAACTCGGCTTCAGCGAGACACGGCATTAAGTGATTTCCCGACGATCTCTTTATACCCTGAGTGCATTGTAATATAAAAAATAACACTTCATATAATTCATAGTAAACTAATTTTTCATTGACTACTTTGAAGATTCCTTTGACTTAAAACGGTGCTTACTGGTAGCTTAGTTGATGTCAAGGAAGCAGGATTCTCTTTCAGTTCCTCATGGTCTAAAAGACAAACATAGCTCCATTTAAATCATTCACATCATGATCTACTGAATCAAAATATCTGATATACGAGGTGTGTACAATTATGAAAAAGCACACTTTTAACAATCTAAATTTACACAATTGCAGAAAAAGACCTAATTGCACTACTAGCACTAAATTAATAAGCCACATCTTGGATTTTCTTAAGCTTCTCACTCTAAATATCTTTCCAACAATAACAGTACACTTAAGAAGAAAACGATTTCAATCATATTTCCTTATGCAATAGCGATACAGATAAATTTATGCAAAACTTACCACTATTTCTGGATGAGAAAGATTTCATAATTGAGTACTCCAGATCTTCATGTAGTCGTCGTGTTTTGTCAAATGGTTCAGCATTGTCAGGCTTTTTGCTTGTCAGTATTAGCTAGGAAAGAAGTTTGAAAAAAAGTACTTGACAATCAAGAGCGTGCTTTATCTAATCACCATGAAGTACAATTTACAACCAACTAATTTCAAACCCTGAAATTGGGATGACGCTTCAAATAAGTTATTTGTGTTGTGAATAGTTGTACTCGTGCGTTATTTTTAAGGATAGTTTAACAAATTATGATGGAAACATATTTGCTCTGCGGGGGATCCAGGATTACCGTGAAGGTGGTTCGAACATGCAAATAGGGGGTCGCTTTTCTTATTATTACAAATTTTTACTGAATTTCTGCATGGAAATAGAATATTCAAGATAGATAGAGGACTCGTTTGAACACCCGACCTCTCTCTGGATTCGCCACTGTAATGCTTGGTACAGGAATTATTGATGCCTAGTCTGTACTAAATGAATAAGATACATTTCACCAGCTACAGTATGTGATTAATCATTTATAGAATAAAAAGCTTTAAAATGATATAGTTTGCTCCTTTACTACATATAAAGAAAATGTACCAGCCTTTGACAAAGATATTTCTACAAAACCGACTATGATACTAGATATATGCTCAAGATTATATTTGCAGGTCAATGATTCTACCTCCACTTCGTAAGGAACAAAGTGGATGTAGAATCATTGACCTGCAAAGATACAATACCTCATGTTGGACCTCTAATCGTGTTTTGGTGGATGTTTTCTCCTCTTTGTCTAGCAGGTATTTATACGCATCAGCTAAATCTTCTGGTTTAATATCATGAGTACCGAACAGTAGAGCATCAGCGACCACCTCGTGCATGTAAACGTACTGTTTCTATCGAGAGATTAATAGAGAAATAACATTAATTTTTAATTTGTATATTAATGGATCAGTGCTAGACCTACAAATGCCTTGTGGGTGCAATGTAAAACAAATTAATACAAAAATGAGTAAACTAGTAAACAATTGCTCAAAATCACGAAGACTTGAAACACTTTAACGTTTTTGTAATTAATTCTTGACTTAATCAAACTTTTCCCTTCTATTTTCCACAATAGCTTTATGGTCTTGCAATACTTTTAAAAATAGTAAAGTAACACAGAGTAGTTATGTCTATGGTCCATGGTAAGACGTGCTAGTGTTTCGTTGATCAAATAAGTTTCTAGGCGGAGGTTTTGATCGTATGGAATATGTATAAAATAAATAATTTAATTACCTCGTTCTGTACCATGCTGACACGCTGGTCACGCAAAGTTTCCACAATGTTGAATGGTGTAAGGAGCCCTTCAATTTGTGCTTGTTGGTACAGGTTGTCGATGGCTATGAATGTACCAGTTCGCCCTACACCGGCGCTACCAAGAAAACAATAGAACAAAAGTTTGACTGTTCCATTCGTTATAAACTCATATGATTAATATATTGGGGTTTATCGCCTCTTTTACCGCCTCTTTCAACTGCTACGGTCATATCGCAGCGGCTGGATTAGCTAACCATGAATTCTTGTCGTTTCTCACACCAATACTACCACAACATCCTTATCAAGCTGCCAACAGCTCGCCAACATAGGTTAAGGATTATCAAACCAGTGACGGGTAACAATTTTGTCAGAAAGAATATTTGCCACAGCCGGCGAACGAATCCGGGTCCTCATAAGCGAGAGTCCGATGCGCTACCAACTGTGTTTGGTCGTGGCCTTTAAACTGGTAGGAATAGTGTAAGTCCTGATCTTATAAATGAGCCAGGATCTGGAAAAAACGTCCCTTATAGCAGTTGAGATAGACAGATTTCAAGGTCAGGCTGGGCATTGATACAGTCTAGCCAGCATCCATGTTACTCTCAAATGGTTGCTACAGACCATGAGGAAGCTATTGGAGAACAACATGGTTCCTGGTCAGACTGCGTGTATACGCAGGCTGATCTGGAACTATGTTGTTCTCAAATGCTATAAGGGACGTTTTCCAGATCCCGGCTCAAATATGTATGTATGTTGGTACAAAAAGTGACACATCAAATTCCAAACAACAATTGTGGTAGAGCCAAGAAATTACTGCAACAGTGAAATTCACGTGGTGATATGGTATGACCATCAACATGTACCTTACTTACCTACAATGAACAACAATAGGTCCCACCTCTCTGCCAAAACTGTTGTAATCCTCCATAACATATCTCCAAAACTTGACCAATGTCCACGCGGTGTCCGGAACGTCCTTGTCCGGCCAACTTTCTAACTGGTACTGGGTCACGGTACTTTTCTCCCCACCAGAAAGTGATATTTACATTTGGTATACCTACGTCCGAAAAACATTACTTCCATGCCATCAACATGTACCCTACTTACCTACAATGAACAACAACAGGCCCCGCCTCCCTGCCAAAACTGTTATAATCCTCCATAACATATCTCCAAAACTTGACCAATGTCCATGTGGTGTCTGGAACGTCCTTGTCCGGCCAACTTTCTAACTAGTACTGGGTCACGGTTCTTTTCTCACCACCAGAAAGTGACATTTTTTTATTTACATTTGGTATACCTACGTCCGAAAAACATTACTTCCATACCACCAACATGTATCCTACTTACCTACAATGAACAACAACAGGCCCCGCCTCCCTGCCAAAACTGTTATAATCCTCCATAACATATCTCCAAAACTTGACCAATGTCCATGTGGTGTCTGGAACGTCCTTGTCCGGCCAACTTTCTAACTAGTACTGGGTCACGGTTCTTTTCTCACCACCAGAAAGTGACATTTTTTTATTTACATTTGGTATACCTACGTCCGAAAAACATTACTTCCATGCCACCAACATGTATCCTACTTACCTACAATGCACAACAACAGGCCCCGCCTCCCTGCCAAAACTGTTATAATCCTCCATAACATATCTCCAAAACTTGACCAATGTCCACGTTGTGTCCGGGACGTCCTTGTCCGGCCAGCTTTCTAACTGGTACTGGGTCACGGTTCTTTTCTCACCACCAGAAAGATATATTTACAGTTGGTATACCTAGTTGTCGCCACATCGTATGGCACGTGTTTATGTTTTGTTTAACGTTCAAATACATTTGAACAAAATATAAACATTGTGCCATACGATGACAGTTGTGGCGCCAACTGTACGTCCGAAAAACATTACTTCCATTCCACCAACATGTATCCTACTTACCTACAATGAACAACAATAGGCCCCGCCTCCCTGCCAAAACTGTTATAATCCTCCATAACATATCTCCAAAACTTGACCATTGTCCACGCGGTGTCTGGAACGTCCTTGTCCGGCCAACTTTCTAACTGGTACTGGGTCACGGTTCTTTTCTTCCCACCAGATATTTACATTTCATCCCTTGACAGCCAGAAGTGGCTATCAGCAGTTAAATTTTAACTGCTGATAGCCACTTCTGGCTGTCAAGGGACGATTTGGTATACCTACGTCCGAAAAACATTACTTCCATGCCACCAACATGTACCCTACTTACCTACAATGAACAACAATAGGCCCCGCCTCCCTGCCAAAACTGTTATAGTCCTCCATAACATATCTCCAAAACTTGACCATTGTCCACGCGGTGTCTGGAACGTCCTTGTCCGGCCAACTTTCTAACTGGTACTGGGTCACCGTTCTTTTCTTCCCACAAGAAAGTGATATTTACATTTGGTATACCTACGTCCGAAAAACATTACTTCCATGCCATCAACATGTATCCTACTTACCTACAATGAACAACAACAGGCCCCGCCTCCCTGCCAAAACTGTTGTAATCCTCCATAACATATCTCCAAAACTTGACCAATGACCACGTGGTGTCCATGCCTTCCTTGTTGGGAAAAATACGTCCGAAAAAATACTTCCATGCAATCAACATGTACCTTACTCACTGGTGGTGAACTCGGCCAAAGCGTGGAACGTTTTTTCGCGATCCTTGTATTCCGTCGGTGTTGTTATAAAATATCGTAACTACGGCTTTATCGAAGCCGTAGTTACGAGATTTTATAACAACACAGTTTGTCAATACATATCGATAAACCCGGTCTGTTTTTAGAACAAATTCATTGTTATTAGAAAAACTATCCAATCAGATCATTAAACTCACATTTAAACGCAAAATGTCTGTACCTTGTTGTAGTGAAAAACGTCCCTCGCTTTGGCCGAGTTCACCACCAGTGATACCTACGCCCGAAAAACATTACTTCCATGCCACCAACATGTATCCTACTTACCTACAATGAACAACAATAGGCCCCGCCTCCCTGCCAAAACTGTTATAATCCTCCATAACATATCTCCAAAACTTGACCAATTTCCACGTGGTGTCCGGAACGTCCTTGTCCGGCCAACTTTCTAACTGGTACTGGGTCACGGTCCTTTTCTCACCACCCGACTAGAAAGAGAGGAAATTGTCGCTTTTCAACAAAAATCTCGTCACTTCAGCTTGTTTTTAAACTGCCTGGCTTGCCAGGCAGGTTATAATAACTGCAAATTCGACAGTCGATATCTTTACCCTTTTCATGCTGTTCACGTCAATTTACTTTTGCCAACACAGTTTTTGCAGGCAGTATAGACCAAGATCAGCCTGCACAGACGTGCAGTCTGATCTTAGCATACACTGCCTGCTTTCTCCTCCATTATTGTGGCAAAAACTTGATCTAATCTTATTGAAATGTCTCTTAAATTGGTAGTTTGTATAAACCAAAATTTAATGTCAGCAGGACAAGGGTCAAAAATACTGCAAAGTAATCCTTATCCGGTGAGCAAGCCAAACCTGTGTTTTCAAGCACCGAAGAAACGGCCTTTTCAGTCACAATCAACAAACTTTTTTTTTTATCTTATTTACTTTTACGACAAATCGCGGGTTTACCGCAACACGGTTCTAACTCACTTTTTCATTATTTTACAGGAGAGGCAAAAAACTATTTTATTTTTTTACAAGGAAAAAATTTTTGTTCAATAAGAAACATTTCTGAAATTGTTTTTCTATAGCAGATAATATGTTATAAATGAAATCTATGTGAAGTTTGTTCAAAATATTGTATTTGAAAAACTTTGAGTTGGAACCGTGTTGCAGAAAAAATGATAAAAATTGACAAAAATGTTACCCGCAAAACAGTTCTAACTCATAAAAAATTCATATAGCAATATCAATTTGGCAGGTATTTATGTAGGAAATCATGCCTATATCTTATCCAAATAGTTTTAAATGTTAATTCTGTGTTTTTGTTTGATGACACAAGAAAAATCGTAGCCAAAATCTATGAAAAGAGCTTAAATAAGTATCAAAGCGCTGATTTATGCATAATACTAAAATGAAATTGTCTTTCATAATAAAATATTTAAAACTATAAGTTTTTTTCAAGTCTAATATACTCACAAACATATGTAGATGAGATTATTTAGTCTAGAATGTTATAGAG
This sequence comes from Fragum sueziense, assembly GCA_963680895.1. NCBI lineage: Eukaryota > Metazoa > Mollusca > Bivalvia > Cardiida > Cardiidae > Fragum > Fragum sueziense. The sequence continues at coordinate 31,626,936 of OY804596.1, forward strand.
CAATATTTGAGAAGTATAAAGAAGTTCAAAAGCTAGATTAAATCCCCTTGGTAGAATTTGCAGGGCGGAAAAATCCACTCAATCGAATTTCTAGGGCGGACAAAATCACCTCAATGAAATACTATGGAGGACAAAATCCCCTCAGTAATATTGAAATGGCTAACAAAATCCCCTTGGTAGGTGGAGTTGAATTTTGTTGGTAGAATTGATGCATGTTCATAGAGCTAAGCAAATGTAGGTCACACATATTTTCTTCTTTTGCCTCAATGTTTTCTTGATAAAATACTACTTTGGATGTAAAGACCATTATTGCTTGTGTTAATGGAAAACTGTAATGGGACATGTGTATAATATATCACAGAAATATAAAGACAACAGAAGAAAATATCTCTATAATCATTTTCTTCATTTGCCTCAATGTTTTCTCGATTAATTATTACTATGGACGTCATGACCAGAAAACAAATAGTTCAGAAATATGTTGAACACCTTTAAAAAATGATCAAGGGATTTCGCCCGCCCTTGCATTTACATATTGAGGGGATAATGTCCGCCGCTGAAATTATATCAAGGGGATTTTGTCCACCCCTGAAATTATAGCAAGGGGATTTTGTCCACCTCAGAAATTATACCAAGGGGATTTTGTCTACCCCAGGAAATTATACCAAGGGGATTTTTGTCCACCCCTGAAATTATACCAAGGGGATTTTTGTCCACCCCAGGAAATTATACCAAGGGGATTTTTGTCCACCCCAGAAATTATATCAAGGGGATTTTGTCCACCCCAGAAATTATAGCAAGGGGATTTTGTCCACCCCTGAAATTATAGCAAGGGGATTTTGTCCACACCAGAAATTATACCAATGGGATTTTGTCAACCCCAGAAATTATACCAAGGTGATTTTGTCCACCCCAGAAATTATACCAAGGTGATTTTGTCCACCCCAAAAATTATACCAAGAGGATTTTGTCCACCCCAGAAATTATAGCAAGGGGATTTTTGTCAACCCCTATAATTATACCAAGGGGATTTTGTCCACCCCAGAAATTATATCAAGGGGATTTTGTCCACCCCTGAAATTATAGCAAGGGGATTTTGTCCACCTCAGAAATTATACCAAGGGGATTTTGTCCACCCCAGAAAATATACCAAGGGGATTTTGTCCACCCCAGAAATTACACCAAGGGGTTTTGTCCACCCCAAAAATTATACCAAGGGGATTTTGTCCACACCAGAAATTATACCAATGGGATTTTGTCAACCCCAGAAATTATACCAAGGTGATTTTGTCCACCCCAGATATTATACCAAGGGGATTTTGTCCACCCCAAAAATTATACCAAGAGGATTTTGTCCACCCCAGAAATTATAGCAAGGGGATTTTTGTCAACCCCTGAAATTATACCAAGGGGATTTTGTCCACCCCTGAAATTATACCAAGGGGATTTGTCCACCCCAGAAATTATACCAAGGGGATTTTGTCCACCCCAAAAATTATACCAAGGGGATTTTGTCCACCCCTGAAATTATACCAAGGGGATTTTGTCCACCCCAGAAATTATACCAAGGGGATTTTGTCCACCCCTGAAATTATACCAAGGGGATTTTGTCCACCCCAAAAATTATACCAAGGGGATTTTGTCTACCCCAAAAATTATACCAAGGGGATTTTGTCCACCCCAGAAATTATACCAAGGGGATTTTGTCCACCCAAGAAATTATACCAAGGGGATTTTGTCCACCCCAGGAAATATACCAAGGGGATTTTGTCCACCCCAGAAATTATACCAAGGGGATTTTGTCCACCCCAGAAATTGTACCAATGGGGTTTTGTCCACCCCAAAAATAATACCAAGGGGATTTTGTCCACCCCAGAAATTATACCAAGGGGATTTTGTCCGCCCCAAACATATTACCAAGGGGATTTTGTCCACCCCAGAAATTGTACCAATGGGGTTTTGTCCACCCCAAAAATAATACCAAGGGGATTTTGTCCACCCCAGAAATTATACCAAGGGGATTTTGTCCGCCCCAAACATATTACCAAGGGGATTTTGTCCGCCATAGATATTATACCAAGGGGATTTTGTCCACCCCAGAAATAATACCAAGGGGATTTTGTCCACCCCAGAAATTATAACAAGGGGATTATGTCCGCCCCAAAAATTATACCAAGAGGATTTTGTCCACCCCAGAAATTATAGCAAGGGGATTTTGTCAACCCCTGAAATTATACCAAGGGGATTTTGTCCACCCCAGAAATTATACCAAGGGGATTTTGTCCACCCCTGAAATTATACCAAGGGGATTTGTCCACCCCAGAAATTATACCAAGGGGATTTTGTCCACCCCAAAAATTATACCAAGGGGATTTTGTCCACCCCTGAAATTATACCAAGGGGATTTTGTCCACCCCAGAAATTATACCAAGGGGATTTTGTCCACCCCTGAAATTATACCAAGGGGATTTTGTCCACCCCAAAAATTATACCAAGGGGATTTTGTCTACCCCAAAAATTATACCAAGGGGATTTTGTCCACCCCAGAAATTATACCAAGGGGATTTTGTCCACCCAAGAAATTATACCAAGGGGATTTTGTCCACCCCAGGAAATATACCAAGGGGATTTTGTCCACCCCAGAAATTATACCAAGGGGATTTCGTCCACCCCAGAAATTATACCAAGGGGATTTTGTCCACCCCAGAAATTGTACCAATGGGGTTTTGTCCACCCCAAAAATAATACCAAGGGGATTTTGTCCACCCCAGAAATTATACCAAGGGGATTTTGTCCGCCCCAAACATATTACCAAGGGGATTTTGTCCACCCCAGAAATTGTACCAATGGGGTTTTGTCCACCCCAAAAATAATACCAAGGGGATTTTGTCCACCCCAGAAATTATACCAAGGGGATTTTGTCCGCCCCAAACATATTACCAAGGGGATTTTGTCCGCCATAGATATTATACCAAGGGGATTTTGTCCACCCCAGAAATAATACCAAGGGGATTTTGTCCACCCCAGAAATTATAACAAGGGGATTATGTCCGCCCCAAAAATTATACCAAGGGGATTTTGTCCACCCCAGAAATTATACCAAGGGGATTTTGTCCACCCCAGAAATAATACCAAGGGGATTTTGTCCACCCCAGAAATTATAACAAGGGGATTTTGTCCGCCCAAACATAATACTAAGGGAATTTTGTCCACCACAGATATTATACCAAGGGGATTTTGTCCACCCCAGAAATAATACCAAGGGGATTTTGTCCACCCCAGAAATAATACCAAGGGGATGTTGTCCACCCCAGAAATAATACCAAGGGGATTTTGTCCACCTCAGAAATTATACCAAGGGGATTTTGTCCACCCCAGAAATAATACCAAGGGGATTTTGTCCACCTCAGAAATTATACCAAGGGGATTATGTCCACCACCAAAAATTATACCAAGGGGATTTTGTCCACCCCAGAAATTATACCAAGGGGATTATGTCTGCCTATACCAATCTATCTATCTAATGTAGATTAAGAATTAAGCAGAAATATAGTCTATCGGTTATAAGTGTAGACTTGTATACAAACACTAAAATACAAATACACAGTTTTAACAATTATCAAACCATTTATCGTGAGCTATATGGGCGAATCCTAACTCGTTTATTCTTGAAAAGAAATGGTTTAGTGTCGGGTCATTTTCAACAACAAGTAGTATTTTGTTTGTATACAAGTCTTCAGTTATAACCGTTGAGTTATAATCATATCTAAGACAATGCAAACATTGAAATGTTTTTCAATGCTATAATAATGATGTGGTTCGTCTTATCATAATTCTAAATATGAAGCGGAAGCAATTCAAACAATCATTTTTTGTTTTAAATGCAAATGGCATCATGTATCTTGAAATGTAGATTAAACAGACTTCAATCAAATATGTAGGAAAATTATTAATTTTATAGACCATATTACTATAATGGAATGAATCCAAAGAAAGCTTCTTATAAATCCACCAAATCAAACTACTCTTGCAAAAACATTACCTCTATTTTACACTGAATTCATTAGAATTTAGAGTCCAAGTCATATCTTTCTCTTCCAAAATTTTCAGAATATTGGCTAATAGACAAAGATCATACTGTAAAGTCTGATTTTTACTCTAAACTAAATATGTGTCACTTGCAAGCTAAGTTTATTCAAAAAATTTATTGCCAAAAGAGTTATATACATACAAAGAACTATTAAAGTTATTGTTATTTACCGAAAATTTACGTTGACTTTATAAGGATTATATTTAGCAGGAAAAGGGTTAGAAAACAAGAAAATCAATTGAAAACCATTATTATATGTTTCTTTAACCTGCAATGTTATTTACTGGTGTCATTGATGAAATGATACATAAAAGAAGTTCTAACTCAGATTTTTTTCTGCAACACGGTTCTAACTGGGCCAGTTAGAACCGTGTTGCAGGAACACAAAATACCACTTTGAGTTAGAACCTTTTAAACAAATTCAATTTTCTCAATTAATATGGGGAATTTTGGAAAAATATTTTAAGGGATAATGTATTGACATTAGTTAGTTCCAAAAATGTAAAAAAGTGATTTTTGATAAAAAGTGGAGTTAGAACCGTATTGCGGAAACCCCACGAAATAAAGAAGAGGCTAATACAAAATTTGATGTAATTTTCGCTTTTAGTAATAACCAGTTAGTATTTTCAGTGTTTATAACAAGCTTTTCGGCTGAGTAAAGGAGTGAAAGGTACAATAGGTTAACTGTATAATACATTTGTAGCAGTTACAATATTTCTGCTCTGATTTTTCAACAAACCAATCAGTTGGACACATTACATTTTCCCTTTATCAGCCGAGCACCGTGTTCGAGCCAAACTATGTGTTTTCAAACACCGAAGAAACGGCCTTTTCAGTCACAATGTACAAACTTGTTTTTTTTATCTCACTTACTTTTGCGACAAATAAAGTAGAGGCTAATACAAACTTTGATGTTATTTTCGCATTTAGTAATTACCAGTTAGTGTTTTCAGTGTTAATAACAAACTTTGCGGTTGAGTAAAGGTGTTGAAACGTACAATAGGTTAACTGTATACTACATTTGTTGCAGTTACAATATTACTGCTCTGATTTTTTTCTCGGTCATTTACAATGGTAGGGCTGACAACCAATCAAATTTGTTATGATTATCACGTGGTCAAGCTAACCGAGCTCTACACTTACATTTTGCTTGTGAGCTATGTGATAAAGGCAAACACCGCAGAAACTGCCTTTTCAGTCACAATCTACAATTTTTTTTGTGCCATGCACTTTTGCGACAAATAAAGAATAGGATTATTCAAAATTTATGTAATTTTCATTTTTAGTAATTACCAATTAGTATTTTTAGTGTGTCTTTCAAGCTTTTCGGTTGAGTAAAGGAATCGAACTGTAAAATAGGTTATCTGTGTTATAAATTTGTAGCAGTTACAATATTACTGCTTTTTTGTTCTCGAACGGTCATTGAACTGACAACCCTAAAACACATTTTATCTTTCCCAAAGGACAAGAATTTAGGGTCTTACAATTTGGAAGCTGCTGCAGACAACAAAAGGCATGTTGTTATAGATAGAATTTGTGTACAAGATAACACAGAAAATATTGAGACAAAAGGAGAAACTGCTGGTTATCAACAGTTTCTTCTTTTGATTCAATATTTTCCCAAGCATTTCCACTAGGGACGTCAAAACCAGACCCCGGTTTCTCGAAAAAACTTAAGTACATTCTCATGAGAACATTCTCAACTTCAAAGGGATACTCTCCAACGTTGAAGGGTATTCGATTGAAGTTCACGTGGATTTCGTGCGATTTGAGCACGGTGCTCAGATTTGAGCATGAGAACGTACTTAAGTTTTTTTTCGAGAAACCGGGGCCAGGTCTTTTTTGGGATAAGGTTAAAAGCCTTAACATTCCAACAATTTCCTATCAAACTGGTCAAAGTTACATTCCGTTCATTTCGGGATCACAAAAACATCTTGTTTTTACGTTGAGCCAATTATTGAGCTAAATTGAAGCAACTACAAATGAGCTTAAGCTCTGAAAAAAAAAAAAAAAAAAAAAAAAAAAAAAAAAAAAAAAAAAAAAAAAAAAAAAAAAACATTGTGGCATTTCAGACAATGGTTGACGAACATCAGTTCTAAATGAGTGCAGCAATGATTATCACACATTTAGAGTTTTATTTTCAGATATTGAAAATAAAACCTAATAGTCCGTCTGATGAAATCAAATAAGGGGGCTATTTAAGGAGTTCGCTGCACCCCCCTAGGTACCAAGGTTGTTATATACCATTTTAAAGCTTGAAATATGCTGGATACGATGCACGATGTTGTCAAGTTGTAAACCTGTGCAGCTCTCGTTTAAACTCACAAATGTGTGGGTGGGGTAAGACAACACATGAATTATTTGAAATGCATTTGTCAAATAGAAATCGTCTTTAACCCAATAACTTAGGAATGCACTCTTTCCAATTCGTAAAACCACAATCAAATAAACCAGAAGCGATATACAAAAGACATTTCAATCAATTTTACGCAGAAATAATGCTCATATATCTCGTCAATTTGCATATGGTGGGTGGGGTAATTTATGCACAGTAAAATACTTAGCTACACAAAGAAATATTCACATTATTGTTCCATGAAACGTTTGCACAACCGTTTTTAGATTTAATACAACTTATTTAGGTCTTGGTAAAACATCTCTACCAAATATTTTAACAGATTTAAACAAGACACAGTTCTAGGCTTCTCTCGAAAATGACCCCTCTTTCCCTGTTTCTTACAACATAGTCCGTCTAATTCTTTGAAATAAGAGGGCTTTTTAAGGACATCGTTTCACCCCTAAGCATCGATGTACCAATGTTGTTATATACCATTTTAAAGCTTGAAATGTGCTGGATACGATGCACGATGTTGTCAAGTTGTAAACCCACGCGGGTCCTGTGTAAACACACAAATATGTGGGTGGGGTAAGATAACATATAAATTACTTGAAATACAATTTTCAAATAGAAATCGTCTTAAACCGAATCACGTAGTAATGTACTCATTCGAATTCATCAAATTACTCTGGAGTAAGCCAGAAGAGATACACAAAACACATTTCAATCAATTATACGCAGAAATAATGCTCAGATATCTCGTCAATTTGTATGTGGTGGATGAGGTGTTTTATTAACAGTAATATACTTAGCCACACAAACAAATATTCGCATTGATGTTCTTTGAAACGTCTGTATAACCGTTTACAGATGAAATACAACTTATTTGGAATTTAGTAAAACACCTTCACTCTATATCTTGACACATACATACAAGACACAGTTCTAGACTACACTTGAAAATGCCCCCCCCCTTTATCCTACAACATAGTCCATTAGATGAAATCACACAAGGGGTTATTGAAGGAGTTGCTGCATCCGACCCCGTACCAATGCTGTTATATATCATTTTAAAGCTTGAAATGTGCTGGATACGATGCACGATGTTGTCATGTTGTAAACCTTCGCAGGTCCCGTGTAAACACACAAATATGTGGGTGGGGTAAGAAATGAGTTTGTCAAATATCAATCGTTTGAGACCCACTCTTTTTGAAGGTTCTTAATCGAATGCATGCTGTTATGATTAAAATAACCAGAAGTGACATAGAAAATACATTTAAATTGATTGTACGCAGTTTATACGCAGAAATAATTCCAGGTAGTTAGTCAATTTGCATATTGTTGCTAGATTATTGTTATACACAGTAGAAAACGTACTAGCCACACGTTTGTACAGCCGTTTAGATTAAATAAATAAATAAATATTAAATAGATTAAATACAACTTATTTGGACATTTGTACAGGTGCAACATCTTTACCCAATTTAATAGATATAAACAAAACATAGTTCTAGGCTGCTCTCAAATGTCCCTTCTTTCCCTGTAGCTTACAATAATCTCTGCTTTAACCATTCATAGTCAGATAGTAAAACTTAATTTCTGTGGATCGCAATCCTTTCAAGAGCATCCACTGAAAATATTTTAGCATTCTTTGATATAATAGATATATTGATTGGTGAATCCAAAAGATTTCACTGTGATATCACTGGACAACACACTAATAATATGATAGCCTCCAAGATGGCGGCCAACAGTAGATATACACATGTAATAGATACATAGAATATTCATTTTGATTCTGACTTGATCTGGAAAATGAATACAAATAATTTTGAGGACAGTAAAGATTCACACAAAGATGAATATTTAAACTTTAAATAATGGTTAATAAGAGGGACGTAATTAATTTCTGAATGGCCCCTTGGGAGCAAAATACCTTCATGGGCTTAGCAGAAAATCTCTTTTGGAGAATCGTTTTTTTAAGTTCATGTTTCCACTCTCTCAAATTATTCTGTAAATTTCTTGATCTTTATCTATCTTTTATAAATTTACTAAAAAGGGGGCACAATTCAGCTATTGTGATCAAATAGGCCTTCTATGCCATTATCGAAGATGTTGCAATTTAACTCTTTTAAGTGTTGCACTTTTAAATAAATCAGACCATTATATCAAGAGTTTACTGTCCTCGAAAAATTTCTAAGATGCTTTTTTACCAAATCTCGGATACCTACACATGGTACAATGTGTTTAACTTCTGTTACAAAATCTTAAAATTCAATTGGTGATACAGCTGACTGAATGCAGTCATTTTTATCGATTCTCTCGTCACTTATTTAGGGAAGATTAAACCAAAACGGTCCTTAAAAGAGAGCTCTTATCTTATTGTACGGATCAATGTAAAGTTTTGGATGCTGTTTTCGTCTGTTAATACAAAAGATTAGTAGCTATTTTCTATAGGGGACGAAATGGTGTGAGTTAGCTGGGTCTTCGATGATGGTTTTGACCAATCTTTAACAAAGTTGGCTAGATGGTGTTGATCATACGACCTAGGGCATATACGAGTAAGGGACGTTTTGTTATATTGTAACTCCATGTAAGCATACACCGCCATTGTGGTCTCTCGTCATTAATTTGTATGATATAATGTGTGATGTATATCAAAACTCATTTGATTTGGAATTCTGAAGGACGGGAATTCAACACTATAAAAATGCAAAACTTGATAACACAAGGTTATTGTTTTGTCACAAAATTGAGGATGATTAGGGCATTGCTCATAGATTTTAATTCCATTTGGTTTTTTTATGTATGTATAGTTTGTCTTTATCTTTCTTCATTTCTAAACTTATATATGGTATTCTATGTCTATTGCAATTACATGTATATATCTTCAGTTGTTTTCTCCATTTATCCATCTGGAACAATTACATTATACTTTTGGTTCCTCTTTTTAATTTGGTCATTAACATTTTGCTACATCAATATTGTGTACCACAACTAGTTTGTCCTATTTTTTAACGACATAATTGTTACAAACCTTTATTATTTGATGCAAGATCTTTATAATAAAAGTCTTCTTTTTAAGCTTTCCATGGACATTCACACTGAATTCCAGTGATGCTAATAATTATGTCTCGTCGAAATTAGGATTCACAATTTTAGAAAAAAACTGGCTTTAACAAGTATCATAGTGACAGCAGTAGTTTTAGTTGAAAAGTTTTGAAGGCTAATTAATCAGATTATATAGAATAATATACTTTTATAATTCCCCATCTTATGGTGAAAAGTGTACCTATCATAGAAATATTATAATGATTATATTGTAACGGTTATTTTATAACGCAATGGCTTTCGTAATGATTTCGTTAAGCCATGCGTTCAAAATATAGTTTTGTAAACTAATAACCATCACATTTCATCTGTTCCATCGAATTTGGATTACTACTTTGGATATATTTTGTTCTGGAAGTTTAGGTCCGAATCGGATAAATAAATCCCAATACATCTCCCACTCAATTAATGAATATATCGTTTTCTCACTAACGACAATGTATAAATTCTTATGATATATACAACCTTGATAAGCATTGTAATATCCATATTATCTAAGACGTATTCTCATTTTGTGCCATTAGGTACCAGTCTCGAATTGACTTCTTTTGAATTAGCAAAACTGACGTTTCAGACTTCATTTTACCACACAATTTACAAATATAAACAAATTCTAAAAAAACATGTTGCAATTAGTTAAATAGCTATAAAGTGACTGAGGCCTATGGTTACCATAAGCACTACAGCAATCACGATTATAAGCTGTCATTGTGCGATTATGTGCACCGATAGCACATCTTTGGTGTGATCACCACAAAAAGAATCTCTGTAATATTTTTTCTGGTCACAATGTAATCGTTATTAGATTGAGACTGATAACTCCAATTCTTGAGTGAACAGTCCCAATAAGCACCCATACTTCCCACAGTTTTGATGAATTTTCTTAAACAAAAAGTATTTACAAGTGCATCTTACATACCTACAGTCTAATTTGAAGCTTTAAAACATGTTTTAATTTCCCCTAATCTAGGATAAAACGTCGCTATTTTTCCAATTCCACTGGCTCAGGGCCCAAACACAAAATGTAGCAAGACTCTGGGTCCTGACATCACTTTCTGTTTCATAAGAATCTAGTTTAGTTAATTTTTAAATTCTTAAGGTAGAATCCCGAAGAAAGTTGAGTCCACCTTCAAAAAATTATGGATCCGTCATTGCCATTTTCTTGGTGAAATCGATTGGAATGTGTTTTGTATATCACTTCCGGTTATTTCAATCACAATGCCCTACATTTGAGTGAGAAAATTTCTAAAAGGTTGGGTTTAAGACAATTTATATTTGACAAATGCATTTCATTTTTGTTTTACCCCACCCACATATTTGTGTGTTTACACGGGACCTGCATAGGTTTAAAACTTGACAACATCGTACATTGTATCCAGCATATTTCAAACTTTAAAAAGGTATATTACAGCATACATCGGGGTGGGATGCAGTAACTCCTTCAATAGCCCCTCGTGTGATATCATCTAACGGACTATGTTGTAAGTTGCAGCGGGGGGGGGGGGGGTCAAGTGCAGTCTTAAAATGTGTTTTGTATATATCTGTTAGGATATAGGGTGACAGTATTTAACTAAGATCCAAATAAGTTGTATTTAATCTGTAAACGGTTGTACAAAGTTTTCACAGACAAATAATGCGATTATTTGTTTGTGTGGCTAAGTATATTATTGTTTATGAAACAGCCCATCCACCATAAGCAAATTGACTCGGCTTATAAACAATTGAAACGTATTCTGTATATCCAATCTGGTTTATTTGATGATAATATTATGAATTTGAATGAGCACAATTCTAAGGTTGGATTTAAGAAAATTATCATTTGGCAAATGTATTTCAAGTAATGTATTACCCCACCCACATATGTGTTTATTTACACGGTACCTGCACATGTTTACAACTTGACAACATCGTGTATCGTATTTGGCATATATCAAGCTTTAAAATGGTATATAACAACCTTGGTACATCACGGGTAAGGGGTGCAGATAATTCCTTAAATAGCGCCCTTATTTGATATCATCTGACGGACTATATTGCAAGATACAGGGAAAGAGGAAGCATTTTAAAGATCGGCATAGATTTGTGTCTTGTTTATATCTGTTAAGATATTGGGTGAAGATGTTTTACTTAGATCCAAATTAGTTGTATTTAATCTGTAAATGGTTGTACAAACATTTCACGGAACACTAATGCGATTATTTGTTTATGTGGCTAAGTATTTTACTGAACTTAAATTACCACTCCTACCATATGCAAATTGACGAGATATATGAGCATTATTTCTGCGTATGATTGATTAAAATGTGTTTTGTATATCTCTTCTGGTTCATTAGATAGAAATTTGATGAATTCGAATGAGTACTTTACTACGAGATTGGGTTTAAGACGATTTCTATTTGAGAATTGTATTTCAAATAATTTATATGTAATCATACCCCACCCACATATTTGTGTGTTTACACAGGACCCGCGTGGGTTTACAACTTGACAACATCGTGCATCGTATCCAGCACATTGCAAGCTTCAAAATGGTATATAACAACATTGGTACATCGATGCTTAGGGGTGAAACGATGTCCTTAAAAAGCCCACTTATTTCAAAGAATTAGACGGACTATGTTGTATGAAACAGGGAAAGAAGGGTCATTTTCAAGAGAAGCCTAGAACTGTGTCTTGTTTAAATCTGTTAAAATTTAGGGTAGAGATGTTTTACCAAGACTTGAATAAATTGTATTCAATCTAAAAACGGTTGTGCAAACGTTTCATGGAACAATAATGTGATTATTTGTTTGTGTGGCTAAGTTTTTTACTGTGCATAAATTACCCCACCCACCATATGCGAATTGACGAGATATATGAGCATTATTTCTGCGTAAAATTGATTGAAATGTCTTTTGTATATCGCTTCTGGTTTATTTAATTGTGGTTTTATGAATTGGAAAGAGTACATTCCTAAGTTATTGGGTTAAAGACGATTTCTATTTGACAAATGCATTTCAAATAATTTATGTGTTGTCTTACCCCACCCACATATTTGTGTGTTTACACGGGAGCTGCACAGGTTTACAACTTGACAACATCGTGCATCGTATTCAGCATATTTCAAGCTTTAAAATGGTATATAACAACCTTGGTACCTAGGGGGGTGCAGCGAAATTATTTTTTACCTGGGTCATCAGACGGACTATAAGAATATCAAGGATGAATCATTACACATTTCCAACAATGTTTTCTACACAGAAAGGGCAAATTACGTAAAATTTCAATTACCTGATATTGTCGTCTGCACAATCTTTCAATTTGGACCAGTCTAAATTCTGATGTTTGGTGATTTTAAGGGTATTAGAGGAGTATAGGTTTAATCCTTTCCAAAAAAAGCCTGGTTTTGACATCCCTTACAGAAATGCCTTTGAAAAACTGATGATAAAGAAGAAAATGCTGTACACCAGCATTTTCCTTTTAGCCTCAATATTTTCTGTTTTATTATGTACACAAATCATATATTTATTGTCCACCCAAATTAACCCGGGACAACTTAATTTTCGTGTGCAAAGTCCGTTAATTGAGTGCCTTTACAAAACATTGCCGAAGTGGGGTCATTACATATGCAGATGTCTCGGGTTAATCTTGCTGGACAATATCCTTATGCATTTGTAATATATTTACTATACATGGCTGGTTGCCATTGTAGAAAGAATATGTGAATTTCAATCTTCAGTAATATCCAAAGCAGGCAGTTTACAGTGCTTACAGCACTTTGATTTAAACCCGCAGTTACGAGGTTTTCGTTCAAAATCAGCCTTAGTTACATAAATTATATGGCACTTATATACAATTCTGCGTCAACATCATGTCCAAAATTATACTACATGGGTGACCATTTGGATATGTTCTGGCATTTATTTTGTAACGAATTCGTTGGACATCGTTAACTTTCGTTACGTATCCGAAACCTAATCGGGCGATGTCGGACACATTCAATGGTGGACCGTTCCACCGTCGAATGATTACGTACGACGTCGTCTGAATAATTCCTACGTCGCGTGGATCTCATTTGAGGTGGATTACCTCAATGCATATTTGCTTGTATTTGTCTTGGTAAAATTAAATAAAAGGAGATTAGTCATATCCAGTAAAAGTCGAGTTACAACGTTTCTTTTTCAACCAGTAAAACAAACCCCCCTTGAATACTTGTGTACTTGTTTCAATAATTCTATTTCACGGTAAGATTCGCACACATGACAGTAAAATTTGACATCGCAATTGAAATACAAAATCCATTTACCGCCCATATATCTAGATGTCGGGTTGTAAAATCTGGGCTTTCCTTCATAGATACCATTTTCACAAAAATGTCTCCGTATTCGTATACCCCAGCGTCTGGCCAGTATTTCGAGCAGTTCTTCTGTAATAAAGAACGTGATAAAGGTTAGAAATACTCTTTGTCATACAAGTTTTTTTTCGATAAAGTAGCAATAAATAATTGAAACATACATGTACTCTTTTATTTGTATCTGTTGCAGATTTTGGTATTCGCAATACTTTAGAATGTGACACTAACGGTACACGTCCATCAAAACATTTTATACTTTATGGTACTTAAGGTATATAACCGATCATTAAAACACCACTTTCTAGCCATAGGACATGCATCAAATTACACACACTTGTAAATACACTTCAAAAAAGTTGATTCATCGTGTCAGATTTCAATATTATGCTCCAAGAAGAAAATAATTTACAAATATCTTTTTACTCTATATTCATATACAAGGGAGGTAATTCATAACATTGTTGCAAATATTTCCATAATTATGCATTAATTCAAAATTCTAAACCGTTCAAAATGCTCATGTTTGTATTTGGAATGGAAATATAACACAGTTTAGGATTTACTGGCACTTTTCAAATTTCGTATCTGGCTCTTTGGTGGTAATGATGGGTTGTATATACATACGTTAAACGTAATTCATTTTGGGAAATAGAACATGGTTTTATATGTGACCCGTCATGCTAAAAAGGACTTTATGGAACGGATGTAAATTCTATATAGGAAAAATAGATCAGAACCAGAAATCAGAGCCGCGTTCTTTAGAGCGAGAATTCTTGAAATATCTTGAGATTTCTTAAGATGTTTTAGAATAAAGCACTCTTTTGAGCAAGATTTTTAAGACGATCACTGCGAGCCGCCATTGCTCTATACTTCTTTCGGAACCCCTCGTTAAATTCTGTAGAATCTATAAGGAAGAGAATTGACCGAGTTGTTCCGAATGCTCTATGATTCATAAACCGCGGAGTTCCGAATGCTCCATACTTCATGCAAATGACGTCATGATGACGTCATTTGTATGAAGTATGGAACATTCGGAACACCTCGCTTATAATCTCGGTCTCAAAGACGCTGTATCAAAAACATCTTAAGAAATCTTAAAAAATCTCGCTCTAAAGAACGCACCTCAGAAATCAGATTTGGAAACTAAACATACAGTGAGGTAAAACACAGTATAAATTCAGAAAATTATCTTAGATTGAAAGATTTCGATCCTAGTAGTCAGGCTGCGCGGAAGGTCGCTTTTAGGGTGACGGGTTAAAACATGTATGTTTTCTTCTACAATTTGAATACACGGTTCTGAGTTAGGCTTCTCAATCCACCCTCCACCCTCGTGGATCATATTATAACCTGCCACTTGACACACAACCGTGGATTAAGGTTTACGAAATGCATCAAATTACACACACTTGTAAATACACTTCACATAAGTTGATTCACCGTGCCGGATTTCAAGATTATGCTTCAAGAAGAAAATGATTTACAAATATTATTTTACTCTATATTCATATGCAAGGGAGGTAATTTTGAACATTTTTGTCAAATGTTTCCAAAAGTATACATTAATTCAAAATTCTAAACCATACACAATGCTTGTGTTTGTATTTGCAATGGAAATGTTTCAAATTTCGCCTCTGGCTCTGCATTTCATTCTCAGTTCGTAAACCTTAAATGAACGATAAACTACGGTAAGACATGGATTACTTCATCATTTTACTTACAGCTCCATTTTCCTTCAGTTTCGTCAACATGACAATTTGTTCTGTCCCTTGTTGCCACACCATTAACCAGAAATCATTGATCGTGAACTCTGTTGGACCTTGAAAACATAGTTCCCACCTTATACTCGTATTCAAAAGAGGATCGACTTTCAGAAAATGCAGCACTAATTATGCGCACGCATAGTTTGACAGTGTGGCTGTCGTTTCGCTAATTAATATTGAGTGTTTTATGAGAAAAGAAATTGTTATGCGATGTTTGAAATGATCCGTTTTTTTTTTTAAAAAAAAAAAGAAAAAAATATTGACACTGAAAACGAGGCGTGGTTTAGGAACATACCAGAAATAATAAGGGCGACGATTTACTCTATGGCTGTCACAAATTCTAGGAAGATAGGGGCCTAGTTACTAAACATTCCTTACCTTGGCAAGCAATAAACTTGGAAATTTTGCCGAACCCCTGTAATATACGTGCATGAATGTTTATGCCAAACTGTGGTATCAAGGACATTCTAACAATAACTCACATTCAATTCAATCCATTTTATATTAACATTAGTTTGAATCTATATAATCAAGTTTTCCAATTGAATCTTTCGACGAAAGTTTCAAATATACGAGTGCATGTATGTATTGATATTGCTTAAATACCATTTCGACAAGCCCATCCAAAGTTAGATTTTTTAAATATATTTTGTTAAGCTCTACTGATGAGGACCAGTATTCTAATAGTTGTAAATAAAGATGTGGAAAGAATCTGGAAAATTATATTTGAGCCAGGATCTGGAAAAACGTCCCTTAAGGCTATTGAGCCCAACATAGACCCAGATCAGCCTGTGCATACGCACAGTCTGATCAGGATCCAAGTTGTTCTCTAATAGCGTCTTCGTGACCTGTAGTAACTTAAAGAGGGCAGCATGGATGTATATTGGACTGCATTTGACAACAGGCTGATCTTCAAACTCAATTTTTAAAAATGCTGTAAGGGACGGTTTTCCAGATCCCGGCTCATTTGTGTTCTATCTTTTTTACACTTTTGTAGAAATCACTTCGATGAAAGGCAGGGGGGGGGATGTGTGTATACATAATTATTCTTTCCACACACTTACATTTACATAACAAGCGTTAATATAGTCCATAGAGGCATCGCCTGTTTCTAGTTTTACCCTGCTGTGGTCATCTGTAAATAAACAAAATACTAGGGGGCATCAAAACGTTTTGAGCCTCGCATAGAAAAATAAAAAAAAATCCGGACTAAAACTGCTTTTATTTTTCATCATACACATCTACCAACTCCGTTTTGTTGTTCCATCCAGTTTGCAAATCATTGGTACAGGATCCACAGAAGTCAACGTATTGGTACCAAACCAGCCCTCCTCAATAGCAGTCATTTCAGTCGTTTCGTCTTCTTTACTCCCTCTGTATCTCTAGGACTCCTTCACCCAAAGATTGATAGATGCAAAAGAAGAAAAGGACTCACAATAAACCACAGGCAAACGTTATATAACCTACGTGACAGACTTAGCCTCCAGGACTTGAAAAATTATCGCAACCCTGTTCTTACTAATGCATGCTTTCTATCTGCATTTGTAAAATTGATGTAGATCTATATAAACACTGTGGGGATTGTGCATGCTGGGATGGGTAAATCTACGGAAAAATTTGCCTCGCTTCAGGTAAGACATTTTGCAATAACTTCCTTATTTCTGCGTCAATTAAAAAACGGTTTGTTGCATGTACCCCGCCTTACTGAGCTCTTTCCTCCGATGTATGCTTTACACGAAACCTTTTTGTACTTTTTGCGAAAAGTGATCCCAACCGACCAGAAAAACGACAAAAAATCTGGTCGTTTTTCGGGTCAGTTGGGATCAATTTTTGGGGAAAATATGGGAAGTTTTCAAATAAGTAATACACCTGAGGAAAGCGCTCAGTAAGGCGGGGTACATTCAACAAACCGCTTGAAAATTGACACAGAAATAAGAAAATTATTGCACAATTTCCTACCCGAATCGTGGCTTATTTTGTCGTAGTCGTTATCATTTCGTTTTCTGATCAGTTGGGATCAATTTTTGGAAAAATTAAAAGGATACCACAAATTATCCATGTATCCGAGGAAAGGGATTTTCAAGGCGGAGTACATGCAACAGACCTTTTGAAAATCGACAAAGAAATAAAGGAGTTATTGCAAAATATTTGACAAGATTCGAGATTATTTTTGTCCGTATTCGTTATCCATCCCAGCATGCACAATCCCCACCGTGATAAAGATGTAAAGTAAAATTGAATGTTGGAAATACCCAATGCTCAAATATTTTTGATATCCTATTGTATGTGTAAAACTATTTATGTAGACCGAGATATAACAGACGTAGTCTAACTTCTGTAAGAGCGGATGTGAAATTGTGCTACTGTATTCACTATATCTGCTAGGCCTGCTTAAATAAGGAAAAACGCAAAGCTTTAAAATCACCATGCCACATACGTTACAAAATATTTCTTTGTGTGCACCACATCCACCATTGTTACTTGTAAATTAAAGTAAAAATCGTTTCCATGGCTTCTGTAAGATGCAGAGGGTGCAAACCTCAATGTGATTTTGTGCAATACATGTGTAAGTACGAAGTACATGCTTCTTTGGGGTTCATAACTGGTTATGCTTGTATATAATTCATATTTTACGGGTAAGCTGAGTTGATTTCGCCTGAAATGCCTTACATTCACGGAATGATAGAGAAAACTGCAACTTTCTCGAAGAAAACAGACATTGCTAGGGGTCAAAAAATCATTTGAGATGAGCCTCGGCCTAGTTTAATTCCCAAAGAAAAAACTTCATCGATTCAATTTTTCAATTTTCTTACCTTGGTGGTGTCCTGCCTCTGTTTTGCACCACAAACCGGCGTTATACACCACGCTTTCAGCGTTACGAAAACCACATCCACCGGTAACGATTGGACACGGTATTTCAAGAATTGTGTGCAACAGCGTACGTACATGTATATCAGAATAAATAACTGAATACTACCAACACTTAGATTTATGTAGGCGAACTTTAAAAAACTGATTTGATTTTTTTTATTTTATTTGGGTTTTACGCCGTTTTCAACTTCTATGGTCATATCGCGGCGGCTGGAGCGCCTAGCCGTGGGTTCCTGACCAGTATTTCTCGCACCAGTACAACCACAATATCCAAACCGAGCCTCCAGCTGCTCTCTCACATAGATGAATCACACCCATTTGTGAGAGACAAATGACTTTTGTCAAATGTCAGAATGGATACTGGCCGAGCCGGGGTTCGAACTCGAGACCCCTGGATTGACAGACCCTGAAAAATAGCTTTTATTAGCGGTATCCAGAATTCTGGAATGGTATTCACCAAGGAGTTATACCTTTAATCTTTGAAACTAATCTGATATATATACATCTCGTCCAATCAGATGGCGTGTTGTGTAACTTAGAATTAGACAATATGTTTAGAAATGCTGGTGAAAACGGTCCCTCATATAGGCCTACAGTCGACACTCGTTGTGTCGACATTGGATAAGTCGAATTTTCGCTTAAGTCGAAGTTCAAATCTGGTCACGTCCTCATCTATTGACATAATTTTTTCAAAACAAAATAATTTCGAACTGAATATAGCCATTGAAATATAGTAGGAAAAGGATAGAAATTGCTCGACACGAGCAATTTCTTTCCTTTTCCTACTATATTTCAATAATATTCGTACTTGATAAGTTTAAAAAAACGGTCAAATATCAAATATCTCGAAGCCGAACAAAATCGGATGAGGCGAACTCCGTATATATCGAGGTATTTTGACGGCCCCTCCGACTTCGACACAACTAGTGTCGACTGTACTTTATTGTATTCTAAGAACGTACATGCATACAATCCTTTATATCTGTTCTTGTATCTGTTCTCTGGTAACATTGCGAAGTTTGCTGGCTGAACCAACCCGGTCTTAAGACACTGAAAGGAAACAGAAGGTTTTGAGTACTACAGCGATTTTAAGCGATTTCTCATGTTGTATGACTCTTTTTAAGTTACTCAAATAGAGTCTTAAACATAAAAATGCTAAAAATCCCTGTGCATGGTACGGTATGTTATGAGTTTTGCCATGGCCTAATTAACCATTATCCTGGTGACTTAAAATTTTGTTTCAAAGAAATTGCCAACTTAGAGACATGTAAATCAGCATATCTCAAGGCTTTGTCATAATAATTTAGTAGAAAGCAGACGGTATCTGAGCACGCTGATCTGAGTCTATACCCCCTACCAAAGCTTTGGCTCAACAGGAATAAGAATAGGAATAGTTTATAACCACACACTTATACCAAGACAACATAATTATACTGACGAGTAAAAGAAACACCTCATTCTTATTTTAAATAGCCGATTTGTAGTATATCCGATTTGAAATTATATTAACTTATTCCCATCTCTAAATTTGATTATCTGTTGTCGAGAAATAATGGTAAGAAATTATTGAATCGTTACAGCTTAGAAAAATAGCACATTTAAACAGAGCGGTAACAGAATTTCAATTAAAGTAAATGGAATATGACGCGAAAAGTATGATGGGTTAATGACGCGAAAAGTGTGATGGGTTCATTGTTGAAATGCTTCAAAGTTGGTGAAATGTCTGCATTTGTCCAAGAAAAGATATTTTGAAAAGTTGGATAAGTAGGCATATGTTTTCCTTACATTTAGTCATAACTTTCTATATTCTTACTAGACTGTGTTAATCCTTGTGTTTTTCGTACAATGATGTAATATTCATGATTATTTACTTTATTAGTACTAGATGCTAATTATCGTTTTTGAAATAATTTTTACCTTAAATTCTTGGTTGAATAAAGCACATCCATTCTTCTTCCTATCATAGATGTAGTCCCAGAACTCCTGCACGCTGACGCCTCGCTGCCGGGTCTTAAACCCGTCATAGTCATGTTTAACGCCAATGTCAAGGTCGACTCTGTCAGGAAGGTCAAGGTCGGTGGATTTACCGGCATCTGGGAATACAAGATGGACAAAATCGATGCTTTTCAACAAATATTTCGTAACTGCAGCTTGTTTTGAAGCTGCAGTAACAGGGTTTTTATGGAAAAGCGACGTAATAATCCCATAAAGATGGTTTGTGCGCATGGACTCTGCAGTAGTCCGTGGAATAGGACTCAATAGCAATTTTGTGCTAAAACAGACTTGGTTTACCGTTTTGTATTGATAAACAGTCAGTATTGATATCAAATTTCGTAACTAAGGCTTGATTCAAGCCATACTTACGAGATATTATAACAACTACCACGGACATACTATTGTTTGTCCAAAATTACCTCACGGTTAACTGGATAAAATCGTTCCCTTTTAAGATAGAATACCCGTGATGTGGCCATTTTGAGATTCATAAAACATCGGATTTTTTCGAGCGTCGTCGTTACGTATCTGAACTTATTCGAGCTGGGTCGTAAACATTCGGCGGTAGAAAGTTTCACCGAAGAATATTTTCGACGCCGCCCGAATAATTCCGACGTCGCGCGAATATCATTCGGGGTTGACTACCTTAATCAAACAAAGACAGTTTGTGCGCATGGTCTCTGCAGCCGTCTGTGGACTTTGCGGTCGTATTTTGGGTGGTGTCGGTGCAGTCGTCTATTTTGTTTCTGAATAGTCTACGTACTGTACTTTGCATAATTATATTACAGGCTATGTTCAATTCAGTGTCAGACAAAGGCTATGTTCAATTCAGTGTCAGACAAACATGATAGGATTCCAGCGAATTTACGTAATTATGTTCCGTTTCGTGGCTTGGAAAGTGTTTATATACAGATCCTAAACAGTCTACGTGAACTGCATTGGTTAAGGTTGAAACGTTTAAAGTGACATTTCACATTTATTTCATTTTTTAAAAGTATGTCTTGATGCAAAGATTGTTTATTCTAATGCGTAGAAATGCTATCTGTTTTTTTTTAAGTTGTTATTTATCAGCGAAAAATACGCCTTCGAAGTTGAGACAGAAATGACAAATTCTATATAAATCTGAACTGTTGTCCACAACAATTTGTTTAATTTTAGCTCAAAAATATATATTTCTCGTAAACGGTTCAATATCTTAGCTTGAAATTTTCAGAATTTTCATAAGAAAAGATGCTCTTTCAGATAGAATAAAAGTAAAATTTATGTAAAAATAATTGTGAAATGTCACTTTAATTCTCAATACTAAAACGATTCACCTCCTGTATGTTCAGTTTTATTCAGAAAAAGTGCAGTCTTATTCAATAAAGTGATATCTCTTTCGCTTCTGCAGAATAAAGCCCATTACTCATTAGATTTGACTAACGAACTTTCCAGATGATGGTAGCCCACCATTTAAAGAGACGCACTACGTTTGACTGGGTAATCAAATGCTTGACTGAACTTGACTGGTATGACGTAACTGAACGATTCCTCTAATTGGTAAAAATGGTTTTCATTGACAGTCCAATTTCCCCAAATAAATGTGACCCATCACGCTAAAAGGGACCTTATCGGATGTGTGAAAAATGTCGACCTAGTCAGTCTGCGCAGTCGGCGTAGCCAGACTAGGGCCGACACTTTTCACTTTTATGCAATTTTCTAAATCTGGAATGTTTTCCCCATCTTACAATATGATCATTTTTTTGCATACAGTAACTGGTTGACCTGAGCTTAATCTGACAAGTTTGTCAAAATTGGATTTTTGGAGTTCGGATAAGGTCCCTTTTAGCGTGACGGGTCACAAATGTGAAAAGCAAGTTAGAAAGTCTATTTATGTATGTCTAGAAACCAAATGAGCGGGTATCTAGAACGAGGCACTATGGCAGTTGATATCACCACGTAGAATCAAATCGGTCTGTGCCTTACTACAGTTTGATACTTAAGGTCGTCCATACCCCATAATGAGGTTCACGTGCAGTTGTAATTTTTCGTTTGACGTCGTTATTATTAGTTACTTATCTGAACTAATCGTGCAACGTCGTAAACATTCGGCGGTTGAATGTTCCACTACCGAATGTTAACGGCACCAACCGAATAATGCCGACGTCGCGTGAATCCCATTGGGGATAGACTACCTTAAGGCACAATAATGCTCACTAACAGTTGCCGTCTTTAGTGGACAAACTTTAAGAGAAAAACATGAATCTTGACCATTAGGCTTATCAGAATCTACATTGGTCTGAAATGATATAATTCCGTCTAAAATGATTACCGTAAATTCTCTTAAGTTTCGTACTATGAATATTTAAGGTATACAGCTCATCAATAAAAACACCACTTTCTAGCAATATATGTACGAAGTACACATACT
Source organism: Fragum sueziense (assembly GCA_963680895.1). Taxonomy (NCBI): domain Eukaryota; kingdom Metazoa; phylum Mollusca; class Bivalvia; order Cardiida; family Cardiidae; genus Fragum; species Fragum sueziense. The sequence continues at coordinate 31,649,844 of OY804596.1, forward strand.
TGTAAATGCACTTCAAATAAGTTGATTCACCGTGCCATATTTCAAGATTGTTCTTCAAGAAGAAAATGATTGACAGATATTATTTTAAGCAAGGGAAGTAGATCTAATTTTGAACATTTTTGTCAAATATTTCCATAAGTATGCATTAATTCAAAATTATAAGACGTTCAAAATGCTTATGTTTGTATCTAGAATGGAAATGCTACACAGTTTAGGTGTTACTGGCATTTTTCAAATTTCGCCTCTGGCTCTTTAGTGCTAATGATGGGTTGCACACCTTAATTTAATAACAAATTTTGCCTTGATGAAAATGCGGATATCTATCGCAATGTTTTCATGCAAATGCAAATGCAAATTGAAATGATCTTATTCAAATTTATGTAGTTTTGAGCTCTTTTTACTCTTTTGCAAACAACAAAATTTTACAGGTCCAAAGTCGAAGGAGCGCTTAGAAAGAAAGGGAAAACATGCTAATTATCGGCATATTCTATTCATTCTGTCTTCTCTAGAGTTTTTATATCCAGGACAGTCAAACCAGAGAGTTTAGGAATGGGTTGGCATATTTGTAATGAAAATGTTTTTCTATGAAAAAAAATGGAGTACCGTTTCATTAGCCAAAATCGGTAATGTTGACTTTTTTTAACTTTTCAGAAATTGGGTATGTCTTTCATAATTGTGATCCGCCATGCTAAAATGGACTTTATGGGAAGTGCAAAAAGTATCGATCCTAGTCGGTCTGTGCAGTCAGCGCAGACTGACTGAAATCGGGACTTTTCACTCAAGGTTATTTTCTGAATCTAGAATTTTTCAACATAATACTATATTTGCATTTTCAAACCACGATAACTAGTTCACCTCTGCCGAGTCTTGACCATTTCAATCAAATCATTTCACGAATTTCATGTAAGATCCTTTTTAGCGTGATGGGTCACGTATATAAGCAGGAGATTGTATGTTAGCGGGAGGATGGTCACATTCAAAACACAAAACGAACATAACATATCGTCCAAAGTTTATTTAATACAAATGTTTAATAAATACATACAATCACAAGTAAAACTGATAAGACACAACCAACTCAAATTTGATAAAATATGTGGAAATAACAGAGAATTCAATTCAATCCAATTGATGTTTGAAATGTTTCGGATCTTTCTTCACGTCAGATAATTTGAACAAATAAGGAATATAAACTTTACCACAAGTTTTACAACAACTTATTTTGAAAAGCAGTTATCTTTTAGGAGAATTAAACCACGCTTTTGTTTTCAAATGTTCACTGAAATTATCTGGGTATATATTTCTAGCCTGATATAATTAATCAATCTAAAACTGGGCTATAGGTCCCGATAAATGACCTGACAGAGTGTCAGATACTCTGTCGGGTCTTTTATCGAGACATATACCATATTGAATATAAAATGAGCTGCTTTTTATCCGAATAAAGTTGATTGTGCCTTTAAACCCGTATCTAGATTACCCGGTAAATGAATAATTATCAAATTATATGAAATGTATTATGAATAACAAAGGTAATTTTGTAAATAAGAAATGTATGCATGAAATGTCTATCTTGGTGATATCAAAAATATGTACATTGATTAAGCTTAGCCTGCTAGCAATTTTGAATACAAAAATGTCTAATTACTATACATCGTACAAACGAATAATGTTATTATTCCTGTTTCATCGAATAATGTTATTATTCCTGTTTCATCGGGTTTTTTTTACTTCAAAACCACTCATGACTACGGCTTTTTAAAGCTGCAGATACAAGATTTATGAAGAAAGCGCCGATATTGCTTATCAATTTTTGTACACTTTTTACATACATGTACTTTCGAATAACAAATCACGTGAATATCACCATCAGTTTGTTGCGAAAATACACAACATTTTTTCTTTAAAGTGTCAAATTTAATTTCACATATAAAGTTTCTATATATCTGTAAATTCAGCTTTGGAAGATATGTTATGTTTTGGGGGTATTTTGTTCACCGTTTGGTTGTTCTGCCCGGAGAACATCTGGCACATCTTTCGTGGTTGTTATGGTAACGCCGTTGGTACTCGGTGTGTAGCTTTGTGTCTGGTGGAACTGGTTCGCTTTCCTGAAATGTAGGTTCAGAATTCGCTGCGTTTCAACAAAAAAGACTCTCGTATCTGCAGCTTAAGACAAGATGCAATTACGGGATTTTTGTTGAAAAGCGACGAGATGATTACTGACGGTACTAGTCTACAAAAGCAATGTCTGACTGTTCAAATGACTTCTGTAATAATCTCTACTGATACAACTTAACTCATTCTCCCATAATGACGTCAAAAGAAAATAGCTTTGGAAAATACTGTGGAAAGTGAAAAAAATGCTTGTGACAAGCGAATTCTCCATTTCCCACAATATTTTCTACTCAGATAGATCAAAGTATACATTTTATTCGCTTGAAATTTCTTCTGCAACATTTTTGAATCTGGACAAGTCTAAAAAAAATTCAGTCTGTTAAAGGGTGAATATTTTATTCAGGACTGGTTCAATCTTGACAAAGACACAGACAATAAAAAATGTTGATCTTGAAGAAGAAAAAAGACAGGGGGGAAAGATGAAGATTAATTTTCTACGCTAAATATTTTCTGTAATAATTTGACTTAACAGTGAAATTTGTAACCTTTTTGCACATATTTCTACACCTTAACTCTCTCCCAAACGGTGTAATTCAATTAAAAGGCTGTAGTAGACCTCACACTAGATGTTGATAAAGATTTGACTTGAGTGCAATATAACATTGAAAATATTGAGACAAAAGGAGAAAATGCTGATCATCAGCATTTTCTTCTTTTGTCTCAATGTTTTCTCGATCCTTTATCCTTATAAGGAAGTCAAGACCAGGTCTTGTTTGGGAATGGGTTACCTTACCTTTTCTTTATAAAGAGTACCAAACCAACGATCAGCAATGTGATAATGACAACAGCAGCGAGGGTGACACCAATGGCTATGCTTCCAGTAGTCGATAACCCACCCTCTTGAAAAGCTAAAATAAAATAAATTGACAGTACAACTACTCTATTTCTGGGGGAGGGGGTGTCACACGATGTGTATGCGACAGATATTGTTTCGAAATAAATAGCCTTTCATGAATGCTCTCAGCTTTGACATGGCATTGAAGGGAGATATTTAGTATAAAAAAGCGGGTATTTGGTTAGTACATTAATGCCCGCTTTTAAATTCTACCGTAGTACGATTTCGTTAGTACATTCAATAGGCTACCAGAAATGAGTATATACTTAACAAGTCCCATTTTTTCTTGGACAACCCTCGTACTTAAAATTAATATTTAAGACAGGTGCATTATCATTTGACGTTTTTGTATCAACATTTAGGGAAATTTATCATAACAAAGACAGGTGATTACTGGCGGTGGTATTAGAATGTCATGTAGTCATACCAATTGTAATATTCCTGCATAAACATATCATTATAAGATGCACTTACAAAGGTTTTGAGAAAAAAGCAGCGATAAGTTGCGATCTATCCATATTGGGAATACAAATTTTATGATATACAGTATATAGACCCAACGTACCTTGATTACACTGGTTCCCTGTGTATCCGTCCATACAACCGGCTGGGCACCATCCAGTGCTGACGTTACAAACGGCGCCATTTTTACAGTTTCCACATGTAGATTCACAGTTCATTCCGTATAGACCAGGTAAACATGCTTAAAACAACAACAAATGGTTAGAAAATAGTTTAGCTGTAATCGACCGATTAGCAAGCAGGTCGTTACCTTATACATTGTCTTTTTAAAAACTGTGGTCACGAAATATTAAGCAGAAACTAGAAAACCCGCTACAGTAAAGACCAGGAAAACTTAGGCTACTAGAAACGTATGATTAGAAAATATTTAAGAGGTGATCGACTGATTACGATGTATTGGGCAGAATCGAAATTATGTTATACATGTACATGTACACTCTTTTAAATAAAATAAAAATCAAGACCCGTCGACACAACAATACCTCAAGTTCAAAGCTCCATAATTTTCACTTGCATAATTTATATACCTGTATAATTATGGTATCTCATTTTTCAGTTTCGTATGATTAAATAATTATCAAAGAATGATATCATGAAGTTATATACCTTGTTTACAGAATTCACCAAGGTAACCAGGAGCACATCTACCAGAACATCGTCCGGTTTGTATATTACACGTGACTCTGCCCTCACATTGACCGCATTCTTGTAGACAACTGTAGCCCCACTTACCGAACGTACACGCTGAAAGTTTGAAATAGTGTAGAACAAGAAAGTTAATTTCGCATGTAGGAAGCAACCTTGCAACTAAGCATTTTCGAGATTGCTTAATTAACCATTTCCTAACCGGCAAAATGTAGGGTGATCCATTCCAGAAACTGACACAAACGACAAAATGGAAGTAATTAAAGAAAACATGGTATGGAAAATATTGAGACAAAAGGAGAAACTTCTGGCTATCAGCAGTTTCTTCTTTTGTTTCAATGAATTCCCAAACCTTTTCTATCAGGGACGTCAAAACCCGGGGCCCGTATTACTAACGATCGTACGTTTGATTTTTGCATAATTACTTGTAACAACAGCCCTGATTGGCTCAGTCGAATTTCTCGTGCAATCAGATGTCTTGTTACACAGTTTACAGAAAATCTTGATCGTAAGATGTTTAGTAATACGGGGCCCAGGTCTTGTTTGGGAAAAATAGTTAAAACTGTTACGTAATTTTAAGAATATTAAAAATAGCATATACATTATTCTTTTGCAATTGAATGCTCAACAGTTACTGTTTTATGGTTTTGAGATAGGATGTACCAATATATCCAACCGAGTACCACCTAAAGTTAGTTTGTTGACAATATACAAAAATTATGCACAGTTAGAAAACGATATGTGGTTGAATGTAGATGAATGGGGTTTTATCATTTTGAGGCAACTAATGGACCTTACTTTATAGGCATATGCACCTGGCATATATAGCGCAAGTACCACACAGCATTCGAATCACAGCTAGCATCACACGTAAACTATTTCTAAGTTGACAAAATATTGTCAAAATGTAAGACCTAATACTGGACAAGCCGATATTTGAAGTCTACAGATGATAATATTAATAATGCAAAATTGATGTACATCCTTACAAGTCTAACCTTTTCATAACATGGGCGGATCTAGAGGGGGTCGGAGGGTTCAGACCCCCCTGGCATTGGCCGAAAATTGAATTTTAACTATATAAATTTAGTGAAGCGTTACATATTTACAACATTTTAAGCCATAATTTGGGGTGGACCCCCCCTCCCCCTGGAAAATAAATTTGGGCTTGGACCCAACCTGGAAAAAAATCCTGGATCCGCCCCTGCGTAACATCATAAAATCGCATTTCTTACAAAAAAACCCGTAACAACAGCTTGGCTTAAGCAATAGGCTAGTAACGAAAGTTTGAAAGAAAGCGGAAATATAATAAAATATCATTTTCCCAAATACTTACTTCTGTTACAGAATATACCCAGGTACCCTGGATCACACCCCTGACAAACCCCGGTCATACGGTTACATGGAGCCCCCATACTGCAACCCCCACATTGTAGTCGGCAGTCCTCGCCATATCTTCCCGGGGCACATACTGAAATGTGAAGGTGAGCGGGTTACAAATATCGTTGCTTTTCAACAAAGACCTCGTAACTGCAGCTTAAAACAAGCTGCAGTTACGAGGTTTTTTTTGTTGAAAAGCAATGAAAATTGACTTATCCTCGATCACTCCTGGTCACACGGTTACACGGTGCCCCCATACTACAGCGCCCACACTGTAGTCGACAGTCCTCAGCATACCTTCCTGGAGCACGTACTGAAATGTCAAGTTGAGCGGGTTACTTTGACCATCAAGAACAGAACAATTATCGTTGCTTTTCAACAAAGAACTCGTAACTGCAGCTTAAAACAAGCTGCAGTAACGAGTTTTGTTGTTGAAAAGCAGCGAAAACTGAGTTATCCTCGATCACTCCTGGTCACACGGTTACACAGTGCCCCCATACTACAGCGCCCACACTGTAGTCGACAGTCCTCAACATACCTTCCTGGAGCACGTACTGAAATGTCAAGTTGAGCGGGTTACTTTGACCATCAAGAACAGAACAATTATCGTTGCTTTTCAACAAAGAACTCGTAACTGCAGCTTAAAACAAGCTGCAGTAACGAGTTTTGTTGTTGAAAAGCAGCGAAAACTGAGTTATCCTCGATCACTCCTGGTCACACGGTTACACAGTGCCCCCATTCTACAGCCCCCGCACTGTAGTCGGCAGTCCTCGCCATACCTCCCAGGGGCACATACTGAAATGTGAAGGTGAGTGGGTTACTTTGACCAACAAGAACAGAACAATTAACGTTGCTTTTCAACAAAGACCTCGTAACTGCAGCTTAAAACAAGCTGCAGTTACGAGTTTTTTTTTTTTTTTGTTGAAAAGCAGTGAAAACTGAGTTATCCTCGATCACTCCTGGTCACACGGTTACACGGTGCCCCCATACTACAGTCCCCGCACTGTAGTCGGCAGTCCTCGCCATACCTCCCAAGGGGCACATACTGAAATAGGAAGGTGAGCGGGTTACTTTGACCAACAAGAACAGAACAATTATTATCGTTGCTTATCAACAAAGACCTCGTAACTGCAGCTTGTTTTAAGCTGCAGTTACGAGTTTTTTGTTGAAATGCAGCGAAAACTGAGTTATCCTCGATCACTCCTGGCCCCGGTTTCTCGAAAAAACTTAAGTATGTTCTCATGCTCAAATCTGAGCATCGTGCTCAAATCGCACGAAATCCACATGAACTTCAATTGAATACCAATCAACGTTGATTGGTATTGAATAGAAGTTGAGCATGAACTCATGAGAATATACTTAAGTTTTTTCGAGAAACCGAGGCCTGATCTCACAGTTATACGGTGCCCCCATACTACAGTACTACAGCCCCACACTGTTGTCGGCAGTCCTCACCATACCTTCCTGGAGCACATACTGAAATGTCAAGGTGGGCGGGTTACTTTGACCAACAAGAACAGAACAAATATCGTTACTTTTCAACAGAGAACAGAGAACGAGTTTTTTGTTGAAAAGCAGTGAAAATTGAGTTATGATCCTTGATCACTCCTGGCCCCGGTTTCTCGAAAAAAAAAAACTTTAGTATATTCTCATGAAGACATGCTCAACTTCAAAGGAATACTCTCCAACGTTGAAGGGTATTCAATTGAAGTTCACGTGCATTTCGTGCGATTTGAGCATGGTGCTCAGATTTGAGCACGAGAACGTACGTACTTAAGTTTTTTCGAGAAACCGGGGCCTGGTCACACGGTTACATGGTGCCCCCATACTGTAGTCGGCATTCCTCACCGTATCTTCTAGGAGCACATACTGAAATATAAATGGGAGTTTGTATTTTTTTACAGCCTAGTTTTGACACGGAACTCTATTTATAAAGCCTGATTATGTAATATAATACAAATGTACGAATGAAATTTACGAGTGCGCTTGTAAATTTACAAGTGTACTTCAAAATTTCAGCCTGGTCGTATAAAAATACAAGTGTATGTATAAAATATACAAACTATATAGATTTTTGACCCATTTGGTACGGCATACGGAGCTTCAATACTACAATACCTACACTGAAGCTGACAGTTCTCTCCAAGTGGGGAGAATCACGTGATTGACAATGGTGTTGAACACGAAAAAATGGCGACGAAATGACCACCTCAGCGAGAAAATTCAAACTTTAGGAAGGTATGTATTCAATCTACGTTGTTTCTCAGACAAGCCACCTATCCTAAAGTACCCGGTATTGTCTAAGCTTTGCACAGATACCCAACATTCACCTACCTGTTCGCTGTATTTAGAGAACACGTAAATAATATTTCCGAAATTGCAAAAATGTTTGGATGTGTGTTTAGCACGTCGCAGCATATTTGCAGCTTTATTTCTTAACCAACGAACTCTTCTTTTCGTGATCAATACCATTGTCAATCATGTGATTCTCCCCATTGTCTCCCATACCTTACTAGGTTACATACTGAAACACGCAGGCCTCTCTGCACTAAAAAAACAAAAAAATACACAACATTCAAGTGACAATTACTTCAAAGAATTTAAAGTCTCACAAAGAACCAGAAGGTTATGCATTTTCTACAATTCTTAATTCATCTACATGTAGTTAAATTGATGATGATCATTCATAATACTCGTACGTGTATAGACCAAACACTCTTGGACATTGCCATAATTCTAAGGTTCTAAATAGTTTAGATTATTGCAGACGACATCTCGTCAAACAAACGTTTATTGACCTACATACCAGTAATACACATGGCCCCGCCATATCCGGCCTGACATCCTTGAGTGCATCGACCGGAAGTGACGTCACACTGAATATTTTGTTTGCATCGTCCACAGTCATTGGCACATGACTCTCCCCAGCGATTAGATGAACACGCTGAAAGGTACATTTACAACAAAATGGAAAAAAAACTTAGAAAGGCAATTGCATTTAGTCATTCTCAGAAAATGGATAAAAGTTAAGAAAATAACTGTCGCCGCTAAGTAAAGTTGAATATGTTTTACTGTGTGGGCAATAATTTACTCGCATCTATGTTTTTTTACGTTGATGTCTATTTTGCGTACAATAAGTATAATTGATAATCAAAATGATTCATTTTTAAGTTTTAATTTCATTTGTTTGCCAGGGGTGGCGAATTTTGCATACCACCAGGTCTGTTTTCGATAAATGAAGTATTGTTGTTTCTAAAAGGCATGCAAAAGGAAGTTTTTTTAATTAACAACAAAGTTGTTAATCTATATCATTTTTCATAGTGCCTTTAATATTTAAAAATTTCATGATCACATTTACATTGTCACAAGAGTGATGTCCGTAACCACAATTTGATTTTATCATTCTGATATTTCGGATTTTAGTAAACTACGCAAAAATGTTTCCATGCCATTGAAGGAAGTGTAAATGTCATAACTATGTGCAATTTTCTATTCAATTTTGGTAATAGTGAACATTTTTTGTCAAAAGTAAGCTTCGTTCGTTTGTCAAATAAAGCATTTTAATATCCGTAACGGGGCTGTATAAAGCAACCTCTTTGTTATATATGAAATAAATGGTACTTTTTGTAGAATCTTCTAATAATAAGCACATGGAACCACAAATTCGACGATTTTCAGTGTATCTGCAAATTGAGTTCTAAATATTTTATGATTTTCGTAGGACTAATTTCCGTAACGATACACTTTTTGACCCACAACTTCCTCGAATTTCATTAAGTCTTATATATTACATACTACTATCGAACATCATAAAGTGCTATACATGTATATATTATCATTATTGTTCGTCAAATATTTCTTTAAATTAAACCGTAATGAACCGTTGAATATTATCAAAATAGCATTTTTTCCAATGACAACTGAACATCGTATTTAATTAGAAGATGTAAACGAAATTGATTTAATGTTTCCTACCAAGTAAACAATGTGGTTAGTTTTACAGCTGGTCAAATGAACTTGGCTATTTTATATTTGAGAAATGATTGATATCGCTATCAGTGAAATTTTCTGATGAATTTTCTGAAAAATTCTGATTTCCGTAGCGAAATATTGCATATTTTTTATTCCTACTAAAAAGCAGGATTTGTTTGACTTCTAACGAGTAAATACGCCGCTTCTTAACTCCACTGTGTGGTTTTATTTAAGGACAAATATGACCTGATTTATTTCCCTTTAAAGGTTTTATTTTTGTAGCAATGGACTTATTTTCCATTTCTAAAATCCATAATGAAACATGTATTCACAATCTCTATGAAGATGCATGGAGTGTTTTGTAATTAATAATAGGCTGTAATCCTTAATTTGAAAAGGTAATAAATATCTAAGATCTTTTAAAGCTATTTTACAGAGCGGCTAAGAGTGACTTCTGTGTTTGTCTTTAGGAATGTACAATTTTCAAGGACCATGGTCGCGTTTTACTAACGAAGTTACGAACATTTTTGAAACAACAACACATTTGATTGGCCGAATAATCACTGTTATGATTTCTCTTTCAATCAGATGTGTTGTTACAAGGTTTTTGCAAAAATCAATGTTAGTAAACGCGGCCCATGTATCTACCTGTTTGGCATGTAGTGCCCAAATATCCCGGCTGGCACCCGCTTGGACACGCTCCTGTTACTGGGTTACATGTCTGTCCAAATCTACATCGTCCACATGCCTGGCGACAGTTTGGTCCGAAACGTCCTGCACTGCATCCTGAAAACGTCAAAGTCGTAATTTGTAACTTCATTCATTTACGAATAATTACTTTGAAGATCCCAAATAAATAATCAACTTAGTTGACTTGTGATAAGTAAACTAGATCTACTTGTTATCATACCTTTTGCAAAAAGGGTAAAAGGCCTATCACTACTCGTAACTATGATAACACACATATTTCTTCTGTATGAAAAAACAACACAAAAATTGCCAAAGCTGTACAGCTTTGTAGAGCCAGATAAACGGTTTGAATGCGATGCTTTGTCTATTTGTTTCAAAGATAGGCATGGTAGTCAAATGTTACAACAAAATGTGAAACAAGTACTTGTTTTATGGTGGAGTTCCTGTAATGGGGCCATTTTAGATTCATAAAGCGTCGGATTTTTTCGATTTCTCACCGCCGAATGTTTTCAACTTCGCCCGATTAATTCCGATGTCGCGCGAATCTCATTAGGGGTGGACTACCTTTAAGTTAAAATTTTTACAGAAAGATGGTCTATTGCCACGCACACTATCAGAGCAGCAGATTCTTTATATTACATGTATGTTACACGTAAGAAACATTGACATAACTTGAATGGTTAGATGTGATTCCGTTTTGTTTAACGTAACAGTTCAAGTTGTTTCTAAATTAAACGGAAATGTGAGAAGAACAAAACGGTGTATATGCGAACTATATAAAGGTGCACAAATGGGTCACTATCCTGCAACATAACGAGCGATAGATACAACTTGAACAGTTACTTGTGACAAAGCGGTGTAACTTTTTTCTCACAAGTAACCGTTCAAATTGTCTTAATCATAGGAAATCTGTTTACAGGCGACCTGTACCAAGGTGCATAACTTCCCTGTACCTTGTTACGTTTAGAAACGTTGAAACAGCTTGAATTGAAAAATGTAAAATCTAATTGGCTTAGCAATTAAAAACATTACTTTGTTTACAGAAAGGCGGTCTGAAGCCTGACTCAATCAGGACAATTCCCCGTGACTGTGTTACATGTACATGTAGGACCATTGATACAGTTTGAATAGAAATATAGCTCACGGTAAATGACCTGTCAGAATGTCCCTTGGGATGCTCTGCCATGTCATTTATCGTAACTACCAACAAAAAAACTTGCTTTGTTTACAGAAAGGCGGTCTGTATCCAGCTTCACAATCAGGACAACTCCCCGTGACTGTATTACATGTAGTACCGTTCACACAACTACCACACGTCTGTGTACAGTCATTACCGTACTTCCCAGCCGGACATGCTAGAAATTAGAAAGAAATCAGTAATCCTGCAAATGGTACTTAGAATCTATACATTGTGATAAGATAATTATCACCAAAAGAAAGTGCCAGGACAAGTTAACGTATAGATAAAAAAAACTTTGTCAAAGACGCGGCAAATCCATCGTCGGATACTCCGGGGTCTGCTACGCTATATGATATGCAGCATAGCAGACCCAGGGGTATTCGAGGATGTGGCAAATCGTCCACATTTTCAAATTCGATGATGGACATGTTCTCTAGCATCAAATAATTTTAAAGTCTGGTCCAAATCTCAATTCTGAATATTCCAAAAATTAAGAAATGTGAAAGTATTTATCATTTTCGACTTGAATGTGCTTAGAAAAAAGATAATTTCTGGAAAGTGAGTTTGTATCAATGCAAGTATGAAATAATTAGATTTTAAAGAAATAACTTTGTGACAAAAGCGAGGTTTTCATACACGTAAAAGAGCTTTTCTCCTTTATCCGACAATACTTTACTTTCTATTAATTATAGATATTTAGTTTTGTAAGCATCCTTTTGTCCTGGACAGGAGTTTTCCATTTAAACCAGTCTGAAGTTTTGTACATAGCAAGGGAAACAACGAACTATTCTATTACCCGTGTCACATTTATCGCCCGTATATCCCGTGGTACATCCTCCTGGTGGACATTTTCCCGTGACTTTATCACATGGACCGTTCTGACAGTTACATCTCTCACACACAGGTCCGAATCTACCATCCTGACATTCTGAAAAATGAAAAACAAAAGCAATGAATTTTGTGCTAAAAATAGCCTAGGTTTGCCGTTATGTTTTGATAAAACGTCGGAGATGTTATACAATTTCGTAACTACGGCTTGAATCAAACCGTAGTTGCGAGATTTTATAACAACGCCCACGAAAAAGTATTTGATTGTCCGAAATAACGTCAAAATTGACAGGATAAAATCGTTTCCTATAGACATAGTAGAATGAGAGGCGTTCATTTATTTATAAATTGGGCGAAACGTAAATACAGTATACCAAGGACCGTTCAGACAGTTACATCTCTCACACTCAGGTCCAAATCTACCATCCTGACATTCTGGTAATAAAACATGCAAAGCTTTATAGAAATGACAATAAAAAAATCTAGAGTCAAGACCCGTAGGAAGCAATTCAATATTGGGTGGACTGAAGCCCAAGTGGTTGAATATTAGGGGGAGGAGGGGGGGCTAAATTGAATTTTCACCGAATTTTCAGAATAGAATAAGGGCAATTTGGCATTTTTGGCCAACTTGGGGGGGAGCTAAGCCCCATAGCCCTCTCTGTTCCTCCCGGCCTGTAGATCATATAATTTTGTAATTAGGGGGCCTACATTATTAAAATTATAGCGTGTCGTTATTCCACGTTATAATGGCATATTTACTATGCTAGTATTTTTAACGTAACATAATTTGGAGGCGCAAAATGAGATCGTAAATGCACGCAAAGGTACCACTATCGATGAACCACGGCTCAATGCATTATGTACAATCAAAATTAACGTTCTATCATTTTCTCAAAGAATGACATGTTTCACAGCCTATGTACCGTCAACAATCCTTTAGAAACTATGCATGCCTCAGAAAACTCCCCTTTAAAACTACAAGAGAACTTGGATGTAAAATTTAACGATGGTACAGACCAACAGATAAGAGTGGTGAAGACATTCTATCTTTTTTTTTTATTTCAAATCCAGATCCTATGTTGTGGTACTCATTTGAATCGTCTCGACGAGACGATTCAAATGAGTACCAGTCAACATAGGGTTTGATGGATATTTTGTAAAATGTTTCATTTTAAAAATCCACCTCTCCCTCTTATAATTTTTATGTAGCTCTCATTGTATTTGACTAAATTACATTTATAAATCTGCGGTTACCAAACAATGAGCAGCCTCGTCGACCTCTGAGCACAAGAGTCAATATCTAAATCTACTTGGGTCACCAAACTTAAGTTGCGTTTGAACCTCTTCCTGTCGTATTCGTCATTCGTGAAAAGGGTTAAAAATAAGATCTACAGGAATTATTTACCTCCGTAAAGCTGCAGTTCACATACAATCAACAGCCTCAGTGGACCGCTCAACACGAGCGTTAGATATCTGAATCTTCTCGGGTCTCTAAACTTAAGTTGAATTCTCCTCTTTCGGTTAGGATCGGTGTTGTTAAATAATTGCTCGGCCCTGTCTATGGAGCTCTGATTTGTGTTGTAGAACGTCAGGCCGACATATTCCTCTGCAATGTAAAATGGCATTTAAAAATATAATGAAACCAGACATACACATTAAAAGCTTTTGTATATATGTAAGTGCAGTCAGATAAAGAAATATTTCACTCATTTTCTATTTCCACTTGTAATGAATAATCTATTAAAGATTTAAGATATCCCATTTTGTCTCAAAATTTCGCCAAAAATCATCTTTCTCCCCACTGATAAGCCTTTCAAAATTAGCCAATCCAAATAGTTACCGTTTCGGGAAGTACGAATTCAACGTAAGAAAAATATACCCGCGCCCATCACCCACGGTGGACGGTCCAATTAATCTATATCTATGGCGTACCAAATGGGTCAAAAGTCTATTAAGAGCGTATACGCGTAAAATATACGCGTCGACGCATAAAATTTACGCGAGCAGTTGAAAATTTATGCGTCGACGCGTAAATTTTGAACTCCTCGCGTAAATATAGGCCTACGCGTCGACGCGTATCTTATCTATTAACCAATCAGATCCTTCGTTTCATCCATCAATTTTATGGTATAAAGGGAAAGGTTTCTAACCGCCTCTCCCATTGGCCAGCCTCGGCTTCACATTATTTACTCCTGCTTGCGTAAACTTTACGAGTCGACGCATATTTTTTCAACTGCTCGCGTTAAATAAACGCATAAAATAAACGCGTCGATGCATATATTTTCAACTGCTCGCGTAAATTTGATGCGTCGACGCGCATATTTACACGTCGACGCATAAAATTTACGCGAATAGTTGAAAATATATGCGTCGACGCGTTTATTTTATGCGTGCACGCTCTATATAGACTTAAATTGACCCATTTAGTACGTCATATATATGAGTAATCAGATGCTGCTCTTGCAGGTCAATCTGGAACCACGGGTCACTTTCGTAGTTGGTTGCGGCGCAGCAGTTGCACCTATCCAAGTCCGTGTCAAAATTACCATCGTAACCTTATTCCCACACAGTGCCATTTTTACGCCATTGAAGAAAAATGGGAAAACATTGTGGAAAATGAAGAAATTGCTTGTCACAAGCAATTCCTTCATTTGACACAATGTTTATTAACCTTAAATGGAAAGACATTTAAAATTCATCATCTTGAAAGTTTCGTCCACAACACCTTTCAAATTAGAACAGTCCAATTTTTTTTGCCGTTTGGTACTGGGTTTAACGAAAGATGAATTTCAACAAAAACCTCGTAACTACATCTTGTTTTAAGGATCAGTTTCGAGGTTTTCGATGAAAATCATCAATTTACTCACGTCCATCCCCCAAATTGGATGGTCCTATAACGTCTATATCAGTAATCAGATGCTGCTCTTGCAGGTCGATCTGGAACCACGGGTCTCTTTCGTAGTTGGTTGCAGCACAGCAGTTGCACCTATCCAAGTCGGTGTGTAAATTACCATCGTAACTTCATTCCCACACCGTGCCATTTTTTACGCCATTGAAGAAAATTGCTTGTGAAAACATTGTGGAAAATAAAGAAATTGCTTGTCATAAGCAATTTCTTTTCATTTTCCTTAATGTTTATTAAACTAAAATGGAAAGACACTTAAAATTCATCATCTTGAAATATTTGGTACTGGATTTAACGAAAGATGAATTTCAACAAAACCTCGTAACTGCACCTTGTTTTAAGCATCAAATACGAGGTTTTCGATGAAAATCATCAATTTACTCACGTCCATCCCCCAAATTGGATGGTCCTATAACGTCTATATCAGTAATCAGATGCTGCTCTTGCAAGTCAATCTGGAACCACGGGTCACTTTCGTAGTTTGTTGCGGCGCAACAGTTGCACCTATCTAAGTCCGTGTCCAGATTACCATCGACGGCCTTCTCCGCTGTGAGGTCAAGCAGTTGGCTGGACATTCTGACTGGCCGGAACCGGGATACCAGCGCACCTGTTGTGAAATAAAATGACTGAGAGGTGCCATAGAACAACAATCAATATGATTATGCCAACAATGATCAGTAGGCTAATTTCTACTTGTTATTTTTATCTAATTTGTCGTATCTCATTTGCATATGTGACTCGTTACGCTAAAATGACCGTTTGTAAAGTCCGTAAAACATAATTTGGAGTAATGTAGGCCTATCAACCAGATGTCGTATTTGGTAAATGAATGTAGAGCAAGTTGTTCGAGGGCTCAGTGCAAAACTATTGTAACTACATATTTTTCAGAAGTTCACCTTTTCGCATTTTCTGAATCTTTAGGAAGGAATACACCATGTGTTCTAATATAAGGTTTCAATTCTGTATACTTAAAAAGATATTTAGAATTTTAAAAATATTTTTCCTCTTTAACTTTGAGAAAGCCAATAAGTTTTTTTTCCCTCTCCTGTAAAATTTTATAAAATGTAGTTACAATAGTTTTGCACCAAGCCCTCGAGTTGAAACATTCTACATGTATTACAAATGTATTAGAGTGAAAATTAAGTTTCGACCCTAGACCGCCTTCTCGGCTGTGAGGTCTAGCAGTTGACTAGACATTCTGACTGGCCGGAACCGGGATACCAGGGCACCTGTTGTGAAATAAAATGAGAGTTGTCAGAGAACAACGGCATTTACTAATCCACGTATTTGAAAATGATAAAAATTATCAGTAGACAGAATTCAGATTAACCCTTTCCCAAACAAGACCTGGTTTTGACGTCCCTAATAGAAAAGGCTTGGGAAAATATTGAAACAAAAGAAGAAACTGCTGATAACCAGCAGTTTCTCCTTTTGTCTCAATATTTTCTGTGCCATTTTTACACAAATCCTATCTTCAATAACATCCATTTTGTCATACGTGGCAGTTATTTAAGTGGATCAACCTAAAATTTTGTCATTTGGGAAGGGGTTAATTGTTTTAAAAAATAAGAAGATAAAATTCAGATTATATGTCAGTGCTATGGAATTTGTCATGTACGTATAAATCTAGGCATTAATACCGTGATGTGCATTTATAGCCCTTCCCATAGATATTAGTCGTATATACAATACACGTGACGCATCCGTTGGTGAGGAATAACTTAATTTTTTTTTATCAAATGTCAGAAGATTTTGACCAAGTCAGACTTTTGGGCCGTATTATCAACGATCGTACGACTAATTCGCCATTATAATTTCCCGATTCACTTTAATCTAGTAGGTCGTAAGATCTTTGATAATACATGTACGATCTGTATGTGTTTAGGTATACAGCGCGTCATTAAAAACACCACTTTCTAGCTATAAAAATGCACCAAATTACACACACTTGTAAATAAACTTTACATACGTTGATTCATCGTGCCGGATTTCAAGATTATGTTTCAAGAGGAAAATAATTTACGAATATCTATATTCATATGCAAGGGAGATAATTTTGAACATTTTTGTCAAATATATCCCTAAGTATGCATCAATTAAGAATATAAACCGTTCAAAATGCGTATGTTTGTATTTGAAATGGAAATGTAACAGTTAAGAAGTTATTGGCGCTGTTCAAATTTCGCCTCTGGCTCTCTAGTGTTAAAGGGACATTTCGTTTTGATTTCAATTTTTTAAAGTATGTATTGATGCCTAGATTGGTTATTCTAATGGGCATAAATGCAATCAGTTTTTTAAGTTGTTGTCGATAATCGAATAACATGCCTTTAAAGTTGGGCTGAATATGACAAATTCCATATACATCTGAACTGTTGTCCACAACAATTTGTTTAATTCTAACACAAAAAATATATATTTCTCTTAAACGGTTCAATATTTTGGCTTGTAATTTTCAGAATTTTCATTAGGAAATGTACTCTTTCAGACAGAAATAAAAGTAAAATTTATGAAAAATGTCTGTGAATTGTCACTTTAAAGATGGGTTCACCGTTGCTCTCCAAAAATTTCGGTCTTACCGATTAAGCCATCATGATTGACAGTGTGAGCTCTTGGGTGTTATTCACATGTACTAACGAGTCTAACTCCTTTTAAATTACTCAACAACCCATCAGATTTGTCGAGACGTACGTCTCGTCCAATCAGAGGCACGTTCTTTAGGCCGAGATTTTTTTAAGATTTCTTAAGATGTTTTTGATACAGCGTCTTTGAGACCGATATTATAAGCGAGGTGTTCCGAATGTTCCATACTTCATACAAATTACGTCATCATGACGTCATTTGTATGAAGTATGGAGCATTCGGAACTCCGCGGTTTATGAATCACGGAGCATTCGGAACAACTCGGTCAATTCTCTTCCATATAGATTCTACGGAATTTACCGAGGGGTTCCGAAATAAGTATAGAGCAATGGCGGCTCCCGGTGATGGTCTTAAAAATCTTGCCCAGAAGAACGCTTTGTCATAAAACATCTTAAGAAATCTCAAGATATCTTAAGAAATCTCGCTCTTAAGAACGCGCCTCTGATGGCTTGCAATGCCATTTGGATTTAGATTATAAACTTAGAAATGTTGGTGAATGTGGCCTCTGACAAGCCTAAAGGAACAACAACTTAAATCCACTCACCTTCCGATATGTGACAGAGCGTTAACAGAACCATGAATAAAGTCCAAGCGTTTGCAAAAACTAACTCCATTCTGCTTTATATGTTTGTTTGTTTGTATGTTTTTTATGTTTATTACTTTCTATTCTATATCCTCCAAGATGTCTAGACTTGCACTGATATTATGCCCTGGTACGTGTACCATGAATAGTAAAAATATCTAGATTATACAGTTGGCGCCACATCGTATGGCACATGTTTACATTTTATTCAAATGTTTTTGTATAAAACATGTTTAACCCTTTCCCAAACAAGACCTGGTTTTGACGTCCCTAATAGAAAAGGCTTGGGAAAACATTGAAACAAAAGAAGAAACTGCTGATAACCAGCAGTTTCTCCTTTTGTCTCAATATTTTCTATACCATATTTTACAATATTTTTTATTCTTTAATAGCTTCTCTTTTGTCATTTGTGGCAGTTTTTGAAGTGGACCACGTTTAAATTTTGCTGTTTGGGAAAGAGTTAAAGTCTATAAAAGTACTGACGTAAATACTATGAAAATTTCGGTACATCACTACTTTTATAGAATTTTAACCATATTTTGTACAACAATGTTTTATTTACATTTGAACAAAATGTAAACATGTGCCATACGATGTTGTGCCAACTGTAGTGGCTCACTGTTTACGCAATTCCAAAATAATTTAACATATACCAAACATCAAAATGAAGTGCATTTGTTCTTCAAACAAACACAATGTTGAACTTAAGGACACAGAAACACAGGAATATCAAAATACCGCTATAAAGAAAGATATAATTGTCAACAGACTGGGGCCTATAAACAGCATGAATTTTCGTGTTGTAAACACATTTCCATTGAGTGTAATTTCCTAGCAATTTTCGATGCATCTCTCGTATAAAAAACTGTGGGGAAAAGTAGCCAAATAAAACGAACAGATTGTACATAACATATTTCGGTAAAAAGATGAAAATATGCCTATAGGTTAAGGAAACGATCATTTACTATTTGCTACATGTATCTATTTGAAGTTTTGCTCTGTCGTTCTATACACTTGTTTACAAATATTTGTTGCGTAGATTGATTTATAATATTCATCCATTACAGAAAATTTCAAACAAAGAAAAAATAAACACACGAAGAATATCACAAGTACAAGTTCACCAAACAAATAAGTCCGATTGATTCATCAAAAGTATAAAACTATGTAAACAATTAAGTAAACGTGCTTTGTTTTTTACAAAGATTTATTCATACCCCAAAGCTTGAATATTTTGTAAGGTATTATTCAGTAAATCTTGATTTATCATTACCCAATCAGGGTGTTCTCCCCTTGTCATCTTAAAATGGGTAGGCCCCTACATCCATTTCCCTGGCCAGCGGGTTTTCCATGTTTTTTTGTTTGTTTGTTTGTTTGTTTGTTTTGTTTTGTTTTTTTGCTACTTACTATACATAATAATCCAATTTGAATCCTGAAAGGAGGCCCTTGTGGAATTTCAGCCTGTGCCAACGCACACTACAAGCTTATATTCTGTTATTGTATTTTCAGTAACCACAACAACCATCAAAGAGCATAATGGTTTCTTACTAATTGAAATTATAGCAACGAATTCTAGTTCCGAAATACCAAAATAGCCTCACTTACAAAAAAGCCTTACGTTCGATGTCATTTTCATTGTGTTTTCGTATTTATGGTAATAGAAGACCAATGCTAGATCAAATAAATGAATTTCTTTCGAAAAGGACGACACCGTCAACCCAAAAATGTATGTATTGATTTGGACACAATGGAATCGCCAGAAATAATACTAACAATTTGTGTGATGTCGCAGAAGGCAAAGATGTGCATTAACACATTACCAAACAGCAAAAATTTGGACTAGTACAAATTCAAAGAAGTTGCAGACGACATTTTAAGTGCATGAAATTTAAAATGTTTTGGTCTTTTTGGGTAGAAAACAATGTGGGAAATGAAGACATTGCTTGTCACAAGCAATTTCTTCATTTTTCACAATGTTTCCCAAGGCGTTATCTTATTAGGAGTTAAAAAGAGCCATTGTGTGGTAATGGGTTAAGTTTAAATTCGTGTACAATATATTATAGAACAGTTTATATTGAGATCAAATGCTGATTATCAGTATTTACTTCTTTTGCCTAAAAGAAAGTTTTCAAAAGAAGGTCGCCGGGACGCCAACACTAGGTCTTGCATGGAAAAGAGCCAATGTCCAGCATTTTTCTATATTCTATTACTAATCAGCCAATAACAGATAGGTATAGTCTTTATCGGTCAGGTCTTATTTGTTAAAGTTCGATCATTGATATCCATTATGAATGAGTAATTTGGGTAATTTGAAGAACTGACGCAAAATTCTCAAATCCTGACATTTGTTTTGAATCAAGCCAAATACTATAAGACACTGTCAATACGTAATTACCATTCCCCCATCAAAAACTGAACACAAATTGAAATTTGTCGGCTATAGGTTACTTGTACAAAAATGTTTTCATTGTTCGTAAAAACAAATTACACGATCATAACAAGATCAAAACGACGATGTCGAAATTTAGAACGTAAAAATCAATCCACAATCCCAAAATATGTATAAATCGCTCCAGGAGTTGTTGTTGATGGTGTATCCTTTTCCAAACATTTCATAGTTATAATGTCATTTGTCAAGAATTCCTTTTAAAAGTTTGGAAAGAGAATCTTACATTTTCTCCTTTTCTCAATGCTTTCTATGTTGTGGTAAAAACACATTTTATAATTTTGAATAAAGAAACACTAACTTTGTCTTTTTGTGCGAAACTATACTTGTTTATGTGGTAAATGGTTACCCCCCCCCCCCCTTGTTCGGTTTCCCGCATTATTCATGATGATGTTAAACTGTGAAGTCACGCGTAAAATAGATAACAGTTAAAGATGCGATTGGCTCATTTGTGGACTAAAGGCTAGTCCGGTCGCGATTTCACGGTGTATAATCACGTGATACAATATTTTCAGAAAATCTTCAATAATTTTGTAAATAGTGGACCGATTTGAATTCGGTTTGAAGCAGAGAAGGCGGACAGACGTCACGCATAAAATGAAAGTGTTGGATTTGTGAAAAATCAACTGATAAAAAATTTATTGAAGATAAACAAAAATTTTGGTTTATCTTCAATAACTTTTTTGTCAGTTGATTCTTCAAAAATCCAACACGTCCAGCTTATTCCTGGCATTTTTCCACCTTCTCTGCTTCAAACCGAATTCAAATTGGTCAAGTATTAAAAAAGATATTGAAGATTATTGGAAACTCTGAGTCACGTGATTATACACCGTGATAATGACACATGTATTCAAAATTTACATATGCAAACAACGCAATATCGAACTAAAAATGATTGTTACTTTATCACGGTGTATAATCACGTGACTTAGAATTTCCGATAATCTTCAATATCTTTCTAATACTTGACCAATTTGAATTCGGTTTAAAGCAGAGAAGGTGGGGAAATGCCAGGAATTAGCTGGACGTGTTGGATTTTTGAAAAATCAACTGATAAAAAGTTATTGAAGATAATTTTGGTTTATCTTCAATAATTTTTTCATCGGTTTATTTCTACCAAGTCCATCTAATGCACGACATCTGTCCACATTCTCTGCTTCAAACCGAATTCAAATCGATCCAGTATTTACAAAATAATTGAAGATTTTCTGAAAATTTTGTATCACGTAATTATTATTGATTTACATGCTTTGGTCTTTGCAGATGCGTAACTGCAGTTACGAGGTTTTCGTTGAAAAACGATATTTCATTTTTTAAAATTAACCTTTTATCAATGGATGGATAATTATTATTGTAATCACAATTCCTATTCAAACGACAAAATAAATTAAACAGCAACCAACATAGATCCAGATTAGCCCGCGCAAAGGCAAAGTCTGATCCAGATCCATGTTGTTTTCTAATAATTTCTTCATTAGATATTGCAACTGTGATCATTTTAAGACTGCATTGGGCCAGATGCTAATCGGTAAACTCGCTTTTCAAAAATGCCATTAGATCTTCCTTTTTTCAAGAAAATCTGGCCCGTTTGTGACACCTAAACCTTTTTTAAAAATTCGTCTCCAGACCATGATGTAAAGGTTTGTTTGGGAAAGGGCTATATTTACGCCCATGTAAATAGGGAACGATTTCATCAAGTTAATCGTGACGTAATTTCGGACAAACAATAGTATTTTTGTAGTTGTTGTTATAAAATCTCGAAACTACGGCTTGATTCAAGCCGTAGTTACGAAATTTTATAACAACACTGACGATTTATCAAAACATTACAAAAAACCTTGTCTATTTTTAGCACAAAATTCATTGCTATTGCTGTCGTCTACGAAAGAGGTATAGGGGTTGTACAAAAGAACGTTTAATTTCCGGTCAATTTGTCCCTGAATAAACCAGCGATACGTTTAAATAACGTAAGAATTTCGCATGAATTTCACAACAATAGCTTTTCCTGTTCATTTGAAAATTTGAATACACCAAAATATCGTCGCCTTTCAGCGGAAACATCATAACTGCAGCTTAAAACAAACTGCAGTTACGAGGTTTTCGTTGCAAAGCGATAATATACGTATTTTGCGTCCCCATGGTCTAATAGCGCTTAACTCCTTTGCAGATGAAATTAAGTACTTATTACCAGGCTGTGAAATTTTAGACTAATATACATTCAAAGATGTTACAATTTCTTCGTTTCCAATAAAGTTTTTTCAAATCACCTTTCTTGTGGGGAAGTAAAAATCGCCATTTTGTGGGAATGGGATTATCTTCAATTTTTACATCTTTATACTCGTTCGCGACCAATCCGAGGAATCATTTTGAGATTTTGTCATATATCTATTGTTCGGAAAGGGCTAAATGAAGATAAGACCAAAAAATCGTACAGCAATATCATTGATAAAGCAAATCTCCCAACATATTGTGAATTAAAATACTCAATAGATGCGATTTCCATATCACAAAGCGGATAAGAATCCACTTTAATAGTTTTAAATCCTTGCCCAAAATTTAACCCTGCTACAAACAAGACCTGCTTTTGGTGTCATTTATAGAAGAGGCTTTGAAAAACATTGAGACAAAAGAAGAAAATGCTGGTAACCAGCATTTTCTCCTTTTGCCTCATTTTTTCTGTGGTGTTACACAAATTCTGTCTTCATCGGAGTCCATTTTGACGTCTCTATCATCCTTCAATTCCATCCACCATATTGTTTTTTCCGTTTTTGGAAAGGGTTAAGCCCATCTCTCGTAGGTGTAGCATGATCATAGCAAACATTAAAGTAACACAAAACTTGGTATACCTGAGTAATAAAATATATTTTTTCTGTCAGCGTTTTCTTTTCTTTCTTTCACTCTTTTTTGTCTCAATCTTTAAATATCCTTTTACAAATAGGAATGTCATAAACATGGGTGCGTTTATCATGTACTTATGCCTATTACGAACATTGACGAATCAACCAGAAAACAACTTGGATCTTGATCAGACTGCGCGTATACGCAGGCTGATTCGTTAGTTAATTCAAATGCATTCATTTTAAAACAAATTGGGGTTAAGTTCTTACAACTTAGAATAATCCCCTTCCGTTCTGCTTCTTGAAAACTGCACCGATGCTCATGTCGAATGACTTGGTCGGTAGAAATGGTTATGAATGTTGTTCTAAAAATAGACTTGGTTTACCGTTATGCTTTTTTATATAAAATCTTGTAACTACGACTTGAATCAAGCCGTAGTTGCGAGATTTTATAACAATACCTACGAAATACTGTTTATTTGTCCGAAAATACGTCACTGTTAAGTTGAAAAAATCGTTCCCTATTTCAAGAAATATCTCCGCTACCGAGGATCGAACTCGAGACCTCTTGGTCGTAAAGCCGACAGTCTACCTATCCACCACCACGCAGATCGATCTGGATCTATGTTGGTTTCGGGTGCCATAACGGCCCTTTACCAGATCCTGACTCATTTACTTTACCGTTACAGCGTCTTTACATTAAAGTGACATTTCACGATATTTTTTTCGTAAATTTTACTTTTATCTTTATCTGAAAGAGCATATTTTCTAATGAAAATTCTGAAAATTTCAAGCCAAAATATTGCACCGTTTACGAGAAATATATATTTTTGTGCGAAAATTAATCAAATTGTTGTCCACTACAGTTCGGATTGAAATGTAATTTGGCATTCTGTCTCAACTTTTAAGGACATTGTTTAAAAAATAAAATTGGCATGTTATATGTCCTTTTTTAAAAATATAGGCTAGGTTTGACTAATTTCGTCATTTTGGGAAAGGGTCAAACTACCATACAGATAATGAAAAGTAATCATCAGTGATGTAGAGTCGATGTAAACTTGCTACTTGTTTCTAATCGTGATATATATTTAATCCTTTCCCAAACAAAACCTGGGCCCGGTTTCTCGAAAAAACTTAAGTATTTACTCAAATATCATGCTCAACTTTGAGTTGAGCAAGAAAATTTGCTCAACTGAGCATGTCGCCATAAGTGTGTTTCACGAAAAAACTTAAGTATATGCTCAACTGAGCACGGTGCTCAACGGGTTTTTTCTAATTTTCATTAACACAAGCGGCCTCAATCTCGATACTCTCCGGTAAATGAGAGTAAAAAAGAACGTTTTGACATTTTGCGGGAAAATGTGTCAATACATTAAATTGCCAGATTGACGCCAAAAGAACACACAATTATAGCCCTTATGACGGCTAAAAGACAGTCGATACTCGTCGACCAGACGAAGCGATTACCGGATGGGTTCCCCATCGGACGTTCAGTCCCAATAGGCCTAGTCCAACGCCAGGGGGTCCGGACCCCCCTGACCCCCTCTAGATCCACCCATGGTTAATCCTTACACAGGCCACAAAGTTTTGATCTGTTGCAATGTAAATGTGATTGATCGAATGGTGTTTAACATCCCTTATTAATGGTAGTCACGTCCGTAGGAACGGGGCGGGGGTAGCCCCTAGAAATGCAATTTTTTCCCATATTTTACACAAAATTAGGGAACCCCAATTTAGCCTCCCAATATTCAGACAAAGGGGCTTGAATCCTGCCAATTTGAAAATGCTTCCTACGGGCCTGGTAGTTACATCATAAAAATATCATGCCTTCAGCACCTAGCCTTGTATTCCTTTGACTAATTCCTCTCACCAATTTTGCATCCGTTCGCTCTAGAGCCGCCAGTTGTTATCCCTTGTTTACCATGATCCTATCATTGTTGGGTGACAAATGCCTGGCAGGATATGGCCATAATTGAGGATTGAACTTGGGACCTCAAGACCCTTAGTTTAGACAGACATGCTATAGTTGCAGCCTTCTTGCTTTTGTCATGCATTGCAGACGACAAAATAGAGCCTGCAGAAAAATGGATTTCGAGCAAGTAAAATTGAAGAAAAGGGAAAAAGGGCCAGGCTCAGCATTTTCTTCTTTTGCCTTTTGTTTTCAAAAGCTTTCCTTGTACATGATTTCAAAAACCTCAGACTGGTTGGGGTTGTTAAGGTATTCCACCCAAAATGAGAATCGCGTGATGTCGGGTGCGGTGGTAAACATTCGGCGGTGGAACTTTCCACCGCCGGATGTTTACGACCGCGCCCGAATAGGTTCGGACATGTAATGACAACGCTCGGAAAGTGCTGACGTTCTATGAATCTCAAAATGGCCACATTATGGGTATTCTACCTTGATGTGCAGTGCACATGTTTGGATCCTAAAATGGCCTATGTCATTTCTGACATTTTATTGATTGAATGATTGATTGAATGGGGTTCAACGCCTCTCTCTACTACTAGTCTCTATAATCATATTTCAGCAGCTGGAGCACTCAACCATGGATTCCCGTCATTTCTCTCATCAGTACAACCACAGCATCATTTTCGACCCCAGCTGTTTTCCCACTTAGGTATACTATCATTCAATCATAGGTGCGATACAAATTCAAATAAACGAAAGGAAATGGGACGGTCACAGTAGCACCTCTTTAGTGAGACTTGGAGTTGATGCGTTACCAATTGTGCTATGGCCTCTGACAACACTTTTTGAAAGGGGGGATTTTGAATGTATATATACCCGGTAGACCATTTTTTACGATCATTCTGCAAGATAGCCATGTGATCCTATCATCTCAGAAATGTAAACGAAACAGGATCTGGAAAATGGGTATTTATGGCTATAATGTTTCAAGACAAGCCCATGCCCAAGTACTGCCTGATCAGGATACATATTATTGCTCTCTGATAGTTGCGACAAGGCATGACGAACCCACCAGAGAATCACATGGATCTTATTCAGGCTGTTTGTATAATATACAGGCTGATCTGGATCCATGTTGTTCTCAAATGCTATAAAAGCATTTTTTCCAGATCCCGGCTCAATTACATGTTGCTACATCCAATCTGAGCCACACTGACATGATAAAGAACGAGAAAGCATTGACTAAAAACGGTCAAATATGTGACTGTTGTAATATGAAACCAACTGCTACAACCACAATGGATGTTGTTAAAAAGTTGTTTACAATGTAGCACTGACAATATTGAGGAAAAAGAAGAAACTGTTGGTTATCAGCACTTTCTTCTTTTGTCTCGATGTTTCCCAGGCTTCTTATAATTGAGGATGAAAACCAGTTTTTGTAAAGTGAAGAATCATCAAATCCTTTTTACTGTGTTTCACAATATTTGCTCATGAGTTGGTTTCATACAAAAAATAACAACAGTTTTCTTCGTTAAAGAAGTTTGCATTTGGGTCTAGGATTATTAAGAAAACAAATAAGGAAGTAGTTTAACTAGTTTTTATGACAAATTTACCATTTTTCCCATACAATTTGGTCCAAGATAGTTGATATTTATGACGTTCTGAATACCAAAATCTTAGGAAAATTACCAAGATCTTAGGAAAATACTGAAACAAATGGAGATCAGCATTTTCTCCTTTTGTCTCAATTTCTATTGTAGACAAATC
This sequence comes from Fragum sueziense, assembly GCA_963680895.1. Taxonomy (NCBI): domain Eukaryota; kingdom Metazoa; phylum Mollusca; class Bivalvia; order Cardiida; family Cardiidae; genus Fragum; species Fragum sueziense. The sequence goes on from OY804596.1 coordinate 31,677,158, forward strand.
TAACCTTTATCAACAATATATGTCTGCAACATCTTTCAAAGTAGTCCACACAGAAAGCTTTTATTTGGAAAGGGGCTAATTACATGTATATTACTGAATGAAAATGAAAACTGGTTTTTTGTTTCATTTCAGGAAGTGACGCTACACTGCTAACAGTTATTCAGATATAGGGATATTCATGGAAGAAAATATACAGGGTTGCCACTGGTAAGTGGAAATAAAATTCCCTGACAATTCCCTGACAAAATTGGAAAATTCCCTGACATGTTTCTACGCAGTAATTTCGCGGTTCCTCGCGACATTTTGAGACAATTCTGAAAGGCGATGTTGAAATCTTTAATCATGTGGCAATGTATTTTAGTTTTTCAAAATTGACAATTCCCTGACATTTTCCTGTATTTTCAAATTTCCCTGACAGTTCACAAAATTCCCTGACAATTCCCTGACCTTGAAAAAATTTAAATTTCCCTGACATTTCCCTGACGCGTGGCAACCCTGATATACAGTTCACTGCTGTTATGATATCTTTTATAGTGCGGATTATTTTCAAAATAAATAAATAGACAAACCAATAAAAAAAGTTTGTAGTGTTCAATCCTCCTCACTAAATATACCTTACAGTGGCACTTTCTTGAATGTCAAAGTTTTAGGCCAGTTGAATTTCAAAGAAAATACAGATAACTAAACAATTGGTGCCTAAAGTAGAAAGCATGTTAAGGTAGTGCATAGAAAATATTGAGAGAAAGGGAGAAATTGCTCATTTTCAGCATTTTCTTATTTCCTTCCAATATTTTGCCAGTCAGGTATTTCCCAGATTTGGTCACATTTATTTGGTCCTTTTCCAAACCACAAATTTTCTTCAATGCTTTAAAGGGCGACGGTAACAGATGGTCTAATTGCAAAAAATGATATTTTTTGAAAAAATATGCAAAACTTTTGTGTTGACCACCTCGGGATGGTTAATAATATGCGATTCAGACAGAGAATGAGCCGAAATTACAAGACAGATAGCTGAATTTAGGGAGAATCCAAGCCTAAATTCAACCCCATCACTGATGGGGTTAGAATTATTTTTAAATTGTTGCGCATGCGCATACAGCGCGGACCATGATTCAAACGAGATTCATACTTAAATTTCAATATGACGTCATCATGTATGTTGTGACATCATTTAAGAAAGTCGCATGTCCTACTGTTTTGACCTACTTTCGACATCGCTTCATGAATTTGGTATCAAATTGCGAAAAAATGAGTCGTTGCTTCAATAGTTTCTCGTAATCATTTAATCAGGTCATATAAAGCTTAAAAAGTGTACATTTCGTTTGTATTTGACAATTTTGGGTCCAAATCTGGGAAATAGTAGCTTTAAAAAGCTTTCTCTGTATAAAATTAGGTCTAAAATAGTTCATTGAACTATTGAAGGATTTTTAGATGACAGCCTTTATTACAATACATTTGACATTGTATTGTCACTGTGAATCTTCATATGTTAGTGGCAGAGCTCAGTCGTTAACATCAGAGTCTGTCAATCCCGGGGTTGTGAGTTTAAATCCCGGCTCAGCCAGTATTCATTCTGACATTTTACGAAAGTCATTTGTCTCTCACCGATTGGTGTGAATCATCTATGTGAGAGAGCAGCTGGAGGCTTGGTTTATATATTTTGGTGGTACTGGTGATAGGTGCTCCAGCCGCCATATGACCATAGCAGTTGAAAACAGAGTAAAACCCCATTAAATCAAATCATCTGTACGTGATCTAACTTTGGAATGAGGCGGTGGACTGCATCCAGGAATATAGTATACACTGTACTCTAGTCTCTCGCACAGCATATCCGGAGAAGTTGAACTTTGTGGAGCAAGATCGGTTTCATTGGACATTCCATTATCTTCTAATACTATCTTGAGCATCATATAATCTGTTTGTCTTCAGGATATTATCACTGGATTCTGTGAAAAAAAGAGTCAGAATACTTTAAAAAAAATTCATGTACTAAACATATGTCACAGGCTGTGATGTTGAGAGCAATTGCAGATTTATAAATTAAGTCTTTCCCATACTGTAAACTTTAATACTGTTACTGTTCAAATTTGAGAGAAAAATAATTTTAATTTTAAGTAGAAATGTTTCTGGTATACTATAACATTCAAATGAAGAACATATAGAGGGATAACAAGAATTTGCTGATTATGAGCAGTTTCTTCTTTCCTCACAATGCTTTTCAAGTTTAATTCTACTAGTGATCTCAAAATCGAGCTCAGGCAGTATTTCAACCATTGACAATGTTATCAACTTACCATTAAGGGGAAGGGTAAAAATAGGTCAATAAATTTATAAATTATAATTATTAAACAAGAAAATGCTTGGAGAAATAGTGAAAGTGCTGGTTATCAGCAATTTCTTCAATTCTCCTACTCTCTCTATATATAGACTTTAGTCTAAAAAGGGTTCACTGGTTAAATTGCCAAAATAATCATGTTATTTTTTCCAACTATACATGTATAAATAAAACATAAATAAGACAGGATCTGCGAAAGGGCCTCTAATAATAATGCCCTCTATGGAATTTGAGAACAACATGAATCCAGATCAGCCTTCATAAAAAAGGAAAGGAAAACTTGTGCTGTAAAAATGTTTCTAATAAAGTGAGCATTTTGAAATTCTTTGAAAAAGCATTTCCTCTTTTAAAGAGTCTGTAAGTCTAAAAAACTGGGCAATGGGCATCAACAATTTTAATTATGGAGGCCCATTTGGCATGTGACAGATAGATCTATTAGAAATCAGATGATCATTATTTCTAACCCTTTCCCAAACAAGACCAGCTTTTGACACCCTTAATAGAAATTGCTTGCGAAAACAATGAGGCAAAAGAAGAAAATGCTAATAATCAGCATGTTCTCCTTTTGCCTCAATATTTTTGGTGCTATAATGTATGCAAATCCCATCTTTATCAACACTTATTTTGTAATTCATAGAAACTTTAACACCGGAACAGTCCAAATTTTAGCTGTTTGGTAATGGGTAATCCGAGTTTTCTCTGATGAAATTCGCTCTTTGATATGTTGATGTCGCTCATTTACATCAGAGCGCACTGCCACTACCACTCAAAAACAACGGAAAGTGAGTCGTTGTAATCAATGGCTGTTCAGGTTAGGGTTGTAGCAAAACATTGCCTATAAACCTTTTGGAAATACATTTTGTTCTTAAATTTTTGAACAGGAATGACAATAAATGGTTCATTGATTGGTATCATAAGCTGTTTTAAGGATATTGTTTAAGATCAGACGGTGAACAAAGCGCCACAACTTGTGTTAAACTTTCCGTTGTTTTTGAATGGTAGTGCGTTATGATGTAAATGAGCGACATCAACAAACCAAAGAGGGAATTTCATAAGAGAAAACTCGGATTAGGTAATGGGTAATGATAATGAAAAGCTGTGATGATATAATGTGGCAAACCTGTGATGCCCCTGACGGCCAAAACAAAATCCGTGAAAACCTGACTGTGATATCATAGTCAGGGACATCATGGGTTTTAGTACATCTGAGATTCAGAAATCAGACCTTATCTTTGCAAACCATTGTTTAGTTCTAAATAAAATAGGTCAAAGTCCAAACCTTTTATTTCAAATATTGATAATCTCATGGTCTAGTAGGCTGCATCTGTTTTTCTATCAGGCTATTCACATTCTATGATTTTTATTCTCTGATCTGAAAAGATAAATTAATAAAATGAACAGTATCTTCCCCTATTTTTAAATTATAGAATGCTCTAGGCCTAGGGTGAAAAATGAACATGAAGCTTGGGTTATTCTAATCTGCCACTGAAAAATGTTTAGTCATACACGCAGACATGTATGTGTTGATTAATGGTAACACAGTCATTTGAAATAAATGCAATAAAATACATTTTATCATTATGAAATAATTCAACCATTAAACTCCTTGCTTACCCCACCCACCAGCTTGAGCTAGGCAATGAAAGTTTCTTTAGTTTACTGTAAACTGAAAGTCAATCAGATGGGCGAAGCATATATGCCTGTTTCTCATTGATTCGTGGATTCTCATTGATTTCGTGGATATTGAAATACCGCTCGTGCCGTTATTCTATATGTTCAAAATATGTAAAAATGATAAGTCTTCACACAAGAAATATTTTGCTGAAGTTAATATGTCAAAAATTGGGTTCTGCTGATTTTTTCTTACAGAATTTTAATAAAAACCTATTTATATGAACAATTTTTCACTTTGAAACAAAAGTTTTGCTCTAGGGGTATAGTTTGATAGCAATGTCTTCAAAGAAAATCGTCTTTCCCCACTATTACTGTGCACCAATTGATGCAAGTCTATTTAGACTCGCTCTTCTGTGATTCTTTTGTTTGTTTAAACCCCTAATTTGAAAGAAAATTAGGTCTAATCAGGATCCACGAAATCAACGAGAAACAAGATGGCCGACCTTAATCTTCAAGGCACCTAAAAATAATGGCATTTACCAAAGTCTGTTATTGTTTTTGAGTAAAATTCTTATTGTAAGTTAAAGATTTTATATTTTTTATTTGATCTATGAATAAAGGTAGTGAGAATTTCATAAACTATTGTGCACTGACAACATTTCAAGTTAAGATCCACGAATTTAGGGGTAAACAGCATACCTTTGTCATGATCTGATACTGTTACAACCAATGAGTTTATAATGCAATATGTTTGCATGCAAGGACAAATTATTTTCAAACTAGGAAGTGCAACCTTGCGTCCTTGACACTGTCAAAATCCACCTACCGAGACTCCCGTCGTCATGATGACGTAATTCATAATAAATTTCGCACCACAATTTTTTCGTACATAATTGTTGACAGCAAATTTTACAGTAAAAACTGCTATTTTGTTCCAATTTTGAACGATTATTTACCTGTGTTCCAGCGAAACTTTGCCCCCGTTCTGTTCGTTCTGATCCCGAAAACAGCCTCCATTGTACGTGTAAGATCGTTCATTCCGGTCTGGGACACACGATATCAATGCTGACATTTCTCTAGACAACTAGCAGTTTTTGGCTTTCAAAATTTCAATTTTTGTCGCTTCAATCATATCCGCCATATTTGAGCAATGTAAACAGATTTGAGAAAGCCCCTGAGCATGCTCAATTATCCATGCTCAAATGACGTCATTTGAGCACGGCATTGAGTTTGAGAATTTTCGAGAAACCGTTCTCATCTTCCATACTCAAAATCATGGCCGATTTGAGCACGGTTCTCAGATTTGAGCATGAGAATATACTTAAGTTTTTTCGAGAAACCGGGCCCTGGTTTTGGCGCCCCCAACTGAAAATGCTTTGAAAAACACTGGGGCAAAAGAAGAAGATGCTGATGATCAGCATGTTCTCCTTTCGCCACAACGTTTTCTATGCTATTTTGTACACACATCATATCTTTTTCAACATCAATTTAGGCGTCTTCAGCAGCCTTCATATTGGAACAGTCCAAATTTGTAGGCCTATTGTTTAAGAAAGGGTTAATCATAGATTTATGTAAATAGCAATATCCCTCGAAAACCAGAAAAAAGATCTAATTTGAAATATGCTGTAGACAACAAAATTATTTTAGTTAAGAATAAGATTTATGTACAAAATAGTGCATGTATATCATAAACTGTATAGGCAGAAGGAGAAAATGATAATTATCATTATTTTCTTCTCCTGTAACAATGTTTTCCAATGCTTTAACCCTTTCCCAAACAACAAAATTTTAGGATGATCCACTTCAAAAACTGCCACAAACGAAAAAATGGAAGTTATTAAAGATAGAATATGTGTAAAATATGGCATAGAAAATGTTGAGACAAAAGGAGAAACTGCTGGTTATCAGCAGTTTCTTCTTTTGTTTCAATGTTTTACAAAACCTTTTCTATTAGGGACGTCAAAAGCAGGTCTTGTTTGGGAAAGGGTTAAAACTTTGGTTGCGTCGGAACGCGTCTCTGCTTAGGAAAGGGGCCAGGCGGCGTCACTGGGCAGGAAAGGGTTACAAGTTTAAAATTCAATAAATGTGGTGGTGGGTAAAGCGAGTCTGAAACTATTTGGATGTATTTGGATAAGAAACGGTCGAATACAAAACAATTTTAATAGTGAATTTTTACATTGTCACATATCGGATCGATATATAATGAGATACTTACGTCTCAGCAAAGTTTATGAGGATACGTCATTTGTGAAAAAATAGTTTTTTTTAACTGAAAATGTGACTTTTTCGCAAAAAAAATGATTTTCGTGTAAAAAAAAAAATAAAAATTCGGAGCCTTGAAGATCGGATTGACTATTTGTTTGGAAAGTTCTATGATTTTCTAATTACTGTGACTGTGAAGTTTGACTTGACCATTTCTACGCCCATTTACGGTTTACATTATATATATTTATCATAATCTAGGAAAGATTATTTTCCAATGCATGACATAGCATTGTACACATAAAGATTTAAAGAATGTGCCAGTCTGCGCACGCGCATTAAAAACTTTTGAAGGATGAGCCCGTCTGCGCACGCGCAGTAGTAATTTCAACGTCATTGGCGTAAAGCAACGTCACTTATCGTCGTTTAAACGTCAAAACGTCATGGACACGACGTTACGTAGTTTAAAATTTGGCAACGACGTTATAAACGTCTTGAATTAAAAACATGACACAAATTCACAACTATGAGTAGTTTTGAAGAATCAATCAAATCAAAAACGCTTTCCGCCGGTAAAAATGATCCAGCGGCGACGGATTTGGATTATTATTCCAAACCAGAAAACTACACAGGCTCAAACCTCGCTTCGCTGCAGAAATTCAAAGCCGACAAAACCAAAGAGGAGAAGACTTCTTCGGGAAACGAAAAGAAGAAAGTTATAAAAGATGCCAAATATCACTTCTTTCACCGTTACAAGCATCTTCTACAAGGAGCAATATTTCTGAAAGATTTGGAAGAAAATGAAGCAGAAGAGGAGAGCGATGAAGAGGAAGAAGAAGAAATTGAAGCGGAAGGAGAGGGTGCCGAAGTGGATAAAGATAAAGAGAGTAGACCAACGACTGATTCCAACCTGCAAACTATCACTGAAGAAGGCTCTGAATGCGATGATAGATTAGGTATGTCGTTTTATTCCTTCCCAGACGGCAAAAAATTAGGGTGTTCCGAATTAAAAGATGCTGCAGACGACAAAATGTTGGTTGATAATAAACATTCGATTTGTGTGCAATATAACATGGAAAATATTGAGACAAAAGGAGAAAATGCTGATTATCAGCATTTTCTTCTTTTGTCTCAATGTTTTTCATAGCCTATATTACTTTAGGGATGCCAAAACCAGGTTTTATTATGATAAGTGGAAGAAGAAGAAATTGAAGCGAAATGAGAAAGTGCCGAAGTGGATAAAGATAAGGAAAGTAGACAAACGACTGATTCTAACCTGCAAACTACATGTATCACCGAAGAAGGCTCAGAATGCGATGATAGATTAGGTATGATGTTTAACCCTTTCCCAAACGGCAAAATTGTGGACTATTCCAAATTCAAAGATGTTGCAGTGGACAATTCTACGTGTATGAAATTTGACATTTTGCTTTAATTCTTTTTAGGTAGAAAACATTGTGGAAAATGAGTAAAATATTTGTCACAAAAAATCTTTCTTTTCCACAATGTTTTCCAAAACTATTATCTTGAAGGGAGTCAAAATGAGTCATTGTATGTATTGTATGATAATGGGTTAAACCTTTCCCAAATTTGGACAGCCAGAAAAACAATGTTGATTACTGATGGCTGGCGCTCTCTTAGAACAGTTGTAAACTTGTACCGATGAAAAAGGAATTGAAGAATATTAGTTAGGGGATAGGCTAAAAGGATAGACTGCAGTGCCAAAAAGAAATGAGATGGGAAAACGAAAAAAGAAGCTTATAATTAATTTTCTCCTTTCGTCTCAATACTATCTATACTATATTGTGCGCAAATCTTATCGTTATCATCATCCATTTTGTCATCTGCAGCAGCTTTTCATCTTCACAAGCCAAGGGATCTGCCTCCACTTTGTACCTTTGTACCTTTCGTAATTATAATGCCTCTCTTACAACCGGTCGTATGTGCCCCTGCGTGCGGTCTGCGTGCGGTCTGCGTCTAAAACGTACGTTTATTTGTGCGATGCACGCACGTGCAACATACTATTTTGGTGGACGCAACCACGACGCAAACTGCACGCAGCAAAGAATCGACCGGACAATTCTTTGCTGCGACCATTCTGCGTCTTTTAGAACGCCAGGAGCACGCAAGACAGAAGTACGGAGCACGTAGGATACGACAGGCGTGCGTGTGACGCAGGGAACGATATACTGAAATTCCAGAAAATTCATAAAGAATGCGTACTTTTCTCGAAAGAGATTCATACTTTTGACCTACTTTGAATGTGCATATTTTGAGGCGCTCTTACAACCCGTCGTGCGTCTTTATAAATCGTGCGATTTTGCAGAGTTTTAAAACGTACGATTTAAAAAGATGCACGACGGGTTGTAAGAGAGGCTTAAGGAACAAAGCGGAGGCAGAACCCTTTGCTTGCGAAGATGAAGCTTTTGGACCATCCCAAAATATGTCGTTTGTAAAAGGGTTAATTATCAATTGATTCAATTTCAGAACGGAAGAGTCGACAATCAGCCGAGATTTTCAGCTGCGACCATTCCACGTCAACGAGTAATCAAGATGACGTCAACCAATCGCTGGACTCGGGTGTTTCCGGAATGTCGATTTCCGGAAGTGCAAAAAGAAAGGCAACTTCGTCTGGCAGACAATCTACGGCTATACAGAGAATGCAGATGGATAAAGTATCCAGGGAAATCCGGGCCAGAGAGGTATGAATATTTTATATAATAACCCCTGCCAGGTTAACCCATTACCAGACGACAACATTCAAGACTTGTCCAAATTCAAAGATATTGCAGACGACATTTTCAAGTGAATGAAAATTTGCCTATTTTTAGGTAGAAAACATGGTGGGAAATGAAGAAATTGCTTGTCACAAGCAATTTCTTCGTTTCCCTCTATGTTTTCCAACGCCTTTGTCTTGTAAGGTGAATGGAGTGTCAAATTCCGGAAGCGCCAAGAGAAAGGCGCCTTCGTCTGGCAGACAATCTGGTACCGCTATACATAGAATGCAGATGGACAAAGTGTCCAGGGAAATACGAGCCAGAGAGGTATGAATATTTTTGTATAAAATAACCCATGCTAGTTCAACCTATTACCAGACGACAACATTAAAGAATTGTCCAAATCCAAAGATATTGCAGACGACATTTTCAAGTGAATGAAAATTTACCTCTTTTGGATAGAAAATATTGTGGGAAATGAAGAAATTGCTTGTTACAAGCAATTTCTTCGTTTTCCAAAATGTTTTCCAAAGTATTTATCTGGTAAGGTAAATTGAATTTCAAATTCCGGAAGTGCCAAGAGAAAGGCGACATCTTCGGGCAGACAATCTACGGCTATACATAGAATGCAGATGGACAAAATATCCAGGGAGATACGGGCCAGAGAGGTAGAAACATTTTCATATAATAACCCCAGCTAGGTTAAAGTGACATTTCACAATTATTTCTACATAAATTTTACTTTTATTCTATCTGAAAGAGCATCTTTTCTTATGGAAATCCTGAAAATTTGGAGCCAAAATATTGAACTGTTTACGAGAAATATATATTTTTGTGCTAAAATTAAACAAATTGTTGTGGACAACAGTTCAGATTTATATAGAATTTGTAATTTCTGTCTCAACTTTAGAGACGTATTTTTCGCTTATAAATAATAACTTCAAAAAGCTGATAGCATTTCTACGCATTAGAATAAACCACCTTTGCATCAAGACATACCTTTAAAAAATGAAATAAATGTGAAATGTAACTTTACAATTGTAACCCATTATCAGACGACACAATGTAAGACTTGTCCCAATTCAAAGATATTGCAGACGACAATTTCAAGTGAATGAAAATTTACCTCTTTTGGATAGAGAACATTGTGGGAAATGAAGAAATTGCTTGTGACAAGCAATTTCTTCGTTTTCCACAATGTTTTCCAAAGCCTTTATCATGTAAGGCGAATTGAAAGTCAAATTCCGGAAGCGCCAAGAGAAAGGCAACGTCCTCGGGCAGACAATCAACGGCTATACAGAGAATGCAAATGGACAAAGTGTCCAGGGAAATACGGGCCAGAGAGGTATGATCATTTTTCGTATAAAATAGCCCCTGCTAGTTCCACCTATTACCAGACGACAACATGAAAGAATTGTCCAAATTCAAAGATATTGCATTTACCTCTTTTGGATAGAAAACATTGTGGGAAATGAAGAAATTGCTTGTTACAAGCAATTTCTTCGTTTTCCAGTATGTTTTCCAAAGTATTTATCTTGTAAGGTAAATTGAATTTCAAATTCCGGAAGCGCCAAGAGAAAGGCAACTTCGTCTGGCAGACAATCTGGTACCGCTATACAGAGAATGCAGATGGACTAAGTGTCCAGGGAAATACGGGCCAGAGAGGTATGAATATTTTTTTTTTTTTGTATAAAATTCAACCTATTACCAGACGACAACATTAAAGAATTGTCCAAATTCAAAGATATTGCAGACGACAATTTCAAGTGAATGAAAATTTACCTCTTTTGGATAGAAAACATTGTGGGAAATAAAGAAATTGCTTGTTACAAGCAATTTCTTCGTTTTCCACAATGTTTTCCAAAGCCTTTATCATGTAAGGCGAATTGAATTTCAAATTCCGGAAGTGCCAAGAGAAAGGCAACTTCGTCTGGCAGACAATCTACGGCTATACAGAGAATGCAGATGGACAAAGTGTCCAGGGAAATACGGGCTAGAGAGGTATTTTAACATAACGCTGCTTTCATAAAAAACCTCGTATAATCGATTCACTATTAAACGAGAATAATTACAGTTGAACTGCTTTATCAAAACAACTGAAATTATTCTCGTTTAATTGTGAATCTATTATAATTGCAGCCTTAAACAAGATGCGGTTACGAGGTTCCTGTTGCAAATCGACGATATTAAAAAAAAACTGCTAGTTTAACGATCAAGCAATGTGTTGACGTGTTTGAGGTCTACCACAAAATGAAATGAAAACAGCACCAATACGAAATAATCATTTTTTCCACAGGCGGCAATCACGTGACTTTGTTATGATATGCTTTCTTAACTTTTATGAACAAAAACACTCTGTAAATACACATTTTTCTCACATTTTAAATCAAATACTTAACTTCAGAATTGAGATACGTATCATTCGATGCGTCGTACTCTCCAATTTATCTATTTTGATACCAAGATATTCCCTGAAATCCCTGTCAAAGCTGAGAATATACGTGCATAGTGCAAACAATGCCTAAGAAAAACCATGGCATTCAAAAATACTTTGCACGAATATTCTCAGCTTTGACAGGGTTTTGAAGAAATATCTTGGTATCAAAATAGACCGGAAGGTACAACGTATCGAATGGTACGTAGGGGCCTATCTCAATATTGAGTGTTAAGTATTTGATTCAAAATAGGAGAAAAAATGTGTACTTACCAAGTGTGACCCGTCACGCTAAAAGGGACCTTATCCGAATCCAAAAATCCAAATGTTGACAAACTTTTCAGACCTAGCACAGGTCAATCAGACCCCGTACGCGAAAAATGAACATATAGATAGATAGGTAAAACATTCTGGATTTAGAAAATTACCTAAAAGTGAAAAGTGTCGGCCCTAGTCTGGCTGCGCGGACTGCGCAGACTGACTAGGGTCGATATTTTTCACACAACCGATAAGGTCCCTTTTAGCGTGACGCGTCACAAGTGTTTTTGTTTACAGAAGTTAGGAAAACATATCATAACAAAGTCACGTGGTTGCCGCCTGTGGTTTCTATTAGATAGCTTCGGTAACTTGAAATGACCACAGATCGAGGTATAAAGGTTAACAAGGTTATGAATGTTTTATTCTAGGAAATAAAGAATTTGGCGTTATGCTGTTTGTTTGAGCACTGTAATTCAATTTTGTTGTTTTAAATCTTACTAAAAGCCACAGAGCTACATGTACACATGTAGTGACATATATTTAAGTACAAAACACATGTATGCCCAAAAAGTTTCAACCCTTTTCTCCATAAAAAAGTTACATATCATAGAATATACTATGGCTTAGGTATTTTTTATGAAAAACGAGGATATCGTAATTTTACCCACGGCGTAAATAATTGCATCTCTAAAATTTTCTAAATGAAACCCATCTATTTTCAGTTAAAGACCAAGTTCGTAAAAGCAGTGAAGGGAGTAAAGGCGATCGTCCGTCTGTCTGCATCAGCCAGAGGAAAGTGAGTACGCCCAACGTTCATGGAACCCTGAGTTCCGCTATGACATTTCAAAATAAATGGTCCCACAAAAATCCCATCTTCATTACGAGAGCATCTTTGAATTAAGGTAGCCCTCCCTAATGACATTTACGCGACGTCAGAGTTTTTCGGGAGATGTTGTAAACATTCGGCGGTGGAACGTTCCGCCGCCGAATGTTTACGACGTCGCCCGAATAGGTCGTCTGATACTTAACGAATGTTAGTTAACAATATCGGAACCAAATTTGTAAAAGCAGTCAAAGGAGTAAAGGCCATCGTTCGTCTGTCTGCATCTGCAAGGGGAAAGTGAGTACGCTAAATTTTTCGATGAACACAGAGTCCTATGAAATTTCAAACTAAACGCTTCCAAAACCCCCATCTTTAATACAGGGCATTTTTTAATTAAGGTAGCCCATCCCCAATGATTTTCACACGACGTCGGAATTATTCGGGAGATGTCGTAAACATTCGGCAGTGGAACGTTCCACCGCCGAATGTTTACGACGTCGCCCGAATAGGTCGTCTGATACTTAACGAATGTTAACAATATCGGAACCAAGTTTGTAAAAAGCAGTCAAGAGAGTTAAACCCAACTGTTAGTGGAAAACTCAGACATGTCAGATTTCAGACCATAAGGCTAGCATATTCCATTTCTTAACCCATTACCACTCAATGACTCTTTTTGACTCCCCACAAAAAATGGTCATGGAAAACATCGTGGAAAATGAGGAAATTGCTTGTGACAAGCAATTTCTTCATTTTCCACAATGTTTTCCATCCAAAAAAACCTAAAAATTGAAAAAACCTTTCACTTGAAATTGTCGTCTGCAGAATCTTTCAATTTGGACCGCCCTAAAATTTTGTCGTTTGGTAATGGGTTAAAGTAAGTGGAACTTTTACCTAAGACTTAAAAAGACGGTAGTTTGTCTGAACCTGTCAATATGAAGCACGAGCTGAAAAACAATGCGGTATAATCATTGCAGTAAAGATATCAATTGATATCAAAATCTCTGGATTTAACCCTTTCCCAAACGGCAAAATTTTAGGGTGATCCAATTTCGAAGATGTTGCAGACGATAATTCCAAGTGCATGAAATTTAAAATTTGTTGGTCTTTTGGGATAGAAAACATTGTGGGAAATGAAGAAATTGCTTGTCACAAGCAATTTCTTCATTTTCCACAATGTTTTTCAAAGTCTTTATTTTGTGGGTCGAGCCTTTTAAGATTGGCGAAGCAAGCCACCGTTGTTTATTTCGGCCGCATAATGAATGTTAATTCGATGAATATTTGGCACTCAGCGTAGGAAAAGACCATCTTGTATTTAGGAACATATTATCAAACGTTTTCCGTTCAGATGTAGAATTGCAAGGATTTACGCACTGTTGTGGATAAATGACCAGGCAGAGCATCTCTATCCAATAACTAGAGATACTCTGCCAGGTTATTTATCGTGAGCTATGTACTTTACAACTGTACTTCCAAACCATATTTGTTTACAAGTAGATATAGTATCAATACTGTGCACAAAACAAATAAAATTGACGATCAATTGTGGTCCTTCAAGATGATAATAACTCATGACTTTATGACAAGTTTATGGTCTCAATGGGGTCTATATTTTCATAAGGAACATTTCCTACATGTACATTTTAAGCTAGTCCACCCCTAATGAGATTCACACGACAATGTTTTTTGTGCGATGTCGTTAACATAATTATGTTACGTATTTGGACTTTTTCGGGTGACGTCGCAAGCATTTGGCGATGGACAATTCCACCGCCGAATGTTTACGACATCGCTCGAAAAATTCCGACGTCGCGTGAATCTCATTAGAGATTAACTACTTAAAACGGTACTGCGCAAAAAACAAATAAAATTGACGATCAATTGAGGTCCTTAAAGATGATAATAACTTATGACTTCATGACAGGTATATGATCTCAATGGGATCTATATTTTGACAAGGAGCAATTTTATACATGTACCTACAACCCTTTCCCAAACGTCAAAATTAGACTCTTCCAATTTAACCCTTTCCCAAACAAGACCTGGTTTTGACGTCCCTAATAGAAAAGGCTTGGGAAAACATTGAAACAAAAGAAGAAACTGCTGATAACCAGCAGTTTCTCCTTTTGTCTCAATATTTTCTGTGCCATATTTTTCAAAAATCCTATCTTTAATAACACCCATTTTGTCATTTGTGGCAGTTTTTGAAGTGGACAACCCTAAAATTTTGCCGTCTGGGAAAGGGTTAAAGGGTACTGCAGACAACGGAATTGATATTTAAATACAACAAATGGTTAAAGTTATTGCACACAGTAATGATACTGATAATAAGTATTTTCTTATTTTGCCTCTGTACTATACTATGCACAAAGTTTATTTTTCATTTATGTCGATTTTGTCGTCGGCAACAGATTTCAAATTGTACCGTCCTAAAATTTTGCCGTTTTGTAAAGGGTTGATATGTTTGAACGTTTATCTTCTAAGAATGTTACTTATTAAAGGTACACTTAGAATCAGAATGGTTATAGCTTATAAAGGAAATATTTTTCCGTGTATTTTACCGCGTTGCAACGACGTTGTTTTTAGTATCTAGATTGTTACACAGTTAATCAAAGAGTTTGAAAATACGCACATAACATCTATATTTTCATCTATATATTTTTCTGTATCTTAGGGCCGAGATGTTGCGAAGGTAACGTATTTAGTCATTGTAGCAAAGCTTAGAGCATTTACTCTAATTATAACAGTATAATAAAACGCAGATGGTACGCTTAATTCTTGCCGAAGACGTTTTCTAGTTTGTAACTAATTCTTCAAATTCTATGGTTAATAAAGACAAAGTCACAATATGACTAAATTATGGCTTAATTCATGAACCTTACTCTTACTTATCTGAAGTTACCTCAAATAGAATTGCACGGGTTTCTTACATTTTACCGTGCAGCCAGCACGATGTTTCTATTAGATTTCGCTCTTGAGGACAGGTTGGTATTCAGAGACATAAGGACGGTTCGAGGTGACTAAACTAAGTTAGGATTTCTCGAGGCAAGAAGGTCGGACCTTGAGCTAAACTCATGCTTACATTTACTCCTACATTTAACATATTTTTGAGAGAAATTTTGCTGGAATTTATTCTTCTGAAACATATTCTTCCATAAAATCAAGTTTTTGTGATATAAAAGTATTTTTTTTAGATTTTGAAAATGCCAAAACGCTTCTTCTTTTGTCACCATTTTAATTTTCAATTTTATTGTTTAATTTTAGACAAGTCCTGTTTCAAATGTGCGGCAACTAACATTATGAATAAGACAAAAATGGTATCGGAAAACTTTTAGAGAAAAGAGGAAATTGTTGATGATCAGCAGTTTCTCCTTTCCCTCGATATTTTCTATGCTATATGTATAACCTAATCATTTTCTATTTGATGCATCAATTATTTTGTCGTCTGTAACAACTATCAAAATTCAATCGACAGGTTCTAACGTTATCAGTGGAGCTGTGATGTTTGGCTATTTTGTGAATACATTATAAGAAAAGACGCGTATTTTAAATCCGCATAATAATTCTTTTCCATCGAAGTTTTCAGAAGCATTGTTGTTTGTCAGAGGATTAAAATTTTGTATTTTGTCGAACGGATTTATCTATGAAGACATGAATGACCTTTCCTATAAAAATAGTTTAACTATGAAAATCACTTTCAAGCGATGTTTCGACGGAACGGGTATAAAGGGTTGTAAAACATAACAAATTAAGAAAAGGGTTAAGAAACATTTCCTCTATAAAGAAAAGAAAGATTTTGACTGTGAATGCTACTTTGTTACTGAGTCTTTCTGGTCCGGGGAACCCGTGTTAACGGCGTGATCAGCAACTTCAGGCGTCCTTTGTTGAGTTTGACTGAAGTTTGAGTCAAGGAAATGTTCATGAATTAAGCCATAAGCTGAAGAAAATCCAGTAGTATCATTTGTTGTTGTTTTTTAAAGATGGTTTTCCAAGAACAGGCCTATATGATACAATGCTGACCATGTAACATATTTTTTTTTCTCCCCCTCCTTTTTTGCTTCTCCGGTTCCATTTTTTGGGCAATGAACTTTGCGATTGCGTGTTAATGAAATATTGTGTATATTAGCCAAACTATGAAATAGGTGGCCATGGTTTAAAGTACCACAAGGAAAGGGTTCATAATTAAAACCAGCAAATGAAAATGCCCAGAAAAATAGATAGAAAATCTGACAATCTGATTTCTGTATAGCTTTCTATCACGATGCAATGCATTTCTGCGCTCGTTATTGTACCAATAAGTTGTTGAAACAGAAAATTATATTCATGTAAAGCATGAAACATTGACTGGTGCTGAGTAGAAAATGCTGGTCATCAACATTTTCTATTTCTCTACAAATGTTTTCCAAAGTCTTCCCAACACGGACGTATCTTGGATTGACTAAATGGCAAGGCTTGATTACCTCAACATTGGTTAACTCTTTCCCAAACAAAACATAGGGTGGTCCAACTTGAGAGGTGCTACTGATGACAATTTTTTGTTGATAGATATTGAACTTGTCCATGAGATAGCACAGAACACATTGAGACAAAAGGAGAAAATGCTGATTATCAGCATTTTCTTCTTTTGTCTCGATGTTTTCTCAAGCCTTTTCTGTAGAAGACATGAAAACCAGGCCTTGTTTTGGAAATGGTAAACAAAATTTTCATATGCCACGTTATATAATGACGCTTATATTAACAATATTTTATTTCGTAAATATTTGTTTGCTTCAAGCTGAATAGGCCTGGCTTTGCTTTTTACTATATTGAAATACATTGTAATACAATAAAAGTTTACATTTGCTTCTTTGTATAAATTTTGCTACTTTCAGAAAGTAAATATCAATGACATAATTAAAATGACTTTTAAAATGAAGAATTACTACCATGAGAAATGTTACCACACTGGCACATTTTAAAGTGCTCTTTATCTTTTTAAAATAATTTTACGTGCATTTTAGTCTATAAAACATACCATGGTACATGTAAAGCGATGAAAATAAGGTCTAATTGCGAGGGAGTGATTCCTTCTCATTCTAAATACAGGCCCGTAGGAAGCAATTTCATATTGGGGGGGGGGGGGGCTAAAGCCCTTGTCCTGAATATTGGGGGGGGGGGGGACTAATATGGATTTTCCCAAAATTTTCAGTGTGAAATTAAGAAAATATGGCATTTTTGGCCAACATTGGGACTAGTTGTCCAGAATATTTGCTACAAGTTTTGTTAAGTCTGCATATTCATTATTGGTTTTATAAGGTCAGAAAGGGGGTCAAAGGTCACTAAGTGCAAAAAATTATTAAAATTCATATATGTCCATTTCAAGACTTCAGGACATGACAGTTTGAGTTATGAATAGCCAAAATTTATGTTTTCTAATTACGAAATATGTTGAGGAATTTTTTGGGTCCTGTCTGCAGATTCCCAACTAGTTATTGAGATCAGAAAATTGGGTCAAAGGTCACTGGGTGCAAACACACCATTTGAAATTATTCCTGATTTGATTTGAAGATTTTGAACGTTGGTGTTTGCTAATTAAAGAAATTGGTTATATGTTATGCCTGCTAAATGTGTAAAAGACATGCTTGTCCATACCTACAGATTCAAAATTAGAATCAAGAGTATGTACAACAGGGTCAAAGGTCAAAAAGTGCAGTTTTTGAAACTTTCATATATGTGTGTTCTAAGACTCCCAAGCATGGAACAAATAGCTATGAATAGATAATACTTTTCCAATTTTCCAGTTGCTATATAATTATGTGTTTGAGATCTTTTGTTTCCTATCTACATATCCTTGGTTGGTTTTTAAGGTACGAAAGGGGAGCCAAAGTTCAGCGAGTGCAAGAACACTATATGAAATTAATCCCGGTCCATAAAACGTTTCAAAACATTGGTATAGGCTAATCAATGAATAAAAGTTGTATTTTAT
Source organism: Fragum sueziense (assembly GCA_963680895.1). Taxonomy (NCBI): domain Eukaryota; kingdom Metazoa; phylum Mollusca; class Bivalvia; order Cardiida; family Cardiidae; genus Fragum; species Fragum sueziense. The sequence goes on from OY804596.1 coordinate 31,695,503, forward strand.
GCCTGTCCAATGTACAAATTACATGTTTACCCCTGTTTACATACTCAAAATTGAAATATTGGGTGGACACAATAGAAGCCAAAGGTCAAAGAGGGCAAAAATGTACTAAAAGGTTAAATAAATTCTCAGAAAATGTGCTGTGTATAAAAAAGATATGCAAAATTGAGGTTTCAATGATACTCATTCTGACAGTAACTTTGGTTTAAAGTGTGTTCAAGGAATCACAGTAATGTTCAATAAGACCTGCATCAAACGATGAAAGTACTGAATAAGGTTATCTTGACCTCGGAAATTAACTGCATGTGTGATCTTGTTACAAAGATTTAGGCAGACTAAAAAGAGAAAAATGAAAAACGATTGGCAGTGTCTTAATATTTTTATTACAATACTATAAAACCTTAATTTGTCCAACAATGTATCTGTATAGAAAATAATTTGCACAATCAGATTTTGGCTTCATTTTTCATCGTCTAGCTATGTATTGTTAAAAACGACAGAGTCATTGTTGCAGCAATGATCAACATGCTCTTTTTTATATAAATCCTGTAATATTTCTAATCTTAATTACAGTATTTATTCCGTTAATGTCAAATTACATGTATGCATTTGTCATATAAATTGTTTATTATCCAACCCGTTTTGGGGTATTGAGACAAAGCACAACTTATTTTTGGTAAAAATGCATCATGCATGCGTTCAACTTTGTCCTTGCCATAATTTGTATATTATTAAATTGATATCAAATTACTTTGGCAAAACCATTCTCTTCAATGAATGAATAAGTTATAGATCTATACAATTTTGATTAAAGCCAAACTTCAAATCCTTTTCTAAGTACTATACAGCCTTAGGTTTATATCAGGATCTAATTCACAGAGCAAAACCTGTTCCAAAACCTTGTTCAACTTCGGATATGTGCATCTTGCTTTTTGCACATGACAAGTTAGAAAATACTCATTTTCATTCTTTGATTGAAGTAGGGACTTGATAACAGATCCCTACCATGTCTACCATAGGAAGAATTCGGTGTGGGTAGAGGAATGCATGTGTCTGCTTCTCCTGACTACAATTTCTACAGTATGGATGAATTTTCATATGGTTTTACACAAGTTCTTTCAATGTGTGTAGATTTTTCACATGAGTCACATGTTCACATATTATAATTGTTCTCTTCATTAGTGAAGATAAAACAAAACTTACAATAAGAGTGAGTTTACATGTTTGTGAATGAACCCAGCAATATAATACAGATTCAAACCCCATATATGCCTTTCACTGTTTATGTGTTTTCGTAAGGAAGAATCTACTTGCATTCAAAAATAATTTCTATAAAAATACAATAGTATTAAATGTATCCTTGGTTGTAAGTTTGTAAATTTGCATTGTATGATTCAATTCTATCATAGCTTTGTAAGCAATATTTAACAAACTGAGTCTACGAGTAATGGATAGACCCCTTGCCATCTTTGGGACAGGTTTTAAGAAAGAGGTCACATACCAGTAGTGTTTGATTTGTAGCTTAAATGCTTAGTCTGTGCTGTACTACAGTCTACGATATGTGTTTGTACATGTACCAATAAACCTTAAAATCTATTGAAAAAGAGGAATGAACAAGTGAATATCGAAAATGACTATTACCTCTGTTGTAATTTCAATGAAAACTATTTTGGTATTCTAGATGGTTCGCTAGCCTTACCATGTGAGGATTTTCGGAGATTTGGGTTATAGGCCCTAAGTCCACATCTCAATCTGCTCATTTACATGGCTGATGGCCAACGAGCGCAGAATCATCTTGAACATGAGTTATCATTAAAGGTATATAAACTATATATTTATTATGTGGACATTTTCATATAAAAGAAATCACGAGAAATAATTGTTGTTAAATGCTATATTTCACATAAAACAATATATCTATTTAGATCTAAACATTTGACTTCTCAGAATGGATAAAGTGTCATTCAGTATTATTTCTAATCAAATCTAGTTCTTTCTTTATTATGGACAATCATTTTCGAACAAAAATTACTACCAGATTAAGTGCCAATAGAACTTCAATATTTAATAACTGTTTTTGAGTTCACGTTCATATTTTCAAGCATTTATATCTTTAAAAAATGTTTGCACTCTTTGACCTTTGACCTCTATTTTATTATCTCTAAATCCTAAATTTGAATCTGAAGACAGAGACAGATATTTCATCTACATATCTAACAAACATTAAATATAACTTTTGTCCAATCATAAGCCAACAAAAGTTTAAAATCTTTATTTTGAACTTTGAATAAATCCAAATAGAGCATTTAGCACTCATTGACCTTCGGCTCCCTTTTCTGACCTTAAAAGCCAGCTGGGAGTCTGCAGACAGGAACCAAAAGCTCCCCACCATAATTGGTAACTGGAAGATAAATATTTCCTATTCATAACTCTTCGTTCCATGTCTGGAAGTCTTGGAATGGACGTATATGACATTCTAGGATTTTTGCACTCAATGACCTTTGACCCCTTGCCTTCATGTTCTTACTTTTATTTTTGAATCTGCAGACAGGGACAAACATGTCATCTACATATCTGACAAACATAAAATACAACTTGTGTCTATTTATAAGCCAATATCATTGCTTTAAAACATTTAATTTTATCAAGGAATAATTTCAAATAGCTATTCTACACTCATTGACCTTTGACCCCATTTTATGACCTTAAAAACAAGCTAGGGGTCTGCAGACAGGAGCCAAAAAAATTCCCAAGTATATTTGGTAATTAGAAAACATTAATACTGTCTATTCATAACTCAAAGTTTCATGTCTGCGTGTCTTAGAAACAACATAAATGAATTTTAAGAATTTATGCACTCAGTGACCTTTGAGCCCTGTTCTGACCTCATAGAACCGACAATGAATCTGCAGATATGGCAAAATGTGTAGCTAACAATCTGGCCAACAAGAAAACACAACTTTCATTCATTCACAAGGAAATTTCTTGGTTCGAAGATTTGAAATGTAACAAAATAGCGATTTTTTACATGTTTGCACTCAGTGACCTTTGACCCCTGTAACTCACCCAAAGGTCAATTGCTGACTTGCAGACAGGGCATTTCTGGTGCAGCAGAAGTTCCTGAACAACCTCCAGTATAAAACTTTGCATACACATTCCGGCCTCCCACTTTCGATTTCTAGGCCTCTACCAGAAAATAACTACTAGACTAATTGTACATTTAAGATATAGCATTCATATAATGCCCCTTTTAACGTGACGGGTCACAATTATGTTTCCTGTTTACCTATCATATGTATAAATCTATCTACGTAAACCTATTATAAAATGCCACATTTTGCTACTTTAAATTCAGCGCATGGTTGGCAAAGAGGTACATTAGCAAAGCTCTAGTCTTCGTGTTACTGTAGAGTAGAGAAAGACGAAACATTTACACTGATTTATTCTCTTCCAGAATTTCTTTGTAGATTCTTTTCTCTTATTATATTTTTTAAATTCTGATATACCGATTAAGTACCCTACTTTGAATTCTTTGGAATGGTTTCTCTTATGACTTTTGATATCTTTTTGGCTTTTTTGCTGTGAATACTCGTAATCGTCTATATCTATATATCTTTCTTTTTACTCTCGCGCACCAAATGTTAGATAACACTGTAAATACACTAAATTTTAACCCTTTCCCAAACAAGACATGGTTTTGACGTCCCTAATAAAAAAGGCTTGGGAAAACATTGAAACAAAAGAAGAAACTGCTGATAAGCAGCAGTTTCTCCTTTTGTCTCAATATTTTCTTTGGCATATTTTGCACAAATTCAATCTTTAATAATATCCATTTTGTCATTTGTGGCAGTTTTTGAAGTGGATCACCCTAAAATTTTACCGTTTGGGAAATGATTAACATGGAACTAGCTAAACGTATACGGTCTAGCGTCTTCACAAGTCAAGGGTATTCTCCCACATTTTCTTTCTTTAACTCATTACTGCACAGTGACGCCTTTTGACTCCCTCACCAGAAAAGGCTTGGGAAAACATTGTGGAAAATGAAGAAATTGCTTGTGACAAGCAATTTCTTCATTTTTTTCATAATGTTTTCTTAACCAAAATGTAAAGATTTTTGAAATTTCATCAACTTGAAATTATCGTCTACAACACCTTTCAAATTGGAACAGTCCAAAATTTTGTCGTCTGGTAATGGGTTAAAAAGGGACCTAGATGAGTTATGGTAGTCCACCGCTAATGATATTTGCGCGACGTCGGATTTTTTTGCGACGTAGTAAACACTCGTTACGTACCCGAGAACCATTCGGGTGACGTCGTAAACATTCGGCCGTGGAACGTTCCACGGCCGAATGTCGCCGAACGTTCCACGGCCGAATGTTGCGACGTCGCCCGAATAATTCTGAAGTCGTCTCTATATAATAATAATAATAATAATAATAATAATAATATCTTTATTTAACGAAGGTGACTTATTAAGACATCACTACAATACACAATATCATAATGATTAACTTATTTACAATAAGGCCTTCAAACAACATTCATACAAAAGTCAGTATTGACAATCACACAAAATTATCAATAATAATAGTCAGTTATCTGACAGATACTCGTAGGATCTAAATTATTGCATGTTATCGATTAAATAGTGTTTGATTTTTCCTTTGAAATTGGTCAGCTTTGGTTCGTTTCTTATTTGGATTGGAATTGAATTCCATACATTAACGCTGAAATAACTAAAGCTACTTTTGTATATATTCGTTCGAGGTCTTTTAGTCAGGATTAGATCGTTTTTTGTCTCTGAGCGTAAATGATAATTTTCATTGACTGATACTCGTACTAAGTCTGACATGTAACTTGGCGCATTGTTGCCGATTGTTTTATGGATAAGGACCGCAGTATGATACTTACATCTATTTTGAAAAGTCAACCAATATAGCTCTTTAAATAACGTTTCTGTAGGAAATCTTTTAGACTTACCAAGAATTAATTTGCCGATACGTTTTTGCAAAACAAATATTTTGTTTACATAACCTTGCTCAGGTTTGCCCCAAATTACACAACAATAATCCATTATTGGTAGTATGTATGAGTTATAGAAAAGCATTTTCATTTCGTCTGTTAAATAAAAAGTTATATGTTTGAACAGAGCTATTTTCTTATTCACTGCTTTACAGACATAGTCAATATGAAACTTCCAATTTAAATGGTTGTCAATGTAAACGCCTAATACTTTCTGCACCTTCACGTTTTCCAGTGCATTACCATTTAGATTCAAAATTAGTTTTTTATCGTCAGTAAGTGCATGCCTCGAACCAATTAACATGCAAGTCGTTTTAGATGGATGTAGAGCCATGTTATTGAGAATGCACCAATTTTGAACGTGAATTAGATTGTCTTGAAGAGTGTTTTCTATTGAGATCACATCATATCCTGATTTATACATTGTAGAATCATCAGCGTACAAATCAATATCAACCCCAGAAGATGAAAATGATATATCATTTATATAAATCAGAAATAAAAGCGGACCTAAAATTGAGCCTTGAGGAACTCCAGATTTAATTTCAAGTGAGTTAGACTTTAAATTGCCAAGCTGTACAAGCTGTCTCCTCTGTGATAAGTATGACTTCATAAGGCTATGCGCTTTGTTTGAAAAATGGTACAGCTTAAGTTTATGTAATAGTATTTCGTGATCAACAAGGTCAAAGGCTTTACGTAAGTCTAAGAAAACTGTTCCGATTAGTTTACCCTCATCAATATCTTTTAACCAAGCGTCTATCATTTTAACCAGAGCTGTAGTGCTCGAATGATTTGCCCTAAAGCCAGATTGAGAATGGTTGATGATATTTGTATCCTTAAAGAATTTATGTAAGTAGTTGGCAATGTGTCTTTCAAAAATTTTTGATATTGTAGGCAAAATTGATATGGGTCTATAATTGAAGGGGTCATCTTTATCCCCACTTTTTAAAATTGGTATAACTCGAGCCAGTTTCATCGCATCCGGATACACACCTGAAGCAATACTATTGTTAATAATTGATGTAATAGAAGGGGTTATAATAGCCCCACATTGTTTAATAATTTTTGGACCTAAACCGTCTAATCCTATAGCTTTATTCGAATCAAGTTTGCTTATATAAGTGTAAACTTCAAGCGTTGTAATGAATGGAATATTGAACTCATTATTAATCAAATTCTTGTCTAGTATTCTTTTAAGAAATTCGAAATTTGATTCACAAAAAGATGTCTTTGTCACGATATCTGATACACTAACAAAATGTGAATTTAATTCATTGATTATGTTAAGATTACCCTAAATAATCGTTTCGGATTTTGTAATTGTTTTTGGTAAAATTAATTCATCCGATTGATTTACTTTTGCTATGCATTTCAGATTTTTCCATAGCACCTTAGAATCTTTATTATTTTGTACAGCTTCATTGAAATAATTTTTCTTGTTCTGCTTAATCATACATGTCACTTTGTTTCGAAGAATTTTATATTCTCATAAGGGTTGGACTGCCTTAATTCTTTTGGCTTGTGAAGATAAAATTTCAGTCGCTAGGTACAGGTTATTCATACACGGTGGGGATTGTGCATGCTGGGATGGATAACGAATAAGGACAAAAATAATCTCGAATCTTGTCAAATATTTTGCAATAACTCCTTTATTTCTTTGTCGATTTTGAAAAGGTATGTTGCGTGTACCCCGCCTTGAAAATTCCTTTTCCTCGGATATATGGATTATTTGTGGTATCCTTTTAATTTTTCCAAAAATTGATCCCAACTGACCAGAAAACGAAATGATAACGACTACGGCAAATTAAGCCACGCTTCAGGTAGGAAATTGTGCAATAATTTTCTTATTTCTGTGTCAATTTTCAAGCGGTTTGTTGCATGTACCCCGCCTTACTAAGCGTTTTCCTCAGTATTACTTATTTGAAAACTCCCCATATTTTTCCCAAAAATTGATCCCAACTGACCTGAAAAACGACCAGATTTTTTGTCGTTTTTCTGGTCGGTTGGGATCACTTTTCGAAAAAAGTACAAAAGGGTTTCGTGTAAAGCATACATCGGAGGAAAGAGCTCAGTAAAGCGGGGTACATGCAACAAACCGTTTTGTAATTGACGCAGAAATAAGGAAGTTATTGTAAAATGTCTTACCTGAAGCGAGGCAAATTTGTCCGTAGATTTACCCATCCCAGCATGCACAATCCCCACCGTGCATAGTCTAACTAGTTTTTAGTTCTGTTTTGCATGTATTAAATCTATTTCTATAAGAATTTAGAACCCATCCAGCTCATAATTGTAATCTTTACATTGGGAAAATCATATGAATACAAAAGCATTGCAAGTTATGATCGAAATTATATATTCCTTTATTGCACTTGTAAGGATCGCTCACAATATAACTAACGGCCGCTTTATAGGTCATACTCAATTGAGCCATTTTTCTTTTGTTAATAGTTCCTCTTGGTAAATTTATAATTAAAAATTCTAAGAACAATGACACACGTCAGATTGCTCGAATTGGTGAAACACTATGATTTTTTTCTTTTCTTTTTTTATTTGTTTCTTTATTTTATTTATTTTTTGCAATTTTGAATTTTGTATTTTTCGTTGACGCAGATCATCCGGAGACATGTCGAGCATGCGAACATTTATGGACATTGCAGACGAAGGGACAAGTACTAACGAGAACATGAAAAACGCCGGGCTGTCATTCGATCCTAGCTACTTTAAGGCGAAAAAAGAGGTATGTCTAAAATCAGACCAACAGATAAGATGGGTTAAAGACATTGTGAATTTATTATTTTAAATCCATACCCTATGTTGTGGGTATTCATATAAAAAACGCCGGACTGTCATTTGATCCCAGTTACTTTAAGGCTAAAAAGGAGGTAGGTCTACCAGAGAAACAGATAAGAGGTGGTAAAGACATTGTGAAATTATTATTTTAAATCCAAACTATATGTTGTGATACTCATTGGAATCTTTTCGACGAGAAATGAGTACCCATAACAGAGTATTGATCATTCATTAGTGATCAAATTGTTTTTAAAAAGCCACCGCCTTCTCTGATCTACAGCTCTTGGTCTCCAGTCGATTGGTAAAGTGTCATTTACGGGATGCTAGAGAATGTTCAACTTCGAATTTGTTTGTTTTCACATCATTGTCAAGACATTTTTCTTATAAACCTCGTATGACTGCGTACCAAAGACCGCTTTGGAATGATCAAAGCATATGCAGATGTGCGTAATTTTAACCATCGACGTAGAATTGGCGTTACGTCAGCATACAAAATTATTATACGACTTAGGTAAAATCTTGAAACAGCGTCTTATTATGAAGAATTACAATGTATGATCTAAAAATTCTTTTAACAAATACGGTCATTTATTATTGTCTTTGTATCTTCGTACATGTCTAGATGCAACGGAGGTCGTTATCTAAAATTTGCGTTTTGCTTTGTGTACTTTTAAAACACGAGTATTCACCAACCAGTCTAATTCTAAGTTTACCGCTAGAATTACAGGTAAATATCAATCCGATTGGCCGAGACATACGTCTCGTCCAAACAGATCGCTTTTAATGTAGCCTAATTTTACTAATGACAATCAATGTAGACGTTTTGGTGAATAGCCCTACGCCCCCCCCCCCCCCATTTCATTGTTGGCTCATGCCAACTTTGAACTGCATAATCAATTCCAAAATTGTCTTCTTATTCATTTCTAGATTTCACTGAGTACAGAAACCAAGAATATCCTCACCACGCCATCAGAACAACGGACACCCGAGCAAGTACAAACGGTAAGACATAATTCAATTTTGAACATCGATTTATTATGAAAATGATACTTAAAATCCGTATTTTCTCAGATTCAAGTTAAATAACCTTTAGCACTTATTATAACTTTATCGCTAATAGTGGTCGATCCAAACTCTGTCGAACTCTACGCTGTCAAATTTTACTTGTACTCAGTAATTGTGGAAAGTGTTGAGACAAACTGTTCAAAATGTCGTTTTTCAGGCAATGTTTGGTTTGCAGTGTCTACGATCGTTCGCAGAGTATCCATTACACATGCAGGAGAAACTCGCAAAAGTGGCATGGTATGAAGTGTAAGTATAAAATATATTCTTTAATGCTTTTCGATGGATTATCGGGAAATAACGGTAGATTATCATTTTGATAAACTCACCGCCTATCCAGTGAAATTATCAAAAACTTGTGCCCCGCTTTCGTTCATTTCACCCTATCTGACGTTATGTAAGCCGGGCCAATTAAGTGACGTCATCATAAGCGTTGAATAGCAGTCACGTGCAAAATGACGCGCTTTAAGAAAATCTGTCCAAAAATTTTTGCATTTTGTCTAATTTTTGCATTAAAGAAATAGAATAATCGTTTGTTTTTCGTGTAAGATCAATTGATATTTCATTTCGTGAACAACGAAAGCTACATTTTCACTCGTGGCTTCGCCACTCGTGAAAATAAAGCTTTTGTTGTTCACTCAATGAAATATCAATCGATCTTACTCTGAAACAAACGATTATCCTCTATATATGTGTACAGTCATTCTACCTTAATTAACCAAAAAACCAAATAACTAAATAATACCATTTTAGACATTTCAAAATTGAAATCAGATTCAGACATCAAAATATTGATAATTAGCATATTCTTAATTAGCCTAAATGTTGTCGCATGTTTTCTGTGATAAAAATTATAAATAACATACCCGGTAAATTTTTTGGGAAAAGGTAAAAGATTCAGAATTTAAGGATAACATTTGAAAGAAATAGCTCATAATCATCATAAATGGCTTAGGAAGAATAAAAGCAAGGATGCATCAAAATTGTTTGGCGAGGCTGATTTTATTGTATCTTTAGATGTTTTCCTAATATTGCCGTAAAATCGAAAAAATGATGAAGAGATTCACGCCTGCTTCTGATGTTTGACATTGACAATATTTTGTTTGAACGTTGGTGACAGTCTGATTTAAAGTTACATGTACCACAAGTTGTTTTAGATTTCTTCATAAAAGTTACACTTGGTTTGAAGCGAACATTAATTTTGTCTTTATTATAATCATGACTATCGAAACATTTTATTTTATTCCTTTTCAGAGTTGCACCTAAGAGAATCATTATTCGACAGGGACATTTTGCAGAGAATTTTTATTTCATATTGTCTGGACATGGTGAGATAGTTACGTTTTATCTATTTATGACATAATAAGATAATAAAAAGATAATGATAATAATATTAGAGATTGTTATGTACAAATAAAAAGCGGTGTGCAACAGACTACATGACTAGGCTAAGGTAAAATCCTTAACATGTAGTCCCGAGTATCTTGTTAACAAAGAATCCCCTATGTTAAAGGATGGATTGTGGTGGAATTTTCGCAGAATTTCCCTAGTGCAATTATCGTATTCTATTAACATTGTCCGGGTTTACCACGGTCACGTCATGGTAAGGAGAAATGCCATCAGAAAGCATCATAGATCCGATCAAAATGCATTTTGACACAGGACTATAATGGCAACATATTAAATTAGTCGCAAGTGTTTTAACCCATTACCACACAATGACTTTTTTTGACTCCTCATAAAATAATGGCAATGGAAAACATTGTGGAAAATGAAGAAATTGCTTGTGACAAGCAATTTCTTCATTTCCCACAATGTTTTCCATCCAAAAAGATCTAAAAATTAACATTACTATTCATTTGAAATTGTCGTCTGCAGGATCTTTCAATTTGGACCACTCTAAAATTGTGTCGTTTGGTAATGGGTTAATGGTTCTCTTCCAGATCCACGCTCGTTTTTTTAATATGTTTTAATTTGACTGTATTTAAAATGAATTTGTGTTTGTTTCAGCCGTTGTTACAATCTTGCTTAGGAACCCACAGACCGGGGCTTCCTTTGTGAAAACTGCAACCGTCATGAAGAAAGGCATGAGCTTCGGGGTAGGTAGAGAAAATATTTCAAACAAATGTGACCTGTCATGCTGAAAGGGACATTTAGGGAAGCCAATAGCATTTTTTCGCAAAACAGATAAGACTTGGTAGGGATTAACCTGATGGCGTGTTTGTAAAATGAGCATATCATACTATAATTTGAGCAACGTTTGTCTGTTTGTCTGTTTGTCTGTTTGTCTGTTTGTCTGTTTGTCTGTTTGTTCCCCTACTCCTCCCAGGTCCTTGGGCCGATCTTCACCAAACTTGGAGGGAAGGTGCAGGGCGGCCCCGGATATTAGCTTGAGGGGTTCATTTTTTGAAAGGTCAAGGTCATCGAGGTCAAAGGTCAAATTTATCGTTTTTACGGGTTACGGGACGGGATTGCTTAGTTACGGGACGGGATTGCTTACGGGTTACGGGACGGGATTAGGTGGAGTGCAGCCCCGGATAGGTCAAGGTCATCGAGGTCAAAGGTCAGCCCCGGATAGGTCAAGGTCATCGAGGTCAAAGGTCAAATTTCGAGACGGGTAAAATTGCTAGTAATGATAATAACAGAAAACATTCTAGATTTGGAAACCGTATTAACCCTTTCCCAAACAAGACCTGGTTTTGACGTCCCTATAAGGATAGGCTAGGGAAAACATTGAAACAAAAGAAGAAACTGCTGATAACCAGCAGTTTCTCCTTCTGTCTCAATATTTTCTGTGCCATATTTTACACAGTCCTATCATAAATAAGATCCATTTTGTCATTTTTTATAGTTTTTGAAGTGGATCACCCTAAAATTTTGTCGTCTGGGAAAGGGTTAAGGCGAGAAGTATCGACCCTAGTCAGTCTGCGCAATCCGCTTGATACTTGTTACACTAATCTTCCCGTGAGGTACCTTTTAGCGTGACGGGTCACAAACGTTAATTCGCTAACGAATTTATCTCTTCTGGTAATTCTCTATATTCATATGCAATGGAGGTAATTTTGAACATTTTTGTCAACTATTTCCATAAATATTCATTAATTCAAAATCATAAACCGTACAAAATGAATTATGTTTATATTTGGAATGGAAATATAACACAGTTTAGGAATTAGCCTACTGGCACATTTCAAATTTCGCCTTTGGATCTTTGGTGCTAATTAGGCCCTTCTTATCTTAATGATCAGGCAAAATTCCATTTGGGTGTATCTAAACAGGACAAAATAAATAACCAAAGATCCAAAATTAAAAAAGTGTTAATTCAATACAATATGAAATAGAAATGATTGCCAGAATGTAAACCTCTAATTTTGCAGGAGCTTGCGTTGTTGCATCACTCTAAAAGAACAGCCACTGTGACAAGCCAAGATCAAGTACAGCTACTCTCTATTGGCCGTGAAGATTTCTTCGACATATTTATGTCTTGTGAGGGCCCGGACAATATGCCGGAACACATCAGATTTATCAGGTATATTAGTCAATAATTCTATAGACCGGTCGCGGCCAAATGGCACCTGTTAACAGAATTTACCTTAGTACACAACACAATAAGTATCGAGCTCCAAACAACTCTAATTTTCGACACCTGAAAGATTCGAAACAACGCAAGCAAAATTGTATTGAAAATTTAGAACGTTTTTTATTTGTTTGCGTTGGCACAATTTGTAAACATGTGTTATAATATCGTGGATTGAATATACATCGATTACCTCGCACTACTGTTTGTGTCTTCATTCGTGGTGAAGATTTCTTCGACATATTTATGTCTTGTGAGGGCCCGGACAATATGCCGGAACACATCAGATTTATAAGGTAAAATAAACAAAGATCAACCAGCACAACCTTTGTTTAATGTAGTCTTTTGTACATTAAAATTTGATGGTGCTACATTTTTTTTAATGTTTTTAATTATTTTTTTTTTTAATTATTGCTGCCGAAATTCAAATACTTCTAAGAATTAAGACGTATAGTAAGAATGAACCATAGCTAGCCTTGTTGTTTTTATCGTGTGCAGTGTTGCCCTTCGTATTCATACGATATCGTAAATCAAATAGGGTTTTACTACTAAATTTCTTTCTGGTATTTATGTATATTTGCAGTAATCTAGATTTCATGAAGGACTGGCCCATACAAGAGTTGATTGACCATCCAGAGTTCTGTCTGCTGCATTTCTTCAAGTAAGTGTACTTAATTATTGATTCAGAAACTGCTATTTCTGTATTTTCTAATTCAGTATTCTATAACCCCTCCAACCGCCCCATATTTTAGACCAGAGTTCACCTGATATATGTTTTTATGACATAACACACCGACAACTTATATAGATTTGCAAAACATAATCTGGAAAAAGGACAAAAAGCAAGATAGACTATTGTCAACAATCGATTGTTTTTTATACTAGTAAGCTTGATATTTCAAAGAGATGCATACTAACACGTAGTTCGAAAATTCAGTGTACTAAATTGTCACAAGCATTTATCATTATTTTGGTATGATTATGGTAACAGTTATCGTTACTTTGACATCTTTCCAGGAGAAATACAACTATAGTCGCAAACAGTAACCAGTCGGAATGGATGTATATTGTAAAATCTGTAAGTGACCATCGTTTATTGCAAATACCATAGGCCTACAATATTTCTGTTATCCTCGTCTTTCACAAAATGCAAAATATTCAGTTAGAACACAACATATCTTTATATGTAATGTAGGCCCTTGGTCTAGGTTACAATCATACATATATATACAAATATTGTTATAGCTCTTGGAATAAAAAGTACAATAAACTGTAACGGCTGTAATTAATAGGATTGGATGTAAATTGGCTTTTACATAATGCAAAATATTCTGTTAGAAAAAATAACATATTTTTTTTTATTTTAATACATTATTCACATCTTTTTCTTGCCACTATCTTTCTACATCTATGGAAATTAGTTAAACGTGAATTTGAATATTGTCAAAAAATATCATTATACTAATTGAAACTTTTGAGCTAGTCCAATCTTTTCTTACAAGTTAATGGGGGAAAAGTTTCATTAATGTAATTATGGCTATAGTAAACAAGCGCGGATCCAGGTATTTTTCCCAAGGGGGGGGGGGGGGTCATCCGATCTTTAACCTCTTTTTTCGCCAAATTTCAGGGGGGGGGGGGGGTCATACCATGAAGGACTAGATATAACAACGGTTTGTCTTGGCACACAGGGACAAAAGACGCAGCTTATTTGGGACATAACCAGTAATCTTTTTGATAACCCCCTTTTCCGCCAAATTCCAGGGGGGGGGGGGGGGGGGTCATGATCAGTCTGATCAGGTACCACATTGTTCTAAAATAGCTTCTTTAGGACATGCAGCAATCATTAAAGAGTGGCATGAATCTATGAAAGTCTGCATTCAAGCTCTAGTCGATGTTGAAACATGGCTTAAATGCTTTAAGAGACCTTTTTTCAGATCCGCGCTCATTTAAATAATAAATTATGTTTAAAAGAGGGTTCGTGCCAGGTGTTAAAGAAACTTAAAGGTGTTACAGCCAAATCCTACCGTGCCAAACCTAGAGTGGGGGATATTTGTAGCATTTGGTTACATTTGTATATTGCTGGTTTTCGATGAAAACCTCGTAACTACAGCTTAAAACAAGCTGCAGTTACGAGGTATTTGTTGAAAAGCGACGATATGTTTTATACAGGGGTCGTGCCAGGTGTTAAAGAAACTAAAAGGTGTCACAACCAAATCCTACAGTGCCAAACCAAAAGTGGAGGATGTTTGTAGCATTTTCGACGAAAACCTCGTAACAGCAGCTTAAAACAAGCTGCAGTTACGATTTATTTGTTGAAAAGCGACGATATGTTTTATACAGGGGTCGTGCCAGGTGTTAAAGAAACTGAAAGGTGTCACAGCCAAATCCTACAGTGCCAAACCAAAAGTGGACGATATTTGTATAGACCCTAAACTGAAAGCTGTTGTTTTCGGTGAGTGACTTAATCAATTTATAGGCTTTCTAAAATAATCGTACTTTCAAACTGCAAATGCCTTTTTAAAATATAATAGAAATTCGCAGATCAATTTAACTTTTAATTTCCATTGTTCAGAATGCTTGAACAGTTAGCAAGTATTGTGTTTTATACGTGACTGCAGTTTGCAAAAAGTGTAGAATCTACAATTAGACTAAGTAGTACCAGTATTTTCTGTATTTTATCAAAACCCTCGTAACTGCAACTTAAAACAAGCTGCATATATGAGTTTTTTTGTTGAAAAGCGACGATTTGAATATTTTATAGTTAGGAATATAGTATCGTTCTTACAAAACGAAATGTGAAAATTGACAAATGAATTGATAACATGTCCTTTTTGAGATACATTACACGTATACAGGCCTGTAAGACTGGTACAGTGTTCTCTCCAGCCCAATAGCTGTATCGACAGGCTTAATTTCTTTAACATGGTCACCCGATAGAGAAATTGCACGGGGTATTTCATGTCAAAAACTGATAAATAATGCATTTTAACCCTTTCCCAAACAAGACCTGCTTTTGACGACCCTAATAGAAAAGGCTTGTGAAAATATTGAGACAAAAGAAGAAACTGCTGACAACCAGCAGTTTCTCCTTTTGTCTCAATATTTTCTGTGCCATATTTTACACAAATTTCACCTTTTATAACTTCCATTTTGTCATTTGTGATAGTCTTTGAAGTGGATCACGCGAAAATTTTGTCGTTTGGGAAATGGTTAATGATTTTCAAAGTATTTATTGAGTGGTACGTTTTATTTCAGTGGCAAAAGTACAAACGGGTTTACGAAAGAGGCACAAGAACAAAGACGACGAGGATAGTGATGCGGTAAGACGTAGTTGGTTCCCCTAACTTAACCCTTTCCCAAACCACAAAATCTTACGGTGGTCCAATTTGAAAGCAGCTGCAGACACCAAAACAATTGTTGTTAAAGATTGAATTTTTGTATGATGTAGCGCAGGAAATATTGAGACAAAAGGAGAAACTGCTGGTTATCAGCAGTTTCTTCTTTTGTCTGAATGTTTTCCAAATTCCTCTCTTTTAAGGACGTCAAAACCAGGCCCCGGTTTCTCGAAAAAACTTAAGTACGTTTTCATGCTCAAATCTGAGCACCGTGCTCAAATCGCACGAAATCCACGTGAACTTCAATCGAATACCCTTCAACGTTGGAGAGTACTCCTTTGAAGTTGAGCATATTCTCATGAGCATATACTTAAGTTTTTTCGAGAAACCGGGGCCAGGTCTAATTTGGGAAAGGGTTAAACCCATTTACCAGACGGCAAAATGTTAGACTAGTCCAAATTCAAAGATGTTGCAGACGACAATTTAAAGTGATTGAAATTTTGCTTGTGTTTGTTAAATAGAAAACATTGCAGGAAATAAAGAAAGTGCTTGTCACATGCATTTTTTTCTTCATTTTCCATAATGTCTTCAAGTCATTATATTGTGGGGAGTCAAAAAGTGTGTTAAAGGGTGGTAATCACACGACTTGCAAAACAATTTGAGTAAAATCACGATGGATAATCACGTGATACAACAATTTTAGAAAATCAATAATTTTGTTAATACGGGACCGATTTGAATTCGGCTTGAAGCAGAGAAGGTGGACAGACAACGCGCATTAAATGAACGTGTTGTATTTTTTGAGAAATCAACTGATAAAAAAGTTATTGAAGATAAACCAAATTTTTGGTTTATCTTTAACATTTTATCAGTTGAATTTTCATGAATATATTACATTCGCATTATTCCTGGCATTCTCCCACCTTCTCTGCTTCAAACCGAATTCAAATAGGTCCCTTATTAACAAAATTATTGACAATTGTCTGAAATTCTGAGTCACGTAATTATCCACAGTGAAAATGCTTTCTACAAAACAAAATACATGTTCATTATGTAATGTTGCGTTTTTCTGAAACCTCTTTCTTTTAGTTCTATATACGAACCTTTCTGTTAATTTGTTTTACCTTTACAATCATTCTTAATATTGTTAGAAATTGAAATCTACTTAAAATACAGTATTGTTTTGTCAAATTTTTGGTTTTCCGATGTACAAAAACTAATTTTTTGAGTTCTAGATGGTGTACGACATTGTGTTGATGCTTACACTTTTAAGGTACATTCCGTCCAGCATTATCAACCACTTCGTGCAATTTCGGGAGTCATCCGTGGTCACGGGAATTGACGAGGGATATCTTCGTCAATTTCTGTTGCCATGGATGTGGCCCAAACATGCACGACGGGTTTGGTATCTAATGATAGCTTGAATACCTTAACTATATTTGTTTCACAGGAGGCCGAGTCTAAGAACAGTACCGCGTCAAGTGACAAGGACAAACACGTGAAGTTTTCTAAAGAAACGTACAGCGAGAATCCAGACACCAAGAAGGCTCATTTTGTAAGACTATGTGTATTATATCCGTTCTTAATGTCGGCTACTTGAATGTAAAGAGGAATGATTACAAATATGTGTTTGTCTCCTTGGCTGTAGAATGGGACAACAAAACGAATTTTGACCTTTTCTTCACACATCACAGTCCAAAATAATATCAATAGATCTAGTTCTTAAAAATCTCACGGGTGGTAAACAGAGAAACTAGCTCCAAAAAGAGTCAACGGTATTTTGTTTCCTCGTGATATCCGGCCTTTACCGAGGTAGTTGCATAGAGCGAAAATCTGTAAACAAAGGTAGGTCACGAACACATTTTTCTACAATTATTTCTTTTACAACGAGTTATTGAAAAATCCGGCGATGCTGTAATATGAAGAAATGGTCTAAGTTTGTTGTGCACGAGAATATACGGTGTTAGTAAGCAGAGTTTGAATACAATCGTTGAAAAACATTTCAAAATCGAAAATTCAGAAGTTTTTACTTTCGATTTCGAAATGTTTTTCAAGGATTGTATTCAAACCCTGCTACTAATACCGTATTTTCTCGTGCGCAACAAACTTCGACCATTTCTTCATATTACAGCATCGCCAGATTTCTCAAAAACTCGCTTTAAAAGAAATAAGTTTAGAAAATGTGTTCGTGACCTACAAATTTTTGCTCTTTGCAACTACCTCTTTTTGGAGCTAGTTTCTCTGTTTACCACCCGTGGTCTACCTCTAATGAGATTCACGCGCCGTCGGAATTTGTCGATACGTACAGAAAACTTTTCGTGTGATGTCTTTTAAAGAAATTCTACCGCCGAATGTTTTCGACGTCGCCCGAAGAATTTCGACGTCGTTTGAATCTCATTTTGGGTGGACTACATTACTTTTTATCTTTTATTTCTGCCATTCTTTATCGGTTCGTTTGCATAATTTACAAGTATAATTATATTCGTAGATGCATTTATGTAACTTGCTTTTATCTTTTTCAGTCTGCAGATAGTAGTTTTTCGAAGCGAAAACACTACGAGCCTCCCGCTAAATGTCGACCGAAGAAGACCGAGGTGCCAAAAGAGGAGACCGTCACTTTAAAACCTGGACCGGTGTTTGTGCAAGTGTCTACTATGAAACCTAGAGATATTTTCGTAAGTAATTATTTCCATAATCGTGAATATTGTCCTGTATTCACCACCGTGTATAAATCTAACAATGGTTTGATATCGTCAACCTATGAACGCGAGCAGCTGGAGGAGGCTCGGTTAGGGTGTTGTGGTAGTATTTGTATGAAAAATGACAGGAATCCATAGTTAGGTGCTCCAGTCGCCGCGACATGGCGATAGCAGTTGAAAACGACGTTGAACCCAAATTAACAAAACGTGTATAAATCTATCTAGTATTTCTAAACAATAGGCTTCTGACAATCTGATTGGACCAGACGTCTTTCTTAACCATTCAGATAAGTTTTTAAAAAATAAGATCTTAATACATGTATTACAGTCTCTAGTTACTGTGGCTTGTCTATCTATCTAGCATATTGTTTTCGCCACCACAGCCAAATTTACACTTTGTCCAAATTGCATGTTTATTCCTGCAGTCCATCTGGCACCCATCGAACATGTACAAAGTCTTTGATGATATCACGCAGAATAAGATTTATTTGGCAAGTAAATACTTTATCAAGTAAGCAGGACATTCAGTCTTATCACGTTCATACTGATCAGCCATATATCGGTTAGGCATCTTGTTTCATGTCTATGGTTATGTTGTTTTGTTTGTAGTGCATAATTGGTGCCACCACTTAAGGTAGTCGTGTTTTTTCTTTCCCATTTTAGGGTCTCGAGTCGATCGAGTTTGATGACGATATTAGCAGATCTCACACCTCTGTCAGTTTGGTATGTATTCCTTTTACCTTATTTTACTACAATAATTTATATTACGGTAACGATATTATGACACATGCTTACAAAATTCTCCCGTGAAGATAACACAAATGTTGAACTCCATACAAATTAACTTTTGCATGTCATAGTTCGAATCTTGCAGGTGTCCTGACCCAATACATACAAAGTTGTATTGAGCTTGTGAATTATTGTTGTTAATGTTTTTTTTTTGTTTTTTGTTTTTGTATATGCCCTAATATCGTGTCTGGATTATAGTTGTGTCACCCTTATTGTAGTGTCATTAATCACTCTTACTGTTCAAAGATTTATGATAGATCATTGAACACAATCTAAATCAGAAATAGTTAACCTGGCGATTCTTTACACATCGTTTTCAGCAGTATAGGGGACGGTTTTGTTCTAAACAATGATGACCGCCATATTGGTACTATTTATACGAGTAGTAACTCATTTGCATGTAAGGGAAGTTGCTATTTTTTTACCAGCGGTCACTATTTAAAATGACCTACATTTTTACCTTGTTTTTTAAAGGCCATATTCGATAACCTCTTTTGAAAAAAATGTAGCAATTTTGACAAATACATTAAAAGTTATAAGGTTATTTACATGTTTACTGCAAAGTAAATATAAAATTCTACCTATTTTCGATTCAATGTCCTTCATTGAATTGACTAATTCAATAAAATATGCACACTAAGTTTTTCACTAAAATAAGCCGGGATCTGGAAATATGGTTTCTTAGACCGTCGTGCTTCCCTGGTAAAATGTAAATATAAGTGCAGACAGACCAGAACCTATGTCCATCTCTTACAGTTGATACAAGAATCACATAAGCGTTTAGAGAATAGTATAGATCTTGATCCGACTGTGCGTATGCTATGAGGAACTATTTCTAAATATTTGCTCATTTTATTTTGCAGGTGAGTCGGGGTGCAGAGTGCATCATGCTGTCCAAGGAATTTTACGTGAAACACGCTAACGAGGCCGTAAAGAAGCGTGTACGTGAGTTCGTCCGTCCGTACCCCGACGAACACGTGTTTCAAGATAATCTACAGATTAAGGAAGACTGGGTCATGTATAAACGAGTGATGCTGAACGACCTGACCAGTCAACTTGTGGATAGATCCAGTAGATTTTACTCATGATATTTATTTGTTCGTATTTTATATCTAGATGTTTAAATTATAATTATTGAAAAATATTTTTAAAAGGCTTCTACTAACATATCGCTGCTTTTCAACAAAAACCTCGTAACTGCAGCTTGTTTCAAGCTGCAGTTACGAGGTTTATGTTGAAAGCAGCGACGAATGAATATCAAATTTGATACAATGTACTTTGCTTCCAATACTCGCATTTTGCATGTTTTAAGCTGTAATTACGAAGCTTTGGTAGAAAGGCAGCGCTTTACTATTTAAGCTGAGAGATTTAAAGACGTTTTTACATAGCTAATTAAGGTGCATTTAATACACAATATATTAATATTTTGATACATATTATTTTGTTATGTTTAATCAGATGAATTATAGAAATGGTATATTTTTAAAAGCAGTTGTCTGTCTCTTTTCTTTGAATATGTTTTACAATTATACTCACTAAGAAAAATACATTATTAGGAAGACTGTGATAGGTAAGGGCCTAAGCAAAGTCGGGTAGATGAGTTCTAACGCAGTCACATTGTCGGCGTCCTACCCCTATTCCAAAAACGAGTGAATTTTAGAATGATCCTATAAAGAAGTCAAAACAAATGATTCAGAAAAAGAAATTGTACCTTTTTTGCAAAGAAATCCCTTATAGGAAATGCAAATCCTCTAGAGAAAATGCTGATTTTTTAAGTCCTCCTAATCTAGGAACATCAAAACGGACATTAATGTGGAAGGAGTAAAATGATATCATGGCTCCACCTCTTTAGTGTTTAAGATAAAAAATCAAAGAAACACAACCTGGGTCAACTGCTTTATTGGAATATACAGAATAACCGGTACTTTACCATGGATCACAGGGGTCAGGACAATATTGTAGCCAAGATTCCAGATGACCAGAATCCACCTGCATAAGTGCCGAGTAGGTGGTCAACTGAAAATGGGGAAAATATGGTACTATGTAAGGTACAATGATAATGTACGATTAAAATTAAAATTGATTTTCTAATTTTCATATGCATAGAAATTGAATGAGAACGATGTTTCGGCAACAACGGTAATGTTATTTTTTCTAAAATGCCAGGTTGCTACACTTATTTACATATGCCATTTTTTGTTAGAATTTCATAAAGATCATTTTCTCTATGAAGCATTGGAATCAGTGTTTACAAGACATTGTCTTATTCTTTGACCGATATAGTATTTCTATTCGATTATTAGTCTTTGACCTACCTTTTGAACCAATGAAATTGCAGTATATATAAAAATTTCGCCACTATATTTCGGATAAACAAGACTATCTGCTAGTTTATGTCTATACATAGCCACGCCTCGTCTCCAATGAACCACTAGCGAATACTAAGTCAGAGTCTGCATAGTTGATTCTACGCGATAAAAACATTCAATGCGCTGCGCGCATTTGAATGTTTATTTCGCGTAGAATCTACTAGACAGCCTCTAGATGTATCTTATATCTAGAATCTACTATACATCCTCGATCTAATACGTAAACCTAGGTACTTTCATCTGTCATCTTTCACGTACAGAAAAATGCCAATATATAATAAGTACATAATTACTCACTTTGTTAAGGACAGGCTTTGACGATAAAACATCGAACAGTCCTGGAATACCGACATTCTGGAATAAAATCATAGAATGTCCAGAAATTGACACTTCAGTTTACAAAGATCAATGATGCATGTGTAATTAGAAAACTATTTGAAAATTTAGAGAGTACTTACATTGTGATCAAGACAATGCCAATAGGAAATGGCATAAGAATTACGGAACTAAGCGATGGTAGTTGGTGTCAATCTGTGTGTGGCGCGCAATGATAATGCATATATTGATTAGCGTCTCATTATTTTGACGACAATCATTCTTCTTCGTTCTTTATGGTTTTTGTTACTCATAATTTAGAGAACGACACTACATAAGTTGTCTGTGGCGCAAGAACAAATTGCTCATTTAAATGACAATGAACTTGAACACGAGCATCTATGAAAACCATTTTAATCAATGCGGCATATTTGTAACAATGCACAATTGTAACATAGACGTCATTTAATTTTGAAATGAATCCTTACTGAGATGGTCATTTCCTGCATACATTTATTAGCCGGGTCTCGTCGGTCGTCTAAGAAGAATGGAGGTTTCCAGTGGTCATAGTTGGTCTCCAGCACGTACCAACCGCCAGCCGACTTGTCCGTCATGGGCCATATGTCTGTACCATTTACCTCACGGTTACGGGTTATTATCACTCCCTAAAGTAGAAAACGCGTTAATGAAAACACGGGGTAATGCAAATAATTTCATGTTCCAGTCATCATAGTTAGTCTCGAGCACATACCAACTGCCAGCCGACTTGTCCGTCAAGGGCCATTATTATGTCTGTACCATTTACCTCACGGTTACGGGTTATTATCACTCCCTAAAACAAAACAAAGGGGTATCCCTCGTCAATTTTCTTTGCAATGGATGACGTCCGGAAATTGACGAGGGTATCCGGATTTTAAAATCCCAAAACAGTCGTCAATTGTCGTTGCCAGGGATTGCGCCCGAAGCTGCGCGATGTGTTTGGTATAGATATAAAGATAAATAGGTTTGCATACCTTGACGTCGTATTATTCTAATCGATTCGTTACCTTTACAATCAATTTGCCAATCGAATTATGACATGGATAATGTCATTGAGACTCGTCCATTGGAGCGTAAGTGTTCAGACAGACTGATAATAGGGAACGATTTTATCCAGTAAACCGTGACGTAATTTTGAACAAACAACTAGTATTTCAACTGTGTAACTCTAAAATATCGCAACTATAGCTTGGCTGAAGCCGTGGTTTTGAGATTTTAAAACAGCACTGATGATTTATCAGGTAAAACAGGTATAATCAGTCTATTTTAAGCATAAGATTTATTCATATTTACTTACCTTGCCCGCCCGGCCTGGTTCCACCAAGTATAAAGTAGCTATAGGCTGGTGGTAATCCCAGATCGGTCTAATTCTAAGTAAGACTGTAAAATTAAACAACAATCCATCCGATTGGCCGAGACATACGTGTCGTCCAATCAGACAGTTTGTAATGCAATATATTTAGACAATAGATTTAGAATTGTTGATGATTACGGCCCCATTTAAAACCATAGAACCAGCCTGCATAATAACTGATACTACTTACCTCGCCTGGCTTGGTTCCACCAAGTATAAAGTAGGCGGGTGCAATCATCTGTGTATTGGCAAGTTTGTCACGTGCTTGATCAAACGAGACCGCTGTCTCCATGGTCTCTCTACTCAGGAATCCCATCCAGCTTCCCTTCCTGTCACGGATCCATTCCAAGATTCCTAGAAAAGATTGCAGGCATGAAAATTAAGTTTAACCCATTACTGCACAGTGACGCCTTTGACTCCCTCACAAACAAAGGCTTGGGAAAACATTGTGGAAAATGAAGAAATTGCTTGTGACAAGCAATTTCTTCGTTTCCCACAATATTTTCTACACAAAAAGACCAAAAATGTAAATTTTCATTCAGTTTTAATTGTCGTCTGCAACATCTTTGAATTTGGAGCACCCCAAAATTTTGTCGTTTGGAAAAGGGTTAATGTAACAAATCGAAGGACAGTTGACATGTGACTATGGGTAGATCTATTCAAGACCGATTTTCCAATTGACATTATTTTATGTTTCAAGCAGCACTTACGATCAGGTTGTTTCCATGTGATTTCTCGAGTTGACGTATCATGTATCGCAAATTCTACATACAAACCATTCTTGCATACTTCCCAATATGCCTGGAAACTACAGCATATTAAATTCATATTACATAATAGCTTAAAAAGATGTCGACTTGTCTAATTTGTTCATTACACAATAATATGTCATTTTTGTTTCAATACCTTAACTTTGTCATTATTTAAGACAACAAACCTAAATACCCTCCATCGGCGACGAATCGTTCATCCATACTGAATGTGAATTTACCCTGGAAAAGAAGAAATTGTTCCATTTAAAAATCAGTGTGAAAAAGGGAAGAAAATACACAGAAAATATTCACTTGTGCTTTATTTGGTTGGCTGCTGACTAGATGGTTTGTGTCCTCTCAAGAGCGCTTGACAAGAATAATAGATCGAGAAAGTCAATTTGTAAATTGACAAAATTAGGTCATATAGAAAGTATCGATGCACTGAACGCAATGGCTCGAAACAAGTTGTTGGTTGAAATTCTTTCTTGGCCTATGATTTTGATAATCAGTAGGCCTAGTTTATTTTCATTTTTTTTTTCTAATTTTGCAGTTATTTTAACGAAGCCAGGGCACCTATATATCCAGTATAGTTGACGAAAATCAAAGATTTTTTGTACAGCTTTTCTGCTAGTCGGATTTACAATAAATCTTCTATTTTATAAGCATGTTCATTTTGCAGGCATATTAACCCCAATTCCATACCTGCTTTACTGCAGTAAGGACACCTATATACCCAGCATAGTTGACGGACTTGAAGATTGTTTTACCACCTTTCTGCCAGTCCAGGTTGATCAGGGCCGGTCGTAAAGCGCCAGTGAGTTCCCAACTTTTGTTTTTGGTATCCCATCTGATGTGTAAAAATAAACAAAATATGAAAAATTATCAGCTTTTGAAAATGTAAATTGACAAACAGAAACATCAAAATGGCAAGTCGCTGTCCTCTCTTTGTGAAGGAGTATTTATCTGTAACATAATACATTTGTGAGGGGTAAAAAAAATACCCGTAAAGAGCTATAACTTATTTCATTAAGGGGGAATGCTCCAGTTTTTCGGAACACTCTGTCATTACTGTAGTAAATTAGATGTTTCGCACCAATATGTTTCGCTACCATTTTTTCAATAAGATAACACATCATTACAATTTACCATTTACGACGATAAAAGTGCATTTATTATGCGAAACTGATTTTCTCAAGATGGAAATCGATTATTTAGAGCAAGACAGTCGTAAGTGTGTATGCAGATACCACTGTTTTGTGTCATTCTATTAATATGTAGCTGATAAAAACTGCTGTAATTCACTAATAAGTGCGCTGACCTATACATTTTCTTTTTGAATTATTACCAGGACATGTTGATTAATACAATGAGGGAGTTTTATCAAATTCTATCATGTAGAACTTGAAATATTTCCAAAAATAAGCAATTTTTGTCATAAAACACTCCGGATTCGTTGATCTAACTGAACACGTGAGCATGCTGTTTTATAAATTTACGCGTTTATAATAGCACATATTTTGGGTTTTCTGTTCTTATTACATGTAAGACGTTACTTCAAATCCGTTTTCGGTTCTAAACGATGAATGTACAGGATTGTATCAGCATTTTAGTGACCTTGGACAGGTGCAAGAAATTGTGCATTTTTTTCGATGTAGGGGTATGTGATACAAATGCCTATAAAATTCAAACAAGATCGCTGACCATCCATTTTTATTTTATTTTTCAATTGGTAATAACATATAATTTCAACATACAAAATATAAATAAATTCTATTATTGGCAAAAAATTTAGGAAAATGGAGCATCCCCCCTTAAACTTCTTGATAATGTATTTTAAGCATGTGATGCGACAAACGCCTATGGTAGTTATAATCTTACCCTAAGAAGAGTCCAAAGTCCAGATTCCTCGCATGGAACATTTTACCGTCCTTATCATGGGCCACGATGGAGGTACAGACACTGAACAACTCGTAGAAAATATTGTACACAAACAACTCTCCTGAAAGATGAAATAATTATATGAACCAATGATTACGTATTTTATCACGTTATGATTCCGCCATATCTTATAGGCCTATAATGTCGCTTTTCAACGAAAACGGTTAACCCCGTAACTGCAGCTTGTTTTAAGCTGCAGTTACGAGGTTTTCTTTGAAAAGCAGCGATATGTACAACTATGTAGTCAACGTAACAGGGAAGTTTGACGACAACCTACATATACGTGCACATGGAAATAATGGTACACTTTTATTCGTTCAAATTCCTATATAGATCTATATAATATTTTTGTTATGGTAAAAAATGAAATCATTTGAATTTACCTGTTCAAGACATCCAAAAAATCTTCTTTATTTCAGCAATTGCAAAAGTTTACTTTAATTTTTATAATTTTTTATCTTGTCCTAGCATAGCATAATTCAGAACTCTTAATGGAAGATAAACGTATACTTGTTATATATCGTCGATGTTATTTGCAATAACACCGACGATATGAACGCGCAGTATGTGACAACGATTATCCACTTAGGCTTATTCATTTATTAAGGAAGAAAACATTCTTAGAATAACGATTTACAGTAATCATGAGTATATAGTAATGTTGTATACAACATTTCCATAGTAATTTGCATGTCGCTGATGAAATTAAAGAACAATTTTGTTACGCGTATTTTACTGACCTACAGCAATCCCTGATGCGTTAGCCATTCCCCTCAGTTCCTCCTTGTACGGACTTTGTAGAGCATCGTCTATATTGTCCTATGGATGAGAAAGCATGAAAATATCTTTAGATATGGATGCGTTTAGAATTTCGTGAAACAGGGACAAACCTGCAATTGTTTTATTACAAAATGTTGGATGGTATGAAATTTTCGCCTTCAACCAAAGTAATTCCTTAACACTGTTACCTGTCTGGGCAGGGAACAAGTTCGTGACAGTTCTTTGACTTGGCTATTGAAATAATGATAAAAATTAGGCCGAAGTAAAGTATATCTACGAATTCAGATTATACATTCAAAACTCATTGTGTAATAGGCCTATATTTCTCGAAACTAGCAATTTGCTCCTATTCTAACTATACCGACACGCAAAAGAAAATGTACACATATCTTTTAATTTATTGAACACTTTTTTTTGCCAAAATATACTGAAACAAAAAAGAAACGCAACTTCATTTTCAATTCCTTCTTACGCAAAGACATCAAATCAGATTTAAACAAAACTTAATACATTTAAAGCAATAACTTGAGTTTAGTTTGAGTTTATTGTGGTTTTACGCCGTTTTCAACTACCAGGGTCATATCGCGGCGGCTGGAGCACCTAACCGTGGGTTCCTGGTATTTCTCGCACCAGTACAACCACAATATCCAAACCGAGCCTCCAGCTGCTCTCTCACATAGATGATTCACACCCATTGGTGAGAGACAAATGACTTTTGTCAAATGTCAGAATGGATATTAAAGCAATAACATTTCACCTTGTAAAGTTCACAAAATCTTGTTGGTAGTCAATTTCATTAGTAAGAAAACACCAAGTTTAAACCGAGCGTCAACACAATACGTCAAAACCAGGTGTTGTTTGGAAAAGGGTTAAAGCTGTCTATACTTACACCAAGCAACTCTATCAGAGTAATTATTTCACCACTTCCCCATTCCATCAGGAATTTTCTGAACTCTAGAATAATCCCTGCTATCTGTAATACATGGAATTTGGTGAGTTTCAAGAAATCGACCCACAAACCATTTTATGTACAATCGTTAAATGAGAAAACGCTGACAATCTACAATTTATTATTTTCTTTCAATGTTTTCGCAAAATCAGAGTTTGTTTGGGAAATGGTTAAATGATCAAATATTCCAAACATCATGTCCCGCAAAGCCATGACAGAGACATTGTTTGGCCAATAGGAAAATAAAAGTTGAGTTTTTGGACTTCTTCGTTCCGAAAGTTGGTGCAAAATAAATGATACAAATTGAAAAAGTAAATTTTATATTATGGCATTAAAAGTATTGAGGGAAAATGAGAAGCCTTTAATCATAAGTAATCTTCTTTCCGATATTGACCCCAAACAATTTCTACTATGCACGTCAAATGCAGGTCTTGTTAAGAATATAAAGTCAGTGCCTCATTAACCAATCACCACACAGCGACTCCTTTTGACTCTCAACAAGGTAACAGCTTTGGAAAACATCATGGAAAATGAAGAAATTGCTTGTGACAAGCAATTTCTTCATTTCCCACAATGTTTTCTACGTAAAAAGACCAACAAATGCAACATTTCATTCACTAGAAATTGTCGTCTGCAAAATCTTTGAATTTCGAGCAGTCCAAAATTTTGTCGTTTGGGAATGGGTTAATGACATACCGCTCGTTGTTTTTCTTGTACTACTTACTGCCATCTCTGTTCTGGTGGAAGATCAAGGTTGATTGAATACAGAAATTGTTAATTATCAGTGTTCTTCTTTTTTCTAAATATTTTCCCAAAACCATTTTAAGGGGGAATGCTCCAGTTTTTCGGAACACTCGGTCATTACTGTAGTAAATTAAATGTTTCGTACCAATATGTTTCGCTACCATATTTTCAATAACATAACACACCATTACAATTTACCATTTTCGACGGCAAAAGTGTATTTATTATGGAAAGCTGATTTCCTCAAGATGGAAATCGATTATTTAGAGCAAGACAGTCGTAAGTGTGTATGCAGTTACCACTGTTTTGAGTCATTTTATTCATGTGTAGCTGATAAAAATTGCTGTAATTCACTAATAAGTGCGCTGACCTATACATTTTCTTTTTGAATTATTACCAGGACATGTTGCTTAATACAATGAGGGAGTTTCATCAAATTCTATTATGTAGAATTCGAAATATTTTCAAAAATATGCAAATTTTGACATAAAACACTCCAGCTTCGTTGATCTAACCGAACCTGTGAGCATGCTTTTTTTTTTATACATTTACGCGTTTATAATAGCAAATATTTTGGGTTTTCTGTTCTTATTAAATGTAAGACCTTACTTTAAATCCGTTTTTGGGACTAAACAATGAATATACAACATTTTATTAGCATTTTAATGACCTTGGACAGGTGCAAGAAATTGTGCATTTTTTCGATGTAGGGGTATGTGATACGAATGCCTGTAAAACTCAAACAAGATCGCTGACCATCTGTTTTTATTTTATTTTTCAATTGGCAATAACACGTAATTTCATCATACAAAATATAAATAAATTCTATTATTGGAAAAAAAAATATGGAAACTGGAGCATTCCCCCTTAATGGGGACGTCATATGCAGGTCTTGTTAACCCCCTACCAAACGACAAAGTTTGGGGCTGTTCCAATTTGAAAGTGTTGCAGACGACAACTTGTAATTAATGAAACTTTAAAAATCTTTCCATTTTGGGTTAGAAAACATTGTGGAAAATGAAGAAATTGCTTGTGACAAGCAATTTCTTCATTTTCCACAATATTTTCGCATGCATTTTTAGGGGGTCTGAATGCGTCGGAATTGGTTTAGGAAATGGTATTTTAAAAGTCAGTGCCTCATTAATGCATTTTTGAGGACGTATAAAAGCGTCGGAATGGTTTACGAAAATGGTATTTTAAAAGTCAGTAATTTATTAGTGACATACCGCTCGTTGTTTTTCCTGTGCCACTTGCTGCCATCTCTGTTCTGGTGGAAGATCAAGGTTGATTACATACAGAAATCGTTGATTATTAGTGTTCTTCTTTTCTCTAAATATTTTCCCAAAACCATTTTTAATGTGGACGTCATATACAGGTCTTGTTAACCTTCTACCATACGGCAAAGTTTGGGGCTGTTCCGATTTAAAAGTGTTGCAGACGACAATTTGGAATTAATGAAACTTTAAAAATCTTTCCAATTTGGGTTAGAAAACATTGTGGAAAATGAAGAAATTGCTTGTGACAAGCAATTTCTTCATTTCCCACAATATTTTCGCATGCATTTTTAGGGGGTCTGAAGGCGTCGGAATTGGTTTAGAAAAGTGTATTTTAAAAGTCAGTGCCTCATTAATGACATAAGTAATCTTATTGCTGATATTGACTCCAATAACTTCTACTATATGCACGTCAAATGCAGGTCTTGTTAAGAATAAAGTCAGTGCCTCATTAACCCATTACCACACAGTGACTCCTTTTAACTCCCAACAAGGTAACAGCTTTGGAAAACATCGTGGAAAATGAAGAAATTGCTTGTGACATACCGCTCGTTGTTTTTCCTGTGCCACTTGCTGCCATCTCTGTTCTGGTGGAAGGTCAAGGTTGATCACGTACTCTTTTATCTGATATCTTCATAGAAAGAAACAAAAATGTATTTTCATTAGCTGAGAGAGTCAGAATAAAACCAAAGTAGGCCTAAGTATAGCGCACAATAAATGACCTGGCAGAGCATATCTAGCATAATCGATAGAGACGTTCTGCTAGGTCATTTATCGTGAGCTATACACATTCTGAAAAAGCATTATAGCGTCAGTGTAATTCTAAAACATCGTTAAGTTGTAGTCACGAGGTTTTAGAATCGCACCGATGAAAGGGAAATCTGTTTCAATGGAATGGAAAGGAACACGCTATAAACGTCCGAGAAAGTGTACGTCCTTAGTTTTGTGTCTCTCCAAAAGGGCATTTCAAGGAAATCATCTACGCAAAGAGGAAGAAGTTGATCATCAGCACCGTCTTCTTTTCCTCAACATCACCGCGCTCCAGTCATTGAACATTTGTTCAAATCAATTATAGCCGAATGTGTGATCTGTAACAGCGTTCATTCTCTCAGACATTTAACCAGATACTATCGTTAATCAATCTAGACTTCAGCTCTATCTCATAATTTTTGAAATCGTCAACTTACGAAGGTGGTGGTGGATATTTCCCATGAACGCATGTGTGGTTCGTCTGTGAAAAAGAATAGAATGGCACTGTTGAAAGCCAAACCAAAACAAGAGCTTCGCAGAGCGGGGCATATACGCCCGAAAGGGGCTCGTCAGTAAAATATGCCATTTTTTTCAATTCAAGGGCAGATAACTCAAGAACCAAAATAAATTCCGTAAGCGGTGTACACAAGATACCATGGAAATTCATTGTGGCAAGTTTGATCAAATTCCTATTAAAACTGTAGGAAGTGATGCGCACACAAGAAATTGCTAACGGACAGACAGACAGACGGGCGGACGGACGGGCGACCGGGGCCATGACATAATACGACCCTTCGGGCGTATACAAATGGCATAGGCTACATGTAAATCATTATAATCAAGTTTTCCAACCATATATATGATCAATCTAAAACTTCCGACAATTATGCTTGTACAGGGATAAAAAAGATATTCTTGAAATGAAATGACAGGAAACATATATGAAAATAATATGATGAAACTCTCACCGGACTTTGTCCACTGGCGAGACTGGAGACCAATCCAACGACAAACAATGGAAGAATCAACATCTTGTTGTCCAGTCTTCGTACAGACTAACGAGACCGAATGTTGACCTGGTTTCGTTACCGAAATTAACCTTTTCCCAAACAAGCACTGTTTTCAGGTCCCAAATAAGTTAGGTTTGGGAAAACATTGAGGCAAAAGAAGAAAATGCTGATAACCATTATTTTCTTCTTTTGCCTCAATATTTTCTCGGCTATATCGTTAACCAATCATATCTTTAACAACATCTTTCTTGTCGTTTGCAGAAGCGTTAAGTTTTGACAACCTTGAAGTTTTGTCGTTTTGGAGATGGTTGAAAGTCACAGAGCTAAAAGTTTGTAGGTGACTATAAAATGAAAAGGCAATTATTATCTTTAAACATCTGGCTGTCGAATTCTAATAGTAGGGCGATCCAGAAGTCGGACTCCACTTTCTTATCTTTTTATTGATACTGACACTCATAACAAAGTGTCATTGGACCTTACAATAAAATGGTGTTCATTTATTTCAGCAAAAATTACCATATGTGGTATCAAAATGTACAAGGTATGAACTGTGGGATGGTGTACATCCGACTGAAATTTGACCATTAAAGGCAGAATAACACTTAACATCTTGCAAATTTTCCGAGAACTTCGTACAAAAAAATAAATATATATTATTAAAATATGGTCTTTAAATTGCATGTATGCCAAATCTTAGCTTTCTATCTTGTGTATTGGCTTAGATGTCGACGGATTTAAAACCCCATGATTTTTTGTCCCGGGGATAATATTTACAATAATGGAACATATGGGGTTTTAAATCCGTCGACATCCTAGCCAATACACAAGATAGAAAGCTGAGATTTGGCATAGATGCAATTTAAAGGCCATATTTTCATAATACATATTTATTTTGTACGAAGTTCTCGGAAAATTTGCATGATTTTAAGTACCATTCCCCCTTTAACATGAGTTTGCTTTACGTGTAAATAACAGAGGATGAAAAGTAAAGGTTATAGACTTGAGGAATTTGCTCATTCTCGCCGACTTCATGAAGGGCCGCTATGGCAGATCTATGTGGTTTAGAACACTTGGAGTGGAATTTGGTCCATAAAGGTGTAGAGCACATCAGATAAGTTGAGTTCATATCAAGTTACTGGATTACTATCAAAGATCACATAAACAAAATGCAAAGCATCTACAACTTTTACTTTTCATCCCATTACTCAAATGCAAAGCAAACATATGATGATGATTAGTTTTCCGTCAAATGCAAACCGTGCTTCATTAAACACCTTGTTGTAAATTTTGATGCAAGATATGACATTACATCGCCTAAATAATGCTACGCTTCTGTCACCAAATCCCCTCTTTCTTTAGCGTGCCAGTATTATAATGGTTTGTTGTTAAAATGTACTGGGAAGAGTACTCTTCTCTCTGTAGGAGTGGCATGCGCGATTGACCAATTGTCGATGCTCATCAAAATTCGACCAGCTAATCAATCAAATGATCCACATAGTCACATGTGTCCCCGACAAAGGAACCTTCTGGTCTCAATAATTTTGCCGAGATATATAAAAGAATATGTATCGGAGTTTGCTATCCGAATCTGTAACCCTTTCCACAACAAGAGGCCAAGAGGGCCTGAATCGCTCCACTGGCTAATTAATTAAAAGAATAATCTAATGATTTTTTTGTAAACCTCCGACTGCCATACCCTGTTTTCTGACTTAGTTTGGTCTGAATTGACTCAATGGTTGACTTTAAGAGAATTATTGTGCAATATATGCAAGTCCGATAAACCCCGCCCTACCACATCCACACTTATGGAGCAATCAAAATGTCATGAACAATTTTAGTAAAGGGCAACCTAAGGAACATTTCTATTAATTTTGGTCTTAACTAGTCCAATGGTTGATATTTTAAAGAATTATTTTATGATTTCTCAAAGTCTGATAAGCCCCACCCTGGCAAACCCACATAAATATTTCTTGCACCATTTAAGTAAAGGGGCCATCAAAAAGTATATTTGTAAAGTTTGGACTAAATTGACCAATTGTTTGATTTTTAAAGAAATATTTCGTGATTTCTCCAAGTCCGATAACACGGGTGGTAAACAGAGAAACTAGCTCCAAAAAGAGGTAGTTGCATAGAGCGAAAATTTGTAGGTCACGAACACATTTTCTAAAATTATTTCTTTTAAAGCGAGTTTTTGAGAAATCCGGCGATGCTGTAATATGAAGAAATGATCGAAGTTTGTTGTGCGCGGGAGTATACGGTATTAGTAGCAGGGTTTTAATACAATCGTTGAAAAACATTTCAAAATCGAAAGTAAAAATGTTTTACTTTCGATTTTTAAATGTTTTTCAACGATTGTATTCAAACTCTGCTTAATAACATCGAATATTCTCATGCACAACAAACTTCGACCATTTCTTCATATTACAGCATCGCCGGATTTTTCAAAAACTCGTTGTAAAAGAAATAATTGTAGGAAAATGTGTTCGTGACCTACCTTTGTTTACAGATTTTCGCTCTATGCAACTACCTCGGTAGAGGCCGGATGTCACGAGGAAACAAAATACCGTTGACTCTTTTTGGAGCTAGTTTCTCTGTTTACCACCCGTGGATAAGCCCCGCCCTGCAAAAACAACATTTATTGACCAATCAAAATTTTATTCGCAATTTAAGTGAAGCACAACCTAAAGAGCATCTCTGCAAAGTTTGATCAAAATTGGCACTATGGTTTGAGAGAAGAAGGGTTTTAGAGAATTATTTTGTGATTTCCCAAGTCTGATAAGCCCCGCCCTGCCACGCCCAAATTTATTGACCAAACATGATTTTACAATAAATTTAGATAAAAGTCTACCAAAGGAACATTTATGCCATATTATATCTAAATTGGCCAAATGATTAATTTTTAAAGAATTATTTCGTGATTTCTTTAAGTCTGATAAGCCGCGCCCTGTCACGCCCACATTTATGGACCAATCAATATTTTACAGGCAATTTAGATAAAGGTCTACCCAGGGTACATTTCTGCCATGTTTGATCAAGATTGGCCCTCTGGTTGATTTTTAAAGAATTATTTTGTGATTTCTCTAAGTCTGATAAGCCCTGCCCACATTTATGGACCAATCAAAATTCATTTCGCAATTTAAGTGAAGCACCACCCAAGGAATATTTCTGCCAAGTTTAAACAAAATTGGCCCACTGGTTTCAGAGAAAAAGATTTTTAAAGAAAAGTTTGTGCACGCACGGACACGCACACAACGGACAAAACACCATGACAATAGCTTGCTGGCCTTCGGCCAGAGGAGCTAAAAAGGCCTGGTTTTCCTTGGCAGAATTAGCTTGGGAAAACATTGAGACAAAAGAATTCTGATAA
Organism: Fragum sueziense; assembly: GCA_963680895.1. Taxonomy (NCBI): domain Eukaryota; kingdom Metazoa; phylum Mollusca; class Bivalvia; order Cardiida; family Cardiidae; genus Fragum; species Fragum sueziense. The sequence goes on from OY804596.1 coordinate 31,730,415, forward strand.
TTAACATTTTCTCATTTTGCCTCAATGTTTTCTTTGCTATATTCATAACAAATTTTACCTTTATAGTGCCACCATCTACATTGAGACTCAAATGTACTTTTAACTATTGACCGTCCTATGTAAGAAGGGTGTTGTGATTACATCTAACTGTAAACGCCTTCTTAAATCCTTGACGTTTACATACATGGTTTACCTGTTCAGTTAGGCCCGTCTGTCCACGTCTGCAGCAGCTTACATATTGGACCAGTCTACAATTGTGTCGGTTGAGAAAGGGTTAATGCCAATAAAACTGCAGTTGAGCTGCGTCATTTTTACCAAAATTATCCGCCATGCTACAAGTCTAGCAGGTTACCACAGCCCCTCTCTTCTTTTGAAGAGGGTTTGAGATTCCTAATTACCTTGTTATTTAATATGTCGATACAAACACACGCTTATTAGTGACTTTTTATTAGAAAATGTAAGAAAATAAATGTTCAGAACAAAATGGCAACCTACATAATAAAATACAATAATAACAATATCAGATCAATTGACCCTTTTCCAAACATGACCTAGCTTTGACGTTCTCAATAGAAAAGGTTTGATAAAAAACATTCAGGCAAAAGAAGAAAATGCTGATAATCAGCATTTGCTCCTTTTGCCTCAATATTTTCTGGGCTATAATATACACAAATCGAATCTTTATTAACATCCACTTTTTTTTTTATATCCAACAACTTTTGAATTGAACAATCCTTAAATTGTGCTGTTTGGGAAAGGGTTAACCCTCTCCCAAACATGACCTGGTTTTGACGACCCTAATAGAAAAGGCTTAGGAAAACATTGAGACAAAAGAAGAAACTGCTGATAACCAGCAGTTTCTCCTTTTGTCTCAATATTTTCTGCACCATATTTTACACAAATCATATCTTTAATAACATCCATTTCGTCATTTGTGTCAGTTTTTGAAGTGGATGACCCTAAAATTTTGTCGTTTGGGAAAGGGTTAAAGCAAGAAAAGGAAACAAAATGAGCTACAAGTACAAGCTCATATATTGTATCACTGTGCACATGTCTGTAAATAATCACTTTTCAGCAAAGTGGAGGACATATCGCCGCTTTTCAACACTAGAGCGCTCGACTTTCTAAGTTGCTTAGTATAAAGGGGACATAACTCCAAATATAGTGGAGTCAGGGTCATGGGCCCTAGTAAGGTAGAGGGTGTGATGGTGAATAAGTATTCCAAGTTTGGGTTGAATCCCTTTGATAGTATGGAAGTTATTGATGTTTGAAAAAACTTTAACCTTTGTTGCAACGCCAACGCCGACGCCCGGGTGACAGTATAAGCTCTCATTTTCTTCGAAAAGTCAAGCTAAAAATGATCGTAACTGCAGCTTTAACCCTTTCCCAAACAAGACCTGGTTTTGACGTCCCAAACAGAAAAGGCTTCAGTAAACATTGAGACAAAAGAAGAAACTGCTGATACCCAGCAGTTTCTCCTTTTGTCTCAATATTTTCTGTGCTATATTGTACACAAATACCTTCCTTTTTAACATGAACATTGTCTTCTATAGCAGCTTTTAAATTGAACCACCCTGAAATTTTGTTGTTTGGGAAAGGGTTAAGCAAGCTGCAGTTACGAGATGTTTGTTGAAAAGCAACGATATTAACATCACAATATTAATAATGTTTACTTCAGGAATATATCAATTACACTGGTTTTTGCCAATTTTCCAATCCTTCAAAGTCAAGGAGCTTATATGATTTTTGACAACCATAACAACATTTTTGAATGATTTCATGGGGCTTAAGTGATTCTATCAAACATCTTGTCTTAAAATATTGTAAGTATTTAAAGTATTGATTAATCAGAGTGATTCAGGGTTAAACGCCTCTTACAACTGTTATACTTTTGTACAATACATTGAGATTCATACATTGAATTATTTTTCTCTAGAGTATAGAATCTGTTCTTTCCCAAACAAGCACTTTGTTTGACATCCCAAATAGAACAAATTTGGGAAAATATTGAGGCAAAAGAAGAAAGGAAATGTTGATAACAGTACCTTCTTCTTTTGCCTAAATATGTTTGCTATGATCTACACAAATCTTACCTTTATTTACATCAAATTTGTTGACTGCATGTAGTAGGTTTCAGAGTGGATGTCTGATTATTTGTCTTTTTGAAAAGAGTTACATTATACATGTTCATAAATACTAAAGATGTGGAATGTTTTATGTTCATTTAAGGAAAGGTCTCATAAAATATTGTATTCAAAATACACAATACAAACTGAGATTTTAAGTCAACCACCTCAGAGAAATCCATCCCTCATGAGATTCACACAAGGCTGGATTTTTTTTGTGTGACGTGGTACAGTTGAGAACATCATGAAATTGACATTAATTCCATTCCATTCCGATCAAAATCATTCCACTCAAGCGATCATTCATTCCAATCACAAAAACATTCAAAACACTCAAATAAACATTCACGACGCTAAATAAACATTCAAACCATTCACTGATTTAATTGGTTGTTATAAAAAGAATGGATTTCATTGGCTGAAATATTATTGTGGGCGTGTTATTGATAAACCTTCATACCTATGATATTGGTAAATTTCCGATATCGGGATGTTACTAAATTTTAAGATCACGTTTGATTGGATGAAAGGTAATTGTGGGCGTGTTATCGATTTTTTAGATACACAAAATCATTCAAAACGCTTTAAACATTCCACAAAATCATTCCAAACGCTTATTCCATTCGTCCATTCATTCGCTCATAAAAAATTGCCATTCCACTCAGAATGTCAATTTCATGATGATCTCAACTGTAATTATTTGGCGGTGAAAAGTGCCAATTTTTTCTGTCTCTGACGTCACATGAATCACATTAAGAGTGGACGACCTCAACCCCTCTGCATTAGAAGAACACTTGGTTTAACCCTTTCCCAAACGGCAAATTTTCAAAATTTCATTTTCAAAAGCTGCTGCCGGACGACAAATGGATCGTGTTTTAGATAAAAATTGTGTACAACATAGCAAGGAAAATATTGAGACAAAAGGAGAAACTGCTGGTTATCAGCAGTTTCTTCTTTTGTCTCAATGTTTTCCCAATCTTTTTCTGTAAGGGACGTCAAAACCAGGTCTTGTTTAGGAAAGAGTTAAGTAAAATATTTATCAAACTTTCAATGCACAAGTCATAGGGTAGGTGCAAAACTTTTGTAAGTGAAAATGATCTAGGATCTTGAAAAGGACCCTAACAGAATTAGCAATCAAAATAAATCTAGACCAACATGTTGTCACTTTCCAACAAAAACCTCGTAACTACAGCTTTAAACAAGCTGTAGTTACGAGGTATTTGCTAAAATACATCATTGAGATATGAAACATTCTGATCAAGAACCATCCTGTTTTCATACAGTTTTAAAATAACCTATGAGAAGTATAAGACATAGTACAGATCTCATCAGACTGCACTATGGTGCTAAGCTGATCTACATTCATGTTGGTCTAAAATGTTATAAGCAAAGCTACAGATAAGAAGGAATAAATTCTCAATAACAGCTTGTCAAACCCTATGTTGTGTGCATTGATCAGAATCGTCTCGTCCTTATGATTGAATTGAGTAACCACAACATAGGGTTTGGATTTGAAATAACATTCATTTATAATGTCTTTACCCCTCTTATTTGTTGCTCTAGCTATAAGAATCCCGCTTCTGCAAATCTGCGATTATTTGCTATTATCTATAGCTGTGCAGAGACTTAAATAGATACATATACATAAGTAACAGCTGATACAATACAACTTTTCCATGTGCAATACAACCTTACAACAATACAACAAACAGCCATATACAGATTTCTTCAGGCCTACAGTATACTTTCAAGATTAACCCATTACCAAACAACTGAACTTTAGATTGGCCCAGACTCAAAGATGTTGCAGACGACAATTTTAAGCGAATAAAATATAGCAAAGTTTGGTCTTTTGGGGTAGAAAATATTGTGGGAAATGAAGAAATTGCTTGTCACAAACAATTTCTTCATTTTCTACAATGTTTTCCAAAGCCTTTTTTCTTTGGGGGAGTCAAAAGGAGTTATTGTGTGGTAATGGGTTAAGTTGCGACAGATTGGATTAATTCTAAGTCTTGGAATGTAAACCTTTTTTCTAAACAAAGCCTGGTTTTGAAGTCCACAGTAAAAACAAGGTGTGTTTGTTAACCCATTACCAGATAACAAGACTTTAAGCTTGTCCAAATTCAAAGATGTGTCAGACGACAATTTCAAATGAATGAAATATAAATTTTTGTTGTCATTTTGAGTAGAAAACGTTGTGGAAAAAGAAGAAATTGCTTGTCACAAGCAATTTCTTCATTTTCCACAATGTTTTCCCAAGCCATTTCTTGTGAGGGAGTCAAAAGGCGTCACTGTGCAGTAACAGGTTAAACACTAATGACTTTCCGTTAAGTTTCCACATAAAGTTTTCAGACAGACAGACCGTCAGATGTACAGACAGAAAGCCAATAGTAAAGTATTATATGCATATGGTAATACCGGTATGCCCCTGATCCTTTACTATAGGAGCATAGAAACATTGAGGGAAAAGAAGAAATTGCTGACTTCTTAAGCAATTTCTTCTTCCTCCTTAATACTTTCTATGCTATAAAAAGACAGTTTCCACTTTTGGAATGATGACCTATTTCATCTGCAACTCCTCCCAAATTGGACTTATCTTAATTGTCATTTGGGATAGGGCTCTGCCATTGAATGTGCAAAAAGCAACTTTGAAAATACAACATTATCAAATTAAGCTCATAATAAGGTTATACAAATAATAGACTATGATTAAGAGATAAAGAAACAGAAAAGTATAACAGACATGTATAAACGAATATATTCAACCTCTGTATATATCAATCTTTATCTTAAGAAATTCTTTCTAAGAAAACATTTCATTTAACCCTTTCCCAAACAGAAAATCTTCAAGATTTCCATTTCAAAAGCTGCTGCAGACGACAAATGTACCTTGTTTACGATAGAATTTGTGTAAGATATAGCATGGAAAATATTGAGACAAAAGGAGAAACTGCTGGTTATCAGCAGATTTTTCTTAAATGTCACAATGTTTTCCAAAACCTTTTTCTTTTAGGGACGTCAAAACAAGGTCTTGTTTGGGAAAGGGTTAAATTATCCCATAATTATGTCTCCGTAATTTGAGTATATATTATTGAGTATTGTTCTGCATTGAGTACCTTATTCTGATTCATTTCTTCAATCTAACAATACTATCAAGTTGAAATTTATACGCTAAACCTTTACCAAAACAGCAATATTTAGGGTGTTTCAATATAAAAGCTGCTGCAAATGACAAAATGGATCATGTAAAAGTTAGGAGTTGTGCACGGTATAACAAGGAATATATTGAGGCAAAAGGAGAAAATGCTGGATTTTCACATTACAACAAAGAAGGCAGGTGGTGTGGATTTCCGTAGATGAGGATTTTTGTTTCCATGACAACGGTTACCAAGGAGTACAGGGATCTTTGCAGTATTGTAACCAAGTCTCTAAATGTCCGGTCTCAACTTGCATCAAGGCAGTGTATACTGTCAACTGTAAAAATAACACAAAACGATATTTTGTTTCCATGGCAACGGTTACAAAGGGGTACACCCTACAGGGATATTTGCAATATTGTAACCGAGATGCATGAAGGCACTGTATAATGTCAACTGTAAAGATAACATAAAATGTTATTTTTGTTTCCATGACAACTGTTACCAAGGAGCACAAGGATGATTGCAGTATTATAGCCATGTTTCTAAATGTCCAGTCTCAACTTGCATCAAGGCAGTGTATACTGTCAACTGTAAAAATAACATAAAATGATATTTTGTTTCCATGGCAACGGTTACCAAGGAGTACAGGGATCTTTGCAGTATTGTAACCAAGTCTCTAAATGTCCAGTTTCAACTTGCATTAAGGCTGTGTATACTGTCAACTGTAAAAATAACACAAAATGATATTTTTGTTTCCATGACAACGGGAGTACAGGGATCTTTGCAGTATTGTAACCAAGTCTCTAAATGTCCAGTTTCAACTTGCATTAAGGCAGTGTATACTGTCAACTGTAAAAATAACATAAAATGATATTTTGTTTCCATGGCAACGGTTACCAAGGGGCACATGGATCTTTGTAGTATTGTAACCAAGTCTCTAAATGTCCAGTATCAACTTGCATCAAGGCAGTGTATACTGTCAACTGTAAAAAGAACATAAAATGATATTTCGTTTCCATAGCAACGGTTACCAAGGAGTACAGGGATCCTTGCAGTATTGTAACAAAGTCTCTAAATGTCCAGTCTCAACTTGCATCAAAGCTGTGTTTACTGTCAACTGTAAAAATAACAGAACATTTTATTTTGTTTCCATGGCAACTGTTACCAAGGGGCACATGGGTCTTTGTGGTATTGTAGCCAGATCTCTAAATGTCCAGTCTCAACTTGCATCAAGGCTGTGTATACTGTCAACTGTAAAAATAACACAAAATGATATTTTAGTTTCCATAGCAATGGTTACCAAGGAGTACAGGGATCCTTGCAGTATTGTAGCCAGATCTCTAAATGTCCAGTCTCAACTTGCATCAAGGCTGTGTATACTGTCAACTGTAAAAATAACAGAAAATTTTATTTTGTTTCCATGGCAACTGTTACCAAGGGGCACATGGGTCTTTGTGGTATTGTAGCCAGATCTCTAAATGTCCAGTCTCAACTTGCATCAAGGCTGTGTATACTGTCAACTGTAAAAATAACAGAAAATTTTATTTTGTTTCCATGGCAACTGTTACCAAGGGGCACATGGATCCTTGCAGTATTGTAGCCAGATCTCTAAATGTCCAGTCTCAACTTGCATCAAGGCTGTGTATACTGTCAACTGTAAAAATAACAGAAAAATTTATTTTGTTTCCATGGCAACTGTTACCAAGGGGCACAGGGGTTGTAATATTGTAACCAAGTCTCTAAATGTCCGTTCTCAACTTGCACCAAGGCAGTGTATACTGTCAACTGTAAAGATAACATAAAATGATATTTTTGTTTCCATGGCAACTGTTACCAAGGGGTACAGGGGTCATTGCAGTACTGTAACCAAGTCTCTAAATGTCCGTTCTCAACTTGCATCAATGCTGTGTATACTGTCAACTGTAAAGATAACACAAAATGATATTTTAGTTTCCATGGCAACAGTTACCAAGGGGTACGGGGGTCATTGCAGTAATGTAACCCAGTCTCTAAATGTCCGTTCTCAACTTGCATCAATGCTGTGTATACTGTCAACTGTAAAGATAACACAAAATGATATTTTTGTTTCCATGGCAACAGTTACCAAGGGGTACAGGGGTCATTGCAGTATTGTAACCCAGTCTCTAAATGTCCGTTCTCAACTTGCATCAATGCTGTGTATACTGTCAACTGTAAAGATAACACAAAATGATATTTTTGTTTCCATGGCAACAGTTACCAAGGGGTACAGGGGTCATTGCAGTATTGTAACCCAGTCTCTAAATGTCCGTTCTCAACTTGCATCAATGCTGTGTATACTGTCAACTGTAAAGATAACATAAAATGATATTTTAGTTTCCATGGCAACAGTTACCAAGGGGCACAGGGGTCTTTGCAGTATTGTAACCAAGTTGCATAAAGGCAGTAAATACTGTCAACTGTAAAGATAACAGAGAGTGATACTTTTGTTTCCATGGCAACTGTTACCAAGGAGAGCAAGATCTTTCCATTACTGTAACCAAGTCTTGCATTATTGTAACCAATGTCCAGTCACAACGTGCATCAAGATGGTGTACACTGTTAACTGTAAGGATAAAATACTTTTGAATTATTATTACAATGTACATGTATTATTATAACTATTATAAATACCTCATCTTAATGCAGAGTCTGCCTAGGATGAATGAATAAATTCTGAAAAGAAGTTGAATTACAGATAAGACTGACAAGCTGCCCTCTATATACAAAGTAAAATTACAAAACTAATGCAGAAAGGTTAGAGGTTTCTTACCTTGTTAAGTACAGGTTGGGAAGACAATACATCAAACAATCCTTCATAACTGAGGTTCTGCAAAAATGTAAAATATTGTATTAGTCATGACTCACGAATAATGTAACTGTCTTTAATTTCATAAACATATTTGATCTGCCAAGATAGATCAGTATGTCGTTTTTCAAAGAAAACTTCGTAACTGCAGCTTGTTTTAAGCTGCTGTTACGAGGTTTTCCTTGAAAAGCAGTGAGTAGATCTATATATCATTTGAGACTGTCTCAAGCACAAACTTATTTCTACCCCATTATTGCACCAAAACCTTGAGAAAAACTTATTCAAATGTCTCTTAAATTGTGGGTTTGTTTGAAACAAAATTTGAAGTCAGCAGGACAAGGATTTTAACTGTAGGAGGAGTTGAGCAGACATGAATTTGTTCACAACTCAACAGGCAGATGAACAGATGGAAGAATGATTGGTATTAACCCATTACCAAACAAGACCTGGTTTTGACGTCCCTAATAGAAAAGGCTTGGGAAAACATTGGAACAAAAGAAGAAACTGCTGATAACCAGCAGTTTCTCCTTTTGTCTCAATATTTTCTATGCCATATTTTACACAAATAATAACCTTTGATAACTTACATTTTGTCATTTGTGGCAGTTTTTGAAGTGGATCACTCTAAAATTTTGTCGTTTGGGAATGGGTTAAGAATGTCACTTATGCCCAGGGTACGACACTAAGGGGAGTCCGCGAGTCCGAGACTCCCTAAAAATTGGTGGGACTCCCTGATTTTCAACTTAGGGAGTCCGGCTGACTCCTTAAAAATTTTGCCGAAGAATTATAAGCAAAATGATAAGTAAGCTGGTAGCTCTAGATAACAGGATCTAGTATCCTGAATTTATGTTTAGAATTCTATGAAGACATGAGAATGACATTGACTAGTTAACATGCATGCAACATAAAATATTTGCTTCTTTTTTTGACTCCTTTATTCTCCACTGGACTCCCCAAGTTCTCTTGATGGGAGTCCAGCGGACTCCTTGGTTGGGAATGTTAGTGTCTAACCATAATGCCATTTAAAAACATAACATACCTTCTGTGTAAGTTTATTCATACACCTGATGCCAGGTGTCCGTCTGTCATCAAGGAATAAAGGTGCACTAGAGTGGTCATAGTTAGTCTGTAGAACAAACCAACCACCGGCAGCTTTCATGGGCCATATATCTGTATTGTTGTCTATTCTATTCCTTGTAATAACACACCCCTAAAACAACAAAATGATTAATGTAATATGATAACTGATGGAGGGAGATATTGGTAGCACATCAGGCAAGGAATTTGATAGTCACAACAAAATAGCAAGTAACAACAAAAGAGTCACAGTCACAATAAGCCATTACTAGATGGCAACATTTAAGACTTACCTTACTTCAAAAAGGTTGATGACGATCATTTTAAGTAATTTGAATTTTGCATTTTAGGGCCCCTCTTGATTCAAAGCATTGAGGGAAATGCAGAAATTGTATGCATACATTAGAAGGGATGTGCAGAGGGGCAGACAGAGGGAGGTGTTACAAAGATATGTCAACCTTCAGCAGCAAATAAAAGTGTAATTTTAAACAAACCTGTCCGGATGATATTCCCCCCACTATGTAATAAGCTGGAGCTATTAACTGAACTTTGGACAGTGCTGACACAGCTTGCTCATAACTCTCGGCATTTTCTAGTGTTTCTCTGGTCAAAAATCCCATCCATTTACCCTTGCCTGTAACTATCTTCTCAACAATACCTGTAAAGTATTGGAAAATGGTGTCAATGAAAATTTGACCTACCACACAAAAAGGGGACCTTATGGAAAGTGTGCAAAAATATCGACCCGATTCTGCGCAGTATGACTAGATCTAGGGTCGAAACCTTTCATTCTTTGGTAGTTTTCTGAATCTTGCAAGTCTTCTCTGTAGGAAAAACTCGGTCAATTCTCTCCCATATAGATTCTACAGAAATTATCGAGGTGTTCCAAAAGAAGTATAGAGCAATGGCGGCTCCCAGAAATTGTCTAAAAAATCTTGCTCAGAAGAACATTTTATCCTAAAGCATCTTAAGAAATCTCAAGATATCTCAAGAAATCTCGCTCTAAAGTAATCATCATAACCTGTATCACAGAAGCACAAATCCTGATCAGACTCCATTAACTCCATTTTACATATATATGTACATATATATGAGCCAGGATCTGGAAAAACGTCCTTTATGGCCTTTGAGAACAACCTGGATCCAGACCAGCCTGTGCATTTGCATAGTCTGATAGGGATCCATGCTGTCCTCAAAATATCTTCTGCCTGATTTGTAGCAAGTGTAAGACACCAACATCGATCCTCATCAGACTGCTCTAAGGCATAATATGCTGATCTGGAAACATGGTAGTCTCAAATGCTATAAGGGATGTTTTTCCATATTCAGGCTCATATCCATTTTAGTGTTTTCCCTTACCAAAGGTTGGAGTTGTCAGACAGGTCTGGTGTGCAGTTGCCCTTTCCATTCCGACCGGTTCTGAGGGTCAGTGGAAATCATTCCTAGCTTTCTTCTAATAAATGCCTAAGTGGACATTATCTCATTTGGATATTTCTTAACTTAACCCTAAAGACATCAAAAATATAGAATGTTTGGAAAGTGCTAAGGGAGAATTACAACAAATACATTCTTACCAATGTAGCCACCATCTGTATTGAATCTTTCGTTTAGGGTTAAGCTGAATTTTCCCTGAAAACAAAATACATATAATTATATTACTACTAATTTTAGTTCACGTTTGTATCAAAATCCATAGGGGCCCTTTTCAAGATCCAGAATTACTTTACTTAACCCTTTCCCAAACAAGACCTGGTTTTGACGTCCCTAATAGAAATGGCTTGGGAAAACAATGAAACAAAAGAAGAAGTTGCTGATAACCAGTAGTTTCTCATTTTGTCTCAATATATTCTATCCCATATTTTACACAAATTCTATCTTTAAAAACATCCATTTTGTCATTTGTGACAGTTTTTGAAGTGGGTCACCCTTACATTTTGTCGTCTGGGTAAAGGGTTAATGCATTGGCTATTAGTCCGGTACTGTAAAGATAGTCATTTAGAGCTATTTTATCTATCTTAATTTGTGATCCTTTAGGCAGACAATGTTTTGATTTACAGCAATTCAAAGCGGTTCATCAACATTTTCTTCTTTTAACTCATTGCTTTCCAAGCTATATCATGAATACACATTTGGTACATTTGGAAACAATCATTACATCAATCAAACCTTAGAAAATTTGAACTAAAGAAAATATTGTCATTTTGGAAAGTGTTACATAACTTACAGGTGCTACCCCAGTGATGATCCCAATATAACCAGCAAATGTGACTGCTTTATACACAGTTTTACCAGACTTCTGAAAGTCTATATTCACTACTGATGGTCTCAAGGCTTCAGATGTTTTCCATTGTTTGTTGACAACATCCCACCTGAATATAGAAGGAACTATAAAATTCAAAGATGTTGGAGATGACAATGTCAAGTGAAAAAAAAACTTCACATGATTTGGGTTTTTTGTGTAGAAAATATTGTTGGAAATGAAGAAATTGCTTGTCACAAGCAATTTCTTCATTTTCCACAACATTTTCCAACGTATATATCTTGTGGGACGCCAGTAATCATCATTATGTGCAAATGGTATAACCAGCAAATGTGATAGCTTTATATACAGTTTTACCAGACTTCTGAAAGAAGAAAGAAGAAACCAATAAATTATTGACTAGATAGTAATTCTTTTTAAACCCATTACCACACAGTAACTCCTTTTGACCCCCTACGAGATAATGGCTTTGGAAAACATCGTGGAAAATGAAGAAATTGCTTGTGTCAAGCAATTTCTTCATTTACCACAATGATTTCTATGTAAAAAGACCAAAAAATTCAAAATTTCATTCACTTGATATTGTCGTCTGCATCATCTTTGCTAAAAATTTGCCGTTTGGTAATGGGTTAACAAATAATGCAAAATTTGCCATAGATTTGCTGCATCGTTGTCACTAATCACTAATTACTACTACAATATTCAATTCAAGCCTCCAGCTGCTTTCTCACTTACAGTGGACACTCGTTATGTCGACATCGGATAAGTCGAATTTCCGCTAAGTCGAAGTGAAAATCTGGCCCCGTCCTCAACAATGGATAATCAGAAAGTTAAATGAAATAATTTCAAAATAAATATGGCCATTGAAATTTTGTAGGAAAAGGATAGAAATTGCTCGATTCGAGCAATTTCTGTCCTTTTCCAACTATATTTCAATTATGAAGGCACTTGATGAGCAACAAAAATGGTCAAATGGTATTGATTTGTAATTGAACAAAATCGGATGAGTCGAACTCCGGATATGTCAAGATATTTTGACTGCCCTTCTGACTTCGACACAACGAGTGTCAACTGTATAGGATTCTCATCTGTTGGCGAGAGACAAATTATTGTTGTAAAATTCCAGAAAGGAAACTGGCCAAGACGGGGGTTTGAATCCATGACCCCTATACTTTGAGGTTATAATGTCATGTAACAACGGAGATATCAAAGACTTGGCATATGTTTTGTTGATACTTTCAGTTTGTACATTTTCATCACTCATTCTATGAGACCAATTTGTGGATTTTGATGTCTTCCATTGTTTACTTATCCAAACTGACAATAGAAAGAATATTCAATATTACCACTTTGCTTCATCATCTGATTCTATAAAGTTTCCAAAGGTATTGCAAAGATTTGAGAAAATGCTGTTCAATTTTGGCTGTTAGAATGAAAACAAAGTTGAAAACAGCATTTTTGTAAAATTGAACAAGTCACAAAACTTTGTATGAGTAATTTTCATCAAGTGTGAAATTTGGGCTGATGTTTTCTGAAATTCACATGAAATTGAGTTTTTTTGAGAAATGATGTCATAGGAAAATTTATGATTCTTTTAAAGTCTATAGATCTACTGCACATTGGCGCTTTTTGATGCCTGACAAGATAAAGGCTTTGAAAACATTGCTTTCACATGCAATTGCTTCATTTATCACAACGTTTTAAATTCTACAAAGAACGGTATTTCTTCTAAATTTTCAGAAACTTGAAAAAATTGTGTAACAAAATATTTTAAACTGGAACAGCCCAAAATTTTGCCATCTAGTGATGGGTTAGTTGAAGGTACAAAACAGTTAACCTACCCCAGAAATAATCCAAAGTCTAAATTTCTAGCATGAAACATCTTCCCATTTTCATCCTCTGCCACAATGGATGTACACAGGGTGAATAACTCATAGAATATGTTGTACAAGGCTATCTCACCTGGTGGAAAGAAAAATATATATGCTGAGAGGCGAAAGAAAGTATACAATTTTTGTTTTTGGATATCTCTCTTAATTTCCATCATATTGACTCAAACTTTTGTACTATTTATTTCTACTCATAAACCGATGATAAAATGTTGTTAAATACAGATCAAAATTGCTTGATTACCCATACTATTGTTACATTCTGTTTTTTTCAAATTTTGCACATGCGACTGAATAGAGCGTCAAAAATAGCTGTTGATACGTATTTAGTTTCTTTATTCTTTGTCACAGCAAATCACAACGTTAAATTGTTTCTAGCACTATAACACAATTCTCGGTGGTTGGTAGAAAACGACCAATATGCCCATTTTTGCCATTAAGACCCATTTTTCTGTGACACAACATAATACGAAAGAAACGTGACACTATAAATAAACAAGAGATGTTTGTAAAACATATATGCCCCCACAAGGGCCTACATTTGATGTAGGTCAAAGTCCAGGGTCAAGTTAACAAGGTCCAAGGTCATGGTCAAATATGAAAGGCCTTGGTAGGTGTCTATGTGTGAAATATCAAAGGTGTATATCGTCGTTGTAAATTCAAACCCTCGTATGTTGATTGATGCGAGTGCCCTGTGTACACAATACTCGCAGGTTTTGAGGTATTTTTACTAATCAGTATTATTGACACATTATTTGTGAACAATATGTCCAAATTTCAAGTAAGAAATTTCAGTTTGGGAAAAGTTACTACACTTTTTTCCCTCCCCTTTAAAATTTTCCAAAAACGAGATACGAGGTTTTGCATTTACAACGACGATATGTAAAAGTAAAATGAAATATAGGCCATGTTAAATTTTTTAAAAGTAGGCCAAATGCCGAGGTCAAATGTGAAAGGTCTTGGTTGGAGGTGTCCATGTGTGAAATATCAAGGCTGTAGGTGTAAAAGGACATGATATATATGCCTGGTTTAAGTCTTTTTAAAAGAAGGTCAAACTCCAAGGTCAAGGTTGCAATATTCAAGGTCATGGTCAAATGTGAAAGGTCTTGGTAGGAGGTGTCTATGTGTGAAAAATCAATACTGTAGGTGTAAAAGGGCATAAGATAAAGGCTAGGTTAAAGATTTCTAATAGTATGTAAAAATCAAAGGTCAAGGTCACACAGGCCAAGGTCATGGTCAAATATGAAAGGTCTTGGTAGGAGGTGTCCATGTGTAAAATATCGAGACAGTATAGGTAACAGGACATGAGATATAGGCCTAGTTTAAGTTTTTTTAAAAGTAGGTCAAACTCCAAGGTCAAGGTCCAAGGTCATGGTCAAAAGTGAAATGTCTTGGTTGAAAGTGACCATGTGTGAAATATCAAGGCTGTATGTGTAAAATGACATGAAATATAGGCCAGGTTAATGTATTATAAAAGTAGTTCAAACACCAAGGTCAAGGTCACAAGGTCCAAGGTCATGGTCAAATGTGAAAGGTCTTGGGTCGTAGGTGTCCATGTGTCAAATATCCAGGCTGTATGTGTAAAAGGATAGATATATCGGCTAGGTTAAAGTTTTTTTTAAAGTAGGTCAAAGTCCAAGGTCAAGGTCACAAAGTCCAAGTCATGGTCAAATGTGAAAGGTCTTGGTAGGATGTGTCCATGTGTAAAATATCAAGGCTGTATGTGTAATATCACGTGAGATATAGGCCCAGTTTAATTTTTTTATAAGTAGGTCAAACCCCAAGGTCAGGGTCACAAGGTCCAAGGTCATAATAATATGTGATAGGTCTTGGTCAGAGGTTTCCATGTGTCAAATATCAAGGCTGTATGTATAAAAGGACATGATATATCGGCCAGGTTAAAGTTTTTAAAACAAGAGTTGTCCGCGGACAACGAAGCTCGCCTATAGGGGAGCTTGTCACAAAACAGCAATTTTTTTAAAAGTAGGTCAAACTCCAAGGTCAAGGTCACAAGGTCAAGGGTCATGGTCCCAAATGAAAGGTCTTGTCGAGATGCATCTATGTATGAAATATCAAGGCTGTATCTCTAATAGTGCCTGAGATATAGGCCAGGTTAAAGTTTTTCAAAAGTAGGTCAAACTCCATGGTCAAGGTCACTAGGTCAAAGGTCATGGTCTCAAATGAAAGGTCTTGTCGAGATGTATCTATGTATGAAATATCAAGGATGTATCTCTAATAGTGCCTGAGATATAGACCAGGTTAAAGTTTTTCAAAAGTAGATCAAACTCCAAGGTCAAGGTCACTAGGTCAAAGGTCATGGTCTCAAATGAAAGGTCTTGTCGAGATGTATCTATGTATAAAATATCAAGGCTGTATCTCTAATAGTGCCTGAGATATAGACCAGGTTAAAGTTTTTCAAGTGAAGACGGGACGGGACGGGACGCAACGCCGACACTAGGGCTGTGACATTAGCTCCCCGGACATAAAGTCCCGGCTCGCTCAAAATTAGGTCAAACTCCAAGGTCAAGGTCACAAGGTCCAAGGCCATGGTCAATTGTGAAAGGTTTTGGTAGGAGGTATCCATGTGTGAAATATCAAGGCTGTATGTGTAATAGGTCATGAGATATATGCCCGGTTTATTTTTTTTAAGTAGGTCAAACTCCAAGGTCAAGGTCACAAGGTCCAAGGTCATGGTCAAATATGAACAATGTTGATAGGAAGTATCTATGTGTGAGATATCAAGGCTGTATGTGTAAAAAGACATGAGATATAGGCAAGGTTAAGAATTAAGTGTAAAAATCAACAAAGGGCAATAACTCCATGAATTTGATCGGCAAGGTTATGGTTCTTGTGCACTGCACCTCTCCATAATGAAATCTATCCACCTGTAAAGTTTCATGATTCTACCTTACACACTTTTTGAGTTGTGCTCCGGACAAGAATCAAGTTATGAAATCAACAAAGGGCAAAAACTCAAAAAATTAGATTGGCAGAGTTACGGTGCTTGTGCACTGCATCTTTCCATAATGAGATCTATCCACCTGTAAAGTTTCATGATTCTACCTTACATACTTTTTGAGTTGTGCTCCGGACAAGAATCAAATTTGAAAATCAACAAAGGGCAATAACTCAAAAAATATGATCGGCAGAGTTATGGTTCTTGTGCACTGCACCTCTCCATAATAAAATCTATTCACCTGTAAAGTTTCATGATTCTACCTTACATACTTTTTGAGTTATGCTCCGGACAAGAATCAAGTTATAAAATCAACAAAGGGCAATAACTCCAAAAATCTGATCGGCAGAGTTACGGTTCTTGTGCACTGCACCTCTCCATAATGAGATATATCCACCTGTAAAGTTTCATGATTCTACCTTTAATACTTTTTGAGTTATGATCCGGACAAGGTTTGGTCTACGGACAGACCGACCGACCTACCGACCAACCGACACTTGCAAAACAATATACCCCCATTTTCTTCGAAAGGGGGCATAATTAAACACTTAGCCATGTAGCATAGGAACATTCTGCGCAAATTCTATCAAAATTCGTCTATACATTTGGAAGGAATCACGTCAGATAACTTGTTTGTATCAAGCCCCCCCCCTTTTCCATGACGCATTATGATATGGAGAAGCACTAACAATGTAGGCATGGTCCTAGGTGACTAGGCACTTTCTGTAGATTTTCATCCAAATCTGTTCCAAAATGTAGGGATTGTGTCAATGGGAATTCTTGCATTAATTATATGATTAAATCCCCTTTTTCGATGACGCTGTAAAAAACCTTTGCAACGGAAGGAAGGACATAATAGACAGGTAGGCCAAGAGGTTTACACCAAACAAAGGACAACGTTCGGTGGTGTTTCATAATAGTAAAAATCTATTAATCGTTTTCTTAGAAAACGTGGAAGAACTATGGTGTATACTTATTTTTGCCTCTCAGTATATTTGCTTTTCTTCCAAAAACCTTGAAACTGCAGCTTTAAACAAGCTGTAGTTACCAGGTTTTTGAAGAAAAGCTTCAATGAACTTTTTGTTACAAAATTATTAGATTTCTAGCATAATAATTATTACGATTTTCATACTATTATGAATATCATACTATTACTATTTTCATACATTATAGATGTACATAGAATGAATATCTTATAAAATATGCTGCACTATGACAGAGCTATCTCCACTAAAAAAATGCACAAGGGTATTTCACTTGGTGTGAACAGAAAAGAAGTTTACAAATGTAACCCGTCACGCTAAAAGGGACCTTATGCAAAGTGTGAAAAATATCGACCCTAGTCAGTCAGCGCAGCACGCGCAGCCAGACTAGGGTCGACACTTTTCACTTTTATGTAATTTTCTGAATCGAGAATGTTTTCCCTATATTACTATTATGTTCATTTTTCGCATACAATATCTGTTTGACGAGCGCTGAGTCTGACAAGTTTGTCAAAATTTGGATTTTTGGGGTTCGGATAAGGTCCCTTTTAGCGTGACGGTCACAAATGACAATTGATTGACAGGTTGAATGAAGAGTTTGACATCTCTTTGAAGTTCTATGGTCATATGGCAGTGGCTGAGCACCAAATCACATTTATATTGCCATGAGTAGGATTACTCTTTGAAATTTTGTAAACATTTGAAATTGTCGTCTGCATGATACTTTAATTTGAACAAGAGCCGTCTGAGACGGACAATGCTCCCCGAATATGCTTTGTCACAATAAATATATGCCATGCAGAGCTAATATAAAAATAACAAATAATAAGCCCCCTTTTTCCATGACATATTTTGTATACGCAAATTTTAAATAGTTTATTGTCAAGGGCATCTGATTTGCTACTCAAATATGAAATTTCATCAAATTCTGACCATTAGACTAGGAGAAATTAGAGAAAAACTGTATTTAACCTTAAGTCCCCTTTTCCCATGACGAGGCCTCAAATCCAAATACCGGGAAAGGTACATCGGCATTTTGTCATAGGGAGTTCACATGGTAAGTTTCATTTGATTTGGCCCAAAGGTTATGGAGAAATCGATTCGGACGGACGGACGGAATGATGGATGGACGGACAGAATGACGGACGGAGCGGCGACTATATGCTCTCCCTTCGAGGAGCATAACAACCCTAAAATCTCTTCATTTGGGAAGGGATTTAACAATTTCACCTCATCATCACAATGAGGATTAAAAAGACGTCAATATGTAGTAATATGTTTATAGTAAATGGTAGCTAAAGGGAAGATTTGAGGAAATATAAAAAATACCTATTTCAAGTCCTGTTGCATTAGCTATCCCTTTCATCTCATCCTGATAGGGCTGTGGTAAGGTCTCTACCAAAAGGGGCTGGTATACAAAAAAACAAAATAACAATGCTTAACCCATGTCAAAACAACATTTTTAGAACTGTCCAATTCAAAAGCTGCTACAGACGACAAAATAGATGTTGATAACATATTAAGAATTTGTACAATATAACACAGAAAATATTGAGGCAAAAGAAGACAAGAGCTGTCAGAGGACAACAAAGCGTGACTATCAAAAGCTGGATGGTGAAAAAATTCTAAGTTAAAGAAGAGTTGGAATTCCACTAAATTAAATTTCAGAGTGATAAATCTTTCGTCTAGTGACTGATATCATGATCACAGAAGCATGTGCAAAGTTCAGAGAAAAAGCATCAGTAGAGAGAAAGATAAGACATACACAGATTGTGGCAGAAGATTATTTTTAGTAAATGGACATTTTTGGTCATTCTGGGTAGCAATATTGTGGAAAATGAAGCAATTGCTCATTCTAATTGCTTAGAATAAGTAATTCATCATTTTCCTCAATGTTTCCAAAAGCCTTTATCTTGGAGGCATCAAAAAGTGTCATTGTGTAAGAATGAGATCAACTTACCCCCTTGTCATCCAAAAACTCCAATATTTCTTTGAAAATGGTACCAAATTCTGTGATATAGGTCTTGAAAGTCTTTAGAACGAATGCAAGCTGAAAATGAATGAAGCGAATAACATAACAGAATAAAATAGCAAGAATGGTTATAAACCAAAAAGGATTGGATTGAATCAGGTATAATGCTTTTTTAATCAGTCGGTTGATTGTGGCTTAACTCCATTTTTAATACTTCTCATACCAGTACATGTACTACCACAATATCCTAACCAAGCCTCCAGCTGCTCGCCCACATAGGTTAACAATATCAAACCATCTGTGGGAGACAATTTTGTCTAAAAGGATATTGGCTGTGACCAAGGATAGCATCCAGGACCCCAGGTTGAAAATGAAGCCAGAGCTGTCTGCAGACAACATAGCTTTCTTAAACAGCCGCAGCTCTTTACAACAAGAGATATCTTTGGACAGTAAAGCATGACTATCAAGTGTTGGATAGTGAAAAATCTTAAGTCCGGAAAAGGGTAAAAATTCCATTAAATCAAATTTCATAGTAACGAATCCTTGCCTGTAGGCTAATAATATGGTCACAGAAGCATGTGCAAAGTTTGAAAGCAATAGCTGTTACAGAAAAAGTTAACGCAGATACGGTATATTGGGGAAAAAGACTGGCAATTTTAACTTAGGGGCCCAGAATAGCAAAATTCAATCCTTAACATTAAGGGTATGGGCATTTTCTTTAAATATTCAGGGGCCCAGCCTAAAATCTATAGGCCATGGGCGACTTGGCCCCTGCTGGTCTTTATCCCTGTATATGCAAGTTGCACAGAGACATGTGCAAAGTATCAGAGTAATAGCGTTAGTAGAAACAGAGATTTGAGAAAGTTGCATATGAAAACTTAACCAAAGCATTACACCGCCGCCAACACTGATGCACAGGTGGCTGGAATAGCCCCCCCTAGTCGCACTAAAAAGGTCAAACTCTAAGGTCAAGGTCACATACCTCTTGTTTTTTCTCTGAAGCCAAATCCTTCCATCTCTCTTCTGGTGGCAGATCCAGGTTGATTACGTAATCTTTCACCTTTTTGCTGAAAATAGGCATGAATTTTGTGCTAAAAATAGACTTGGTACCATTGTACATTGATAAATGGTTGGTGTTGTTATAACATCTTGTAACTACAGCTTGTATCAAGCTGTTGGTACGGGCTTTAGAATTACACTGATGAAATAGTAACATTTGATAAAATCATTCCCTATTAATCCTTTCCCAAACAAGACCTGGTTTGACGTCCCTAATAGAAAAGGCTTGGGAAAACATTGAAACAAAAGAAGAAACTGCTGATAACCAGCAGTTTCTCCTTTTGCCTCAATATTTTCTTGGTTATATCACACAAAATTTCAATCTTTATTAAAATCCATTTTGTCGTCTGCAACGGCTTTCAAATTGGAATAGTCCTAAGTTTTGTCGTTTGGGAAAGGGTTAATCAAATACCCTTGCCTTAATGCCAAAATTTTAGATCTTTACAACAAATTCAATACAGATTGTGTACAGAATTTGTATATCACAAAAAGGAAAACTTTATTCGGAAAACAAAAATTCATGCTTTTCAAATATAAATTCTCTGCTTTTCTCAATAATTTCCAAACAATTCATCGACAAGGACATCAAAACAAATTGGGTGCGTTCAGGGTTCTCCCATCGGTAGCCATCGGCGCCGTTGGCAACCATCGGTAGCCATCGGTAACCGTCGGCATACCGATGGATATTTTGTTGGTAACCAATTGTCCCGACAGTAGACAAGTCGGGTAGCATCGGTAGCCTCGTTTTCATTACAGTAAGATGGCGGATAACAATCCAACTACGGCGATCCTAATCATATATTTTCTTCAATAGCAAGCGAATAGCATTCTAACCGTTCTTGATAGAATTTATTGTAATAGTTGAAGCTACAGTTATTTTATTTAGCCATTTATTTCTGAAAATATCTTTTTATTCATAATTTTTGAAAACGAACGATCACTCTGCGGGGAGAATACGCTCTTGGTAATTGATTATCCGCCTTTTTTTACCGATCGGTACAATTTTCGTTCAGAGTTTGTTGGTTGCCGACGGTGCCATCGGCTACCGATGGTACCATCGGTAGCCGACGGTAAATACACTCGGTTACCGATGGGAGAACCCTGAACGCACCCATTGTTGTTTAGGAAATTAGGGATTAAGCATATTAATTCTGGAGATAAAAATTCTTGATATATTTCATCACTTTTCAAGGAATACCTTGTAACTGCAGCTTGTTTTAAACTGCAGTTACATGTACGAGCTTTTTGATGAAAAGCACTGATTTGAAACTGGTCAAGAATCAGTATGAAAATTGCATAAAACCGAGCTTTTCAAAAAAATATTGTTTCTACCTTTCATTTGGTGGATATGTCCCTCTAACACATGTTTGGTTTTCCTAAACGAGAGAAAAAATGAAAATGAATGCAGTGTTCTCCCCAGCCCAATAAGCTTTATCAGCCCCACTACAGCTTACTGTAAATCAATGTTATGCCCCTACAGCTTCAAAAGTACCCCAAAGCTAAATTTCTTCAGAATGATCACCAAGTAGAGGAATTTTTGAGTTATTTCTTGTCGAAAACTGATGAATTAAGGTACTTTGTACAATAAATATGCATAAAAACATTATGGGAAAAGAAGAAATTGCTCAAAATGAGCAATTTCTTCTTTTCCCATTATGTTTTTATTCACATTTATTTGCATAAACACTGTATTGTAAGCTTCAACGATGCTGTCACTACAGCTTCAAATTATTCTGGGGAGGACCCTGGAATGCCTTTACCCTTCTACAAATAAGCCCAGAGGCGCGTTCTTTAGAGCGAGATTTCTTAAGATATCTTGAGATTTCTTAAGATGTTTGGGGATAAAGCGTTCTTCTGGGCAAGATTTTTAAGACGATCACTGGGAGCCGCCATTGCTCTATACTTATTTTGGAACCTCTCGGTAAATTCTGTAGAATCTATATGGGAGAGAATTGACCGAGTTGTTCCGAATGCTCCATGATTCATAAACCGCGGAGTTCCGAATGCTCCATACTTCATACAAATGACGTCATGATGACGTCATTTGTATGAAGTATGGAACATTCGGAACACATCGCTTATAATCTCGGTCTCAAAGACGCTGTATCAAAAACATCTTAAAAAATCTTAAAAATTCTCGCTCTAAAGAACGCGCCTCTGGTTTTGATGTCCCTAACAGAGAAGACATGCTTTCCTTGCTATTATGTTCTGATATCCTGCATTTTGTGGTACTAGACAACAATGATTCTGGCTATCAACATTTTCTTCTTTTGACTCAATGTTTTTACTATCAATTTCTATCAAGGACATCAAAACCTTGTCTTGTTTGGGAAAGAGTAAATTCTGTTATCAGTGGAACCCCTTTAATTTTCAAACAAAGCTAAATTATTCTTCCAGGGGACTGAAAAAGATGTTTTATATCTACTCAGAGACGTTACAATTGGGTAAAAAATGCAGGGCTTTTCTTCCAGAAATTGGGAAGGGACCCTGGTCAGTCATTTTGGGAAATTTTAGCGTAATTTTGGTCAAATTGGGAAAAAGAAGACACGGGAGATAAATGTTCAAATGAAAATAAATTTTCCTTGACAACACTTTATAAACAGAATAACTGAATTATAGAACACACACTGCTTCTTTGTGACTAGAATTGCCAGTAGGTACAAGGGCGGATCCAGGATCTTTTTCCAGGGGGGTCCAAGTCCAACAATTTTTCCAGGGGGGGGTCCAAGCCAAAATTATGGCTTAAAATGTAGTATATATGTAACATTATGTCACTAAATTTATATAGTCAAAATTCAATTTTCGGCCAATGCCAGGGGGGGGGTCCGGACCCCCCCAACCCCCCCTCTAGATCCGCCCATGAGGTAATTGATCATTATTTATTTTCAAATTTGGGGAATTTTAGTTTTGAAAATTGGGAAATTATTACTTTGAAATTGGGAAAAAAGGAGCCATTTTCAATAGGGAAGCCACTGAATTTCGGCCTCTGTTATAGAAGGAAGAAAAGCCCTGAAATGTAATCTAGTAAATGTGTTTTTATGCACGTTATGTAGTAAAGAGACATAAAAGCAAAAAGAGAAAATGTATATCAACGAAATGTAAGACCAAATTGGATGGACCCCAGGTCTTGTTTGGGAAAGGGTTAACAAAACTTTCGGATCGTCCATATTGGGAGGATGGTACTTGACTAATTCTTTTCTTTTTGCATGACTTGTCACCAACTACTTGGTTTAGGAGAGGGTTAACCCATTACCAGACAGCAAAATGTTAGACTAGTTCAATTTATTCAAAGATGTTGCAGATGACAATTTCAAGAGAAATAACAAAGTACAATTTCAAGAGAAATAAACTCTACTTTTTCTGTCTTTCTGGGTAGAAAACATTGTGGAAAATGAAGAAATTGCTTGTCATATGCAATTTCTTCATTTTCCACAAGTTTTTCCCCAAGATATATCTCAAAGGGTGTCAAAAAGCATCACTGTGTGGGAGTGGGTTAAAACGAAATTATTTCATATTCAAAAAGCTTTATAATTCCAAGATTATAGTACTTAACCCATTACCACACAGTGACTCCTTTTGACTCCCTACAATATAATGGCTTTGGAAAACATTGTGGAAAATGAAGAAATTGCTTGTGACAAGCAATTTCTTCATTTCCCACAATATTTTCTACACAAAAAGACCCAAAAATGTAAAATTTCATTCAGGTTTAATTGTCGTCTGCAACATCTTTGAAATTGGAACAGTACAAAATTTGTTGTTTGGTAATGGATTAAAATGATATTGTATTATTTTCCTTTTTAGTAAACTCTGTCTGAAGTATTGAAGTTATATTTGTATTAACCCTTTCCCAAACGACAAAATTCTAGGGTGATCTACTTCAAAAACTGCCACAAATGACAAAATGGATGTTATCAAAGATAGGAGTTGGGTCAAATATGGCATAGAAAATGTTGAGACAAAAGGAGAAACTGCTGGTTATCAGCAGTTTCTTCTTTTGTCTCAATGTTTTCCCAAGTCTGTTCTAATAAGGACGTGAAAAGCAGGTCTTGTTTGTTGGTCTTGTTTGGGAAAGGGTTAAAACTGTATAGAAGAGCTCTAGGTCAAATTCTAAATTTGGTTTTGTTTTAAGTTTTCCAATACCGCTTTTTTTGACTCATGGTACTGATTCAAAAGCCAGACAGCAAAGTAAATTAATTACAAGAGGACCATGATGGTCCTATATCGCTCACCTGAACCTAAATGATATGAGCAACACTTTTGTTCAATTCAATTAATATTTATTACTTTAAGACTGAAAAAGAACTTATGGTCAATAAGGTTGTGAAAATCTAACTCATCCAAGATCTAAATTATGGTGCCAAATATTGTACAGGGCTCCAGATAAGAGGGGGTGGTGACTTTTCAAACTGCAATAATGCTGTCAGTGATCATCCAACCCTATGTTGTAGGTAAATGTACTCATTTGTATCGTCTCGTCGAGACGATTCAAATGAGTACCCACAACATAGGATTTGAATTCGAAAAAACAATGTTAGTATGTCTTCACCTCCACTTATCTGTAGCCCTGATTGTATCCAAGTTTTGTCTTGATTGATAAATAATTGTAGATTCTAGAGTATAAACAAGGTCGAAAACAGCCGAAAACAACAATTTTGTCAATTTCAAGGGCACAAAACGCTCGACATTCTGATCAGATCAGACTGAAAATCAATCTCATATGAGATCTTATGGTTCCCAACATTGTGTCCAAGTTTTGTATAGATTGATCAATAATTGTAGATTCTAGAATGTAAACAAGGTCGAAACCAGCCGAAAAATGGCAATTTTGTCTAATTCAAGGGCACATAACTCTCAATATTCTCGTCAGATCAGACTGAAAATCAAACTCATCTGAGATCTTAAAGTCCCCAACATTGTGTCCAAGTTTTGTCTTGATTGACCCTTTCCCACACATTGGCGCTTTTGGATGCCCCACAAAATAAAGGCTTTGGAAAACATTGTGACAAACAATTTCTTCATTACCCACAATGTTTTCTACCAAGAAAGACCAAAAAATGTTAATTGTTCAATGGAACTTGTCGTCTGCAACACCTATGATTTTGGACTAGGCTAAAATTTTGTTGTTTGGTAATGGGTTAATAAGAGTGTAAATCTATTTATATCCTCTATCAAACTAGATAACTACTTATACTGAAGAAAAGTAGTGTCAGAGTTCCTTCCCTTAGAATCTATTTATATCCTCTATCAAACTAAATAACTCTACTTATACTGAAGTAAAGTAGTGTCAGAGTTCCTTCCCTTAGATTAACTCTTTTTTGAATACAGCAAAAAAGTGGCAATTTTGCCCAATTCAAGGGCACATAACTCTCATCTTTCTGGTCAGATCAGACTGAAAATTGACCTCATCCAAGATCTTATGGTCTCCAACATAATGTCCAAGTTTTGTCTTGATTGATCAATAATTGTAGATGCTAGAGTGTAAACAAACTTAAAAACAGCATTTTTTGACATTCAAGGGCAGATAACTCCGCACTTTCTGGTCCGATCAGGCCCATAATCGAACTTGTTCGAGAACTTATGATCGTACTTGTTTTGGCCAAGTTTAATCAAGATTGAGTAACTTTTGTGGATGCTAGAGTGTAAACACCCCAAATGTTGACGGACAGACGGACGGACGGACGTACAGACGGACGGACGGACGGACGCCGGACAAAAAGTGACCACAATAACTCACCTCGAGCACTTCGTGCTCAGGTGAGCTAAAAAGCAAATTAATTGTTATCAAAAGTAAATTTTGAATCACTCCCACATGTTTTGAAGCCTTTTGACTGTGACCCTACATTGTAAAAGCTTTAGAAAACATTGTGGAAAACGGAAGGAATTGCTTGTGACAAGCAATTGCTTCATTTACCTTAATGAATTTTTCCCAAAATGGCCAAAATAGGTTGAATTTTATACGAAATTTTCATCTGCAACTTCTTTGAATTTAGAATAGTCCAAAATTTTACAGTTTGGTAATGCCGGTTGTTAACCATTAAAAAAAAAGCCTTGGTTATGACATCCCTAGTAGACTAGTAGTATAGAAAAAAGCTTTAAAATAATGAGGGAATAGAACAAAATAGCTGTAAATCAGTCCAAAAATTGAACATTTTGGAAAGATTTCAGATTGAACTAACTACCTTAAACATGGTATGTGCTGTTTGTCCAAGTGGGAGAGCTGCCAATATGCCAATAACAACCATGAAAGCTGGAAGAGTCGTCATTATGCTGCTCCTCTGAAAAAGAATTAATAATCAGTGATCTTGCACTTTTACAAAAACAAAACATTTTGACTTAAGCTTTACAGACCCTGAAAAAAATAGCACTTTCTAGCCATAAAAATGAAATGAATCAAATTACACACACTTGTAAATACACTTCAAATAAGTTGATTCACCATGCCAGATTTCAAGATTATGCTTCAAAAAGAAAATAATTTACTAATATTTTTCACTCTTTATTCATATGCAAGGGAGGTAATTTTGAACATTTTCGTCAAATAATTCAATAAGTAGATCTACATTGTATGCATTAACTAATTCAAAATTCTAAACAAAATGCTTATTTAAATGTTTGTATTTGGAATGGAAATGTAGCACACTTTAGGAATTATTGGCATTTTTGAAATTTCGCCACTGGCTCTTTGGTGCTTTTGAGGGTTTGGATACCTTAATAAATTATGGTTTAATACAAGCATGTATGAATTAACCCTTTCCCAAACAAGACCTGGTTTTGACGTCCCTAATAGCCCATTACAACTCAGCCAGGTTACATGAATCAAGGGTGGTTTTGAACAAACAGCTGATAAGAATTATTGTTTTTTTACCCTTTCTGCACCTGATCTTAAAACAACTGTTAAAAAGATGCATAATTGATTCTGTTACACATTTTGATATGTAAAGTTTATAGAGAATTTAAATACCTTTTCAATGATATAACTTTGGAGCAGATGAAATAAGCCCTTTTCATATAAAATGACTTTGCAGAACTGTACCCTTTCATGTTTGGTGTTGAATTTTATTTTTCTTCAAACAGAAATAAAACAACTATTTTATATATATATTTAAAACAAGAGCTGTCACTGTAAGATGACAATGCCCCCAACACCGCTTTGATTTTAAATTATGGCCAATCTATGTTCAAGGTCAAGGTCATCCAGGGGTCAAGGTCACCAAAGTATGTGCCTACAGAAAGGTAATGTACCAAGGAATGTTGTGGTAAAGTATGAAGCGAATATGTTAAGTAATAAGGAAGTTATGGCCAATGTTAAAGTTTTTGGACGGAATGACGGACAGACGGACAGACGGACGGACAGACGGACAGACGGACGGACAAGTCAAATTTATGATGCCTCCCTATCGGGGGCATAAAAAATGTTAGTATAAGGAAATACAATATTAAGGAAATGAATGATGTAAAAATTATTTTTATTATGTGTATTTGAATCCACAGTAATTTTCAAGCAATTTTGAAAAAGTTATCAGACCCCAATCATGCAAATTACTCTTTTTTTAAAAGGACAAAGTGCATATTTTCTTTAATGGTCTTAAAAGCTAATAAATCAAACTTACTAATCATGTAAAAGAAAAGTTTAAATTTCAAAGGATAGCCATACATTTTTAATGTTGAAAATGAAAGGAGTTAAAAAGAGTTACTGTTTGTTCAAGACCCAGGAGTTAAAAAGAGCTACTGAGTGGTATTGGTATAGAATAGGCTTGGGAAAAACATTGAAACAAAAGAAGAAACTGCTGATAACCAGCAGTTTCTCCTTTTGTCTCAATATTTTCTGTGCCATATTTTACACAAATTGTGTCTTTATTATCATCAATTTTGATGATGATGAAATTGATTTTTGGGAAAAAATTCACTTTTTCAAGGTTCCCCCAAACCCCCAAATGGGTTTTTTTTTAACCCTCAATTTCAATCTTGTACTCCCAATATTTGCAAGCAGCCTTCTAGGTTTCATAAAGAGGGAGTACACATATGCTGTAAAATGACTCTTTTCACTCCCAGATATAAATTCAGAGGTAAAGGTACCCTGTTTTCGCCCTATACTAGGAACATGTTTGTTTCCCGGACCCATTCTCAAAGAAGGGAAAAAATTGCTTATTGTGTACATATTGTATTGTAAGACATCTACATTGAGGTACTGTAATAGTCTAAAAAAAGAAAATGTTGATCCATTTAGCATTTCTTCTTCTTATTCAATGTTTTCTGTTCCTCCATATCTCTGTCAGGGATGTCAAAGCCCAGTCTTGATTGAGAAAGGAATACAACACTTAAAATACTGAAGGACAAAAAGCAATCGTCACTTAGAGAGTTAGAGTAGTTGCAATATCATGTTTACCAAAACCTTTTTAATCTTGATCTGGGTAACAGACCATTACAGGGCGGAGACAAGAGGGTAGAACTAGAATCATGAGGATGCCACGGTAAATTCGGACCACTTGTTGGCTTTGTCAAATTGATAATACATTAAGGTTATATTTATTACCAGGCTCGCTTGGCTGGGCCGTTAATCACTCCCTAGTGTAGAATTTGATGATTGACTGTGAAACCATGTGCAGCTTCCAGAGATTCTTTATTTTCTCAAAATTCGAAAGGGCTTTCTTTAACAGAATTTTAGACTAGATCTATTTGAATTTGAAAACTGCTACAAATGACAAAAAAGGTTGTCAATAAAATGATTTTTTGTTCAACGTAGCCATAAAAAGATATGCTTTAACATTTGCATTTTTCCTTTTGTCTCAATACTTTCCTAAGCTTTGTCTATATTGGAGGTCAAAACCAGGTCTTTTTGTAAAAGGTATAAACATTTACAAATGATCATTTGTTATCAAAATTGAAGGCTTTCCTAAATTAAGGAAGAAATAAATACTTTAATGCCATAGATGATTGATGAGGCGTAACCTTTTTCAAAAGTTGATTTTTAAAAATGAAAATTCATGGAAAATTATGAACTGCTGATATAAAAATACTTTTTACTTTGTCTGAATATTTTGAAGTATCATAAAGTTGTAGATATACTGCGAAAATGAAATTTTGTGTCCCTGTACCAGTCAATATATAATAGACTGGTATAGAGGGAAATACCAAAATGCTGATAACAGTAGGCTTTTCCCCACTATTTCTTTTAAGTTGTTTTATCTTACGCCATTTGGAACCTGATTGTTGTTATTATTTTCTCACCGCCCGCGGCCATGGCGCAGTTGGTAGCGCATAGATCTGCCTCTCATTCGAGAGGTCCCGGCTTTGATACCCGGCCACGGCAAATACCCTTACTGACAAAATTGTCACCCATCAATGGTTTGATATCGTGAACCTATGTGGGGGAGCAGTTGGAGGCTCGGTAAGGGTGTTGTGGTAGTACTGGTATAAGAAAGGCCATGAATCCATGGTTAGGTGCTCCAGCCGCCGCGATATGACCTTAGTAGTTGAAAATGACATACCCCCCCCCCCCCCCCCCCAAAAAAAAAAAAAAAATCAAATTATTTTCTCTCCGTATTTTTGTAAGGGCTACCTGTTACCAAGTTTAGATGGGTAAAAAATGGTGAACAGTCTTTTCTCTAATAATTTAAAACATTGTACAAAATTTCAGACTTGTCTAGGGGGAGAATAAGAAAATGGTGTATATTTACTTTTCTCACACTGTTGAGTATTCCTTGGAAGCGTAAAACTATCTCTTTTCTTCAAAAGAACTAACCTAAGTCTAGATAACAAAATTAAGAAAGGTTTAAAATTCATGTTTTTTATGACATCTGTACCCTTTTCCACACAACATAATTTTAGACTGGTCTTATTATGACATACGAATGATGCAGGCAATAAAATGGTTGAAGTAGGTAGCTAATGTGTGTACAATATTTCACAGGAAATTAAAGCAAGAAGAGAAATTGTTGGTGATCAGCATTTTCTTCTTTTGTCCCATGATTTTTCTCTGTTTTTTTAGACATGGTTTAACCCCTTTCCCAAACAAGACCGGCTTTTGACGTCCTTAATAGAATAGGCTCGAGAAAACAATGTAGCAAAAAAGTAAATGTTGAGGTTCAGCATGTTCTCCATTTTGTCTCATGGTCACCAACATTGTCTCATTGTTTCATTAATTTCTTATCTTTGTTGTACACAACTTTTATCAACTCTTATTCTGTTGACTGCATTGTCGTTCAAGTTGGAACAGTCTAAATTTGTGCAGTTTGGGAAAGGGTTAAGGAGGACTTTTGGGGTGGGTATGGAGTGATGGCTCAAAAGCAATACCATTTCCTTTTTCACTCTTACAGGGTTAAAGATCCCAGAACCCTTTTCCAACCACAATTTTGAGCTGTTGTAATACAAAGGATTTTTTAAGATGACAAACTGGATGTCAATGAAGATTACATGTCTTTATTGAAAGAAATACAGAATATAATGAGGCAAAAAGAAAAATGCTGAGTAGTAACATTTTTGTCTTATGCCGCTCTGTTTCCTCAAGTACCGGTATTTTTTCTCAGGGAAATCAAAATAAAACATCTGATTTTGAAAAATGGCATGTTATTTGAAACAGCAGTGAATCCTGTCGGCTTATGCCTAGTCGAAGTTTGATCAGGATCCGTACAGCTGCTTGACATTATGGACATAGGTGATACCAAAGTGAGAACAGCGATTATGCAAGGGACAATAATCATGACATGGTGGGAACAATGCAACTGAATTGTAGATTGAGGAAATTCAGTCACTTTAAGAGAAAAACATGTGTCTTGATCATATCTTTTATATTGTGCAGGTTGATCAGGACCCATGTTGGTCTTTACTGCAAAGGGGCTCTTATTCCATATCTTAACTGATTTGGTAACCAGTAAACAGTTCAAAATAAGCCCATTATAGATAGACAACGACCTGTGAATGATCAAAGATCAGCCAGTCTAAATTGGCGGGGGAATAGGGATTTCCATGATTTCGAACTATAAAAATATGTGACTCGAACCCGTCTTCCTGTAATAAATCGACGAAGTACTATCTGGATACAGCTACTGAACTCACACCGCATCGCGGACAGCACGCACTATCTGTCATTGTTCGTTTTTATTCAGTGGGGAAAAAAGCACTCCTCCCTATTTACATGTATTGGAATATACCGTAACTTTTCGTCACGGCTCACGACTTGATGTCCATTTATAGTCGTAAGTCCCGGTAAACAAAAGAGATACAATAACAAAGAACAAATATAATCAATATCTTCTATCTACAAAATATACAAACTTTAAGGGGGAATGCTCCAGTTTCTTATTTTTTCCCAATAATAGAATTTATTTATATTTTGTATGTTGAAATTACATGTTATTACCAATTGAAAAATAAAATAAAAATGGGTGGTCAGCGATCTTGTTTGAATTTTATTGGCATTCGTATCACATAACCCTACATCGAAAAAATGCACAATTTCTTGCACCTGTCCAAGGTCACTAAAATGCTAATAAAAAGCTGTATATTCATCGCTTAGTCCCGAAAACGGATTTAAAGTAACGTCTTACATTTTTAAATAAGAACAGAAAACCCAAAATATCATATCAGTGCTATTATAAATGCGTAAATGTATAAAACAGTATGCTCACATGTTCGGTTAGATCAACGAAGCTGGGGTGTTTTATGTCAAAATTTGCATATATTTGTAAATATTTCAAGTTCTACATAATAGAATTTGATAAAACTCCCTCATTGTATTAAGCAACATGTCCTGGTAATAATTCAAAAAGAAAATGTATAGGTCAGCGCACTTATTAGTGAATTACGGCAATTGTTATCAGCTACACATGAATAAAATGACGCAAAACAGTGGTAACTGCATACACACTTATGACTGTCTTGCTCTAAATATTCGATTTCCATCTTGAGAAAATCAATTTCGCATAATAAATACACTTTTACCGTCGAAAATGGTAAATTGTAATGATGTGTTATATTATTGAAAATCTGGTATCGAAACATATTGGTACGAAACATTTAAATTACTACAGTAAAGTCCGAGTGTTCCGAAAAACTGGAGCATTCCCCCTTAAGTGAAAAATATGCATATGTCTTGTAGACTATATATAGAAGGCAGGAACACAACAAGGGCTTAGTGCAAAATTATTGTAACTGTGACGGAGAGTTTGAGTTTATTGGGGTTTTACGCCGTTTTCAACTACCAGGGTCATATCGCGGCGGCTGGAGCACCTACCCATGGATTCCTGTTGTTTCTCAAACCAGTACTACCACAACACCCTTACCGAGCCTCCAGCTGCTCGCCCACTTAGGTTAACGATAACTGTGCGGGAGAGGGAAAGAACTTAATTCTAGGGATGGGAACGAGTAATCGATTAATCGAGTACTCGATCGAACGTTCGAGTATCGATTACCAATTTCACTAATCGAGTAATCGGAAAGAAAAAATAATTTCAACAGAAAAATGAAAATTTGTTTCCAAACACATTTTTTCTAAAAATATCGATCGATCTTTTCCAACACTGTACCGTGCAAAGGGTAGAGTATACATGTAACTTCTGGTCGTCTGTCGATTATCTAATCCCTCGATATTGTCCTAATTTGCTATTAAGTGCCAACAACTATTGTTCTCGCTGTTAAACAATGTCATAAATTTTCGCACCATCGGCGCTCTTTACTTTGATTTCTGGGGTGTATTTTAATTGGACGTTCGTAAGATATACCTTTGAGTTGATTGGTTAATCCAATATTCATTAGCCGATTATTGGATTATCGTTTAGATTTCATTCTATTGCTATTTGTTACTCGAAGATAAATCATCTCATTTCCGATTACACGCATATAAATTCAAGAAAGTCTAACAATGCCTCCTCTATATAGTCTATAGAGACCTGTGTATATCTCCCAACATGTATAAAGATTACAGACTAATTTGGAGATAAATAACAACAACTTTGTGTATTTTTTTTTTTTAATTTTTCTTACGACTTTAATGGAAAGGTTTTGACAGTTTCTGTAATTCTCATCAATTGTCCGTTTTTCTCAAATGATGCACTGATCAAATGTCATCTAAAATGACAAATTGACCGAAGATACATGTACACATATGCTACATAAAATAAATTTCATAAGAACATGTCAGAAAACACCTAGATCTATACTATAACCAAAAGACGACGTTTCTATCTGAGTACTCGAGTACTCGATCGGAAGGGTGACCGAGTACTTGATTAGTAAAATTGGTACTCGTTACCATCCCTACTTAATTCAAGTTAAAGAGAGAAAACATTTTTAAAATTCTATATATCTTTTAAAACCCAATATTAGAACACATGATGTATTCCTTCCTAAAGAATAAGAAATTAAAAAAAAAAATGAATTTCTGAAAAACAGAATTTCCAGACTGATCTTTAACATTCAAGCATGCATGTGAAATCAAAACAATGAAACATTGATTAGGGTGGAAGGGATCCCATTAAAAGTAAATGGGCACTCTGGAACAGATCTTCAGCAGTAAATAATTGGTGTCAATCACCAATAAGCTTGGCTGGGGAACCATTTATACAGTAAATCTAGAGGTGGAAAAATGGCCAGAAAATTGAAAATCCCGGTCTTGTCTCCTGGCTGATTACCCATCAAATTTGTGGCTATAATACTGCAGATACACTTAGAATAGTTCTACTTTTAGTTTTGCTTTCAAGGCCAACCAGAACATCTTACATGTAAACATTCTTGTGCATGTTATGTACAATTATCATACACAAACGAAAGTGGAATTAAAATATAAACATAGGTCCTATAGCTTTGCCATTCATTCCTGCAGAACGATAGAATCAGTCGGCATGACGTCATAGCCTCACTTTCATTTTTTCATCGAGGGTACTACCTCGGTCTTTATCGTTACGGGATACCAACTTTGAGACAGATTATTTCAAAAATTCATCGTTAAAATTCATAAACAAAACTCTTTCTTTAAAGAATGTGATTTAAACTTTCTAACTACCAACGCATTTTTAATAATCAGGCGTAGTCGTCGAGATATTAATGCTGAAAGTTGGTAATGCTTCAACGAAAAAGACCGAAGCTTTCACCTCCACCGAATGAGTGCAGGTCCGCTGACGACGTTTTTGATTGGCTGAAAGAATTGTGCCGACCGAATCAATACCACTTGACTAGAAAATGGACACCTTGGGTTGACTTTGAACAATGCTGATTGCTGAACAGGTTGGTGAGATTTCCTAACCTGGCAATACTGGCCAATTGGACTATCTTGTCCCATCCGGAAATTTTTCGATGCTGAGTAACCAAAGTTTTTAGGATTTTAGACCTCCTGTCAGTGTCACACATCCTCAAAAGGAATTTCTGGTATCCGTGGTAAAGAGATAGAGCATCTGCCTTAGGACAAAGATGTTCCAAGTTTGATTCCTGGTAGCGGAGGTAGTTCATGAACTAAGTGGCCCACACATATGGCGTCAGTGTTCACTGTTGGTGTAGTTTCCAGGAAATAGAATCGAGGGGGATTAAAATAAGTCAACTTGCAAAACTTATTTTCCAATCCATGTAAAATAATTTAAATAATATATAGCTCTACATTCAAAGTAACATCTAAAGAAAATTTTCTGTCAAAGTACCCAGACTATTTTCTGTTTAATACATTCCAATGTATATAGAGGAAATCATTCAATAATAGCTAATTTCAGCTTACTTTTCTCAGCATATTTTTTTCACCAACAACTGTCCGCCATTCCGATTACATCTCTAGCGGGTAAACAACGCAAGTGAGTGACAGATTATTGGCTGTAGGCTTTAAGCCAAGAATCTGTCACTCACTTGCATTGTTTACCAGCCTAGATGTAATCAGAATGTGCGGTGTCCGTAGTCGAGAGGTAGAGCGTCGGCCTAGCGACTAAGAGGTTCCGAGTTCGATCCCCGGTAGCGGAGGTTGTTCGAGGCTTCTCATTGGCCCACACATTCGGCGCGAGTACTGGTCAGTGTATTTCCAGGAAGCAGAATCGAGAGGGATTAAAATAAGTTGAAAAAACTTGCTTCCCAATCGATGTAAAATAAATATGTTCAAAGGAATGTCTGAAGAAGAATGGTGGACAGTTGTTGGTTTAGGGCCAATTATTGCTCTTTTCTTTAAATTTCACTAAAAAAATGCCCAAACCGGAAATCTCAACAACCTCAAGAAGTTTTGTCCTAAGTCTTGTCATGTCAAGCACTGAAAACAATTGACTCTGTGGGAATGAGTAAAAAATTATCACATGATTGCTAATTATGTTAACCCATCACTCAATGACAAAATTTTAGGGCGGTCCAAATTTAAAGATCCTGGAGACGACAATTTCAAGTGAATGGAATTTTAATTTTTACTAATTTTAGGTCACTTTGGGTGGAAAACCTTGTTGGAAATGAAGAAATTGCTTGGCACAAGCAATTTCTTCATTTTCTACGATGTTTTCCATGGCCATTAGTTTGTGGGGAGTTAAAAAGAGTCATTGTGTGGTAATGGGTTAATGTTTGTCAATCTGACAGTTGTTCTTTTTAAATACAGCGAATGATTTTTTTTTAGAATAAAAAGTAATGCAGACTGCAACACAAATGTTTCAAAACCACGACCGGGAACTATTTTTGGAATCATAACGAAGAATAGTGATTGAGGAGGAGAAATTACAGATAATAACTATTTGGTATTTTTCCTTTTCTCTCATTGTTTCTACATATTGATTTTTCTCTCGAGGATACCAAACGCGTTTAATGTATTGAAATTGGATATTAAATATCATTTAGATGATATTTTTTTCATGGAAGGGAGATAAATGTGCTTTCACCAAAGCGTCTTATGTCTTTTCGAACAATAAAGTCTATTCAAAAATTAATGTTTCTTTTGGCACGAATCACGATAAGGTTTAAATGTGTAAAATGCATGTTCTTATATGTATTGATATCATTGTTAAAAATTGTGTGTTAATTGTACTGTTTGTAAAGGTTGGATGAATTAAAAAAAAAAAAAAAAAAAAAAGACAGTTGTTCTGAAAGTGAAACTGAAACTATGCAATCATGAACGAAACTTGACAGTAACACATAAACAATGCACAGCCACATGCATGGCAATGAATTATGACACAGCCAATGAAAAAAAAAATGTTTGCTATTTAAAAACAAAATGTTAAAGGTTAAAGCTCAAAAATTATTTCAAGTGACTTACAAAAAAGTCATTGAGTCAGAAAAGCGTGATGAGGAAGTAAACAAACAATATTGCGTAAAATTAATTTTAAACGAATTATAAGGTCGAGTAAATTATGTGAAAAAAAATAAAAAAAAAACGTTTGAACTAAAATAGAATTTAAAAAAAGACAATAATTGTATGCATAGAACATGTATCCATTTAGTATATCCTTTAAGAAATATTGTATAAAAATGAAAAAATATTTCGTTAAAAAAGCATTTGGTTATTTGCCTCAGGCGCTTGACGTGTCGATTGACAGACAAAACGAAACTAGAAAGTAGAAATGACAGAATTCAAGGTATTCTTGGTTAATGATTTCTTGATTAGTTCACCAGACCTGCTTAAGTGTACAATATTCTATACCTAACCTTCTTTGAAAAGCAAAATACTACTGTTATATTGAATAATTTGGCAGAGATTGCCTGAATTTTGATCATTGTAGCTAAACGCTCTTTAAAATAAAGAGGAATTTCACCAAGTTTATTTTTCTTTTATCCTTACCTATGGTGATTTAATTATAACGTCCATATATATTAAGTATATTAAGAGGCTTTGGAAAACATTGAGGCAAAAGAAATATATATGGTAGTCAGCAATTTCTCCTTTTGCCTTTATATTTTCGGAGCTGAATTGTACACAAATGTTAGTGAATGTTACCTGAATCAAAATCAATTTCATCTCTTGCAACAGCTTTCAAATTGGATCACAATCATGTTGTTTTTGTAAATGGTTAAATCTATGGTGAAAAATATGTCCTTCGTCTAGAACAGTTTTTTATGTACTGAACCACTGGTCTATTTTTGCAACTGGTAGTGGGGTACCCCTGGTAGTGCCGCAAATTTTCTCAAGTCTTGAATCAGTCTGCCATCTAGTTCAACATTGAAATGTAGAAGTGATGTGTGCTGTACACTGTAGGGTGTGTGTTTTGAATTTACAGTTTTTCTTTGCGTTCCTGTTGCAATGCCTGATGTAGTTGTGATAATGAAATCACACATTTTTTACTGAAATTTGTATATATGTGTAAGTAAATATTATATTAGAAAACACCAGCGGCGGATACAGGATTTCTGTGACGGGGTTTGAATGTGCAATTTTGTCTGATTTTCTGCATGAAATGAAATGATAAGGCTACAGAGGGGGTTTGTTTGAATCGTCCTCTGTTATACTTGTAGAGGGAAGAAACCCTGTAATTCATTAGATTTCCACTGACCAAGGAAGATTTAGATGTAGTTTGTTGTCGTTTGGTAATTTGGTTGTTGGGAAAGGGTTAAGTTTGTTGAGCTCATGACAATTTGTAATATTTTGTAGGTACACACATTTGAGGTTGCAATGACATGTGAGGGGTGTTCAGGTGCTGCAAAAAGAGTTTTGGGTAAACTGGGAGGTGAGTAATCCGAGTCTTCTCTGACATAAATACGCTCTTTGATTTTTCGCTATTTAGCGAAAAATAAAAATATCAAAGAGCGTATTTACATCAGAGAAGACTCGGATTAGGAGGTAAGTAAACAAGAGCTACAGAGAAGAGGGGGTAAAGACATTGTAACTTTTTGTTACCCCTTTCCCAAATGGTAATATTTTAGGGTGATCCACTTCAAAAACTCCCACAAGTGACAAGATAGATGTTAGGATAGATGATAGGATTTGTGTAAAATATGGCATAGAAAATATTGAGACAAAAGGAGAAACTGCTGTTTATCATCAGTTTCTTCTTTTGTTTCAATGTTTTCCCAAGCCTTTTCCATTAGGGACGTCAAAACCAGGTCTAGTTTGGGAAAGGGTTAAATGTTCAGGGGCGGATCCAGGATTTCTGTGAAGGGGGTTCGTTTTACACAAAGGGGGGTTCGTTTTACTAGTATCACACTATTTTGACTAAATTTCTGCATGAACATGAAATAATCAGGCTTCAGAGGGGGGTTCGTTTGAACCCCCCGAACCCCCTCTGGATCTGCCACTGTATCAAACCTTTTCCAAACAAGATATGGGTTGACATCTCTTGAAGTAATGGCTTTGGAAAATATTGAGGCAAAAGAAGAAAATGTTGGTGACCAACATTTTCTCCTTTTGCCGCAGTGTTTTCTAGCTGTGCAAAAAATCTTATTTTAATCAACATAATGTAGTCATCTGTAGCAGCTTTCAAATTGGAACATTCTAAAATTGTGTTGTTTGGGAAAAGGGTTACGGGTACCCATTAGTGCTGTCTCAATGAGATGATTCTAATGAGTAGGCCTACTCACAATATCAGGTTAAATATACAATAAAGGAAATAATACAGTCTTGTTTCTAGTGTCTTCCCCTCCAGAAATATAATTGTTTATAAATATAAAATCCTATTATAATTCTATAGGTTTGAGGTTTATTTATAAAGGATCAATCATACCCGGTACTATAATTTCCATTACAGCATCAAGTTATTCTGTTAGGAACCATGAATGATGATTATTGTAAATCCTGTTCTTTCACTTCCAGATAAAGTTAGTAATGTTGACATTGACTTGGAGAATAGAAAGGTTGTGGTCACATCATCAATGACTGCAGATGAACTCAAAGAAACCTTGAAAAAGACAGGGAAAGATGTCGAGCATTTAGGGACTGTATAGCTGTGCTATTGTTATTCGTTATTTTATGGTATGTAACAATCTTTTAACCCTTTCCCGAAGAAGTCCTAGTGTTGATGTCAGTTAGAATATATGCTTTGGAAAATATTGAGGCAAAAGAAGAAAATGCTAATAATTAGCATTTTCTCCTTTTGTCTCAATATTTTTTTGTTCTCAAATTGACACAAATGCCAATGTAATTATGTTATATGTTACTTTTATTGTTCTCTGTAACTCTGTACTCTCCAATAGGAACAGTCTAAAATTGATATGCACTTGCCCACGGACAAGCTCACTTGAAAAAAGTCCTTGCCCATCCAGCACAAAATCCAGGTCGGGCAAATCGGGCATGTGAATTCCACACCCCTGCGGCTCATATAAGGTGTTAGATAAAGTGAAATTCATTTATAAACAGAAGTTTGGGAAGAGGTTAAGCATATTTTATCTTCAAAGAGAATCACATTTCTCCAACTTTAGGTAAAACTTAACAAGCTATTGTAAGGGAATATGAATTTGATATGATTTGATATAAGAAAAGCTTTTATTTCTTTTATTTTTTTCGCTGAAGTTTCTTTTGAATTATGATATAGACATACCGGTATATTACCTTGAAATTTCAATATCGTATATCTTTGTGTGAACAGAACTTGCTTTGTGACACCCTATTTTTAGCCTTTGTCATATAGATCTACATATAATATTTTACTTTCTTTTTTCAGGACGGCGGCATCATGTGTGAGAGGGCAATTTCAAATGGTCACAGGTTATGACCTCATATACATGAGAGCTACAACTTATAATTTATAAATACGATCAGATATTTTTATTTATTTCTTCAATTATTATGACAAACAGGAGCTTCAAAAAAGTATCAAACTTAGAGCTCCAGATAAGAGGGAGTGAGGGCTTTTTAAAATACTTTTTGTACAATATTTCTTTTATTGTTTATCAAACCCTATGTTGCTGGAACTCATTTGAATCGTCTTGTCGACGATTCAAATGAGTACCCACAACATAGAGTTTGGATTTAAAACAACAAATTTAAAATACATTCACCCTGTCTTGTCTGTAGCTCTGACAAAATGTATGACCCTTATCCCTTTCCCAAGCAAGACCTTGTTCTGACGTCCCTAAGAGATTAGGCTTGGGAAAACATTGAGACAAAAGAAGAAACTGCTGATAACCAGCAGTTTCTCCTTTTGTTTCGATATTTTCCTGGCTTTATTGCAGACAAATCATATCTCAATTATAATCATTTTTGTTGTCTACAGCAGCTTTCTGACCACCCTAAAATTTTGTCCTTTGGGAATTCAAATGGTTAAGCAGGAAGCCTTAGAAAATATTGAGGATCAGGAGACTTAGCTGGTATTTAGATACATTTTTACTTTTTGATCAGCTATGTTCTAAAAACTATAGCTTATTCAAGCTACATTTGTGAACATAGATAACTATTTGATATATATTTCTGATAGGTTCTCCCCATTACCAAACCACAACATTTTAGACTTGTCCAAATTTTATTGTTGCAGACGACAATTTCAAATGAATGAAATTTAAATTTTTTTGGTCTTTCGGGCTAGAAAACATTGTGGGAAATGAAGAAACTGCTTGTCACATGCAATTTCTTCATTTTCCACAATGTTTTCTAAAGTCATTATCTTACTAGGAGTCAAAAAGAGTCATTGTGTAGTAATTGGTTAACCCATTACCACATATTGACAACTTTTGACTCCCCAAAATAACATGGCATAGGAAAACAAAGTGGAAAATGAAGAAATTGCTTGTGACAAGCAATTTCTTCATTTCCAACTTGTTTTTTTCCCCCAAAAGATCCCAAAAATTAAGTATCATTTGCTTGAAATTGTTGTCTGCAACATCTTTGAATTTGGAGCAACCCAAAATTTTGTCATTTGGTAATGGGTTAATAAACTCTTGTAAGTTATTGACATTGAGCAGACGGCGTTGTTCAAGGGGTTGAAAATGATCCTTTTATGGTTATTTTTTGTCATCAACCAGATGTTATATTTTTCTCTTTTGAAGTATGTTCATATACAGACTTTATATATTCCATTTTTTGGGCACATCTCATTTAGCAATAGATATTTGTGATGTAATATATGTCTCTTCTTGTGTTCAGTGGCGGATCCAGGGGGGGGGGGGGGTTCAAACGAACCACCCTCTGAAGCCTGATTATTTCATTTTCATGCAGAAATTCAGTCAAAATTGTATGATACTAGTAAAACGAACCCCCTTCACAAAAATCCTGGATCCGCCGCTGGTGTTAAGTAATTATGTCCTCTCCAAACCCTTTTCCAAACAAACTGTAGTCATTACGCCCCTACAGGGTACCATTTTAAAACCATTGATAGATAATACTGATATTCAGCATTTTCTCCTTTTCCCCTCAAAATGTTTTTGGCTATGAATTGGAAGTCTTCTATTCAGTAATATCAGTTTGTCATCTGTAACAGTGTTCAATTTTGATCTGTCTGAATCTTAATTATTATACCCCCCACAACAGTTATGGGGGGGTATACTGGAATCAGGTTGTCCGTCTGTCCGTCCGTGGACATAATTTTGTGTCCTCTTCTCCTCCCACAGTTTTTGACCAATTTTGCTGAAATTCCATCAGGTTGTTTCCTATCATATGAAGTTGTGCACCTGCAATTTTCATCTTGATCCAGTCATTAGTTTCAGAGTTATGCCACTTTGAAAATTTTAGGGGGGGGGTGCTCTAAGTCAAGAACCTTTTGACCTATAGCACTTTTTCAGTGACAAGGCCCTAGTGGGGGGTATTCGTCCGCTTTGCGACAGTTCTAGTTTGGTGAAGGGTTGAAGAAACAAATTTCAAGTCTTGAAATGAAGGTCCTTTCATATTTAGATGTTTTTTTTTCAAATTTTTCACATGAAAAAAAGTATTAGAGCTCCATTAATATTATTATGTAAAAGTATGGTGGGAAACAATACCGGTGACCAGATATTGCTCACTTTTCCTCAAGTGTTCTAATTCCATAACTTGATTGAAGCAGCAACCTTATCCCAAAACATTGCTGGATCTGGAAATTCTTGGTTAAGTTTTTACATGCAACTTTAATTATATTTGTGATCACTTCTTTTCTATAACAGCAGTTGCTTTCAAACTTTGCACATACTTCTGTGACCATTATATCAGCCTCTAGGCAAAGATTTGTTACTTTGGCATTTAATTTAATGGAATTTGTACCCTTTTCGGAAATTGAATTTTTCACTATCCAACACTTGATAGCGTTGCTTTGCTGTCCTGAGACAGCTCTTGTCTTCTTTTGTCCAGGTCTTGTTTGGGAAAGGGTTAAACAAGACCTGGTTTTGACATCCTTGATAAAAAAGGCTTTAGAAAACATTGAGACAATAGAAAAAAATGCTGATGACCAGTAGTTTCTTCTTTTGTCTCAATGTTTTCTGTGCTATATTTTACACAATTATAGTTTTTTTTGAAATCTATATTTTGATGACAGCATTAGCTTTTGAAATGGATTACCCTTGTATTTTGTTGGTTGGGAAAGGATTAAATGCTGTTTTTTTTTTCAAAATCCATACTCGTACATACATGCATGTACATGCATTTATATTTAAATTTTTGGTGCATCTACTAAATTTCTCGTTCTACAATTTTTACATGAAGCCGAACATGGCGTTCATATTGGTATCACCTCCGCTTATCTGTCCATTATCTTGTTCATACAACTACTACCTGTATGGGGGTTTAACCCTTTCCCAAACAACAACATTTTTTAATGATCCAATTGAAAAGCTGCTCTAGACGACAACATTCATGTTAAAAAGGAAAGGATTTGCGTACAATATGGCACAGAAAATATTGAGGCAAAAGGAGAAAATGCTGATTATCAGTATTTTCTTCTTTTTTAGTCCCCTACCGGCGAAGCCGAAGGGGACTTTAGATTTGCACTCTGTCCGTCAGTCAGTCTGTCAGTCCGTCCGTCCGTCCGTCCGTCTGTCCGTCAGTCCGGTGAATTAGTTTTCCGGACTTTTTTTCTAAACGGGGGTACCTATTGAGCTGATTTTTGGTATGTAGACCCGCATTGATGAGTTACAGAACAAGTTTGAGTTTCGTTCCGCTCCAGTGATTTTTGAGGAAGATATGGATGCTGGACTTAGAAAATTACTGGGAAATTACAGTTTTCCAGACTTTTTTTCTTAATGCTGGCAGCTATTGAGCTGATTTTTGGTATGTAGACCCGCATTGATGAGTTACAGAACAAGTTTGAGTTTCGTTCCGGTCCAGTGATTTTTGGGGAAGATATGGATGCTGGAC
Source organism: Fragum sueziense (assembly GCA_963680895.1). NCBI lineage: Eukaryota > Metazoa > Mollusca > Bivalvia > Cardiida > Cardiidae > Fragum > Fragum sueziense. The sequence goes on from OY804596.1 coordinate 31,773,838, forward strand.
TTAGAAAATTTCTGGGAAATTACAGTTTTCCAGACTTTTTTTCTCAATGCTGGCAGCTACTGAGCTGATTTTTGGTATGTGGACCCGTATTGATGAGTTACAGAACAAGTTTGAGTTTCGTTCCGGTCCAGTGATTTTTGGGGAAGATATGGATGCTGGACTTAGAAAATTTCTGGGAAATTACAGTTTTCCAGACTTTTTTTCTCAATGCTGGCAGCTATTGAGCTGATTTTTGGTATGTGGACCCCCATTGATGAGTTACAGAACAAGTTTGAGTTTCGTTCCGGTCCAGTGATTTTTGGGGAAGATATGGATGCTGGACTTAGAAAACTTCTGGGAAATTACAGTTTTCCGGACTTTTTTTCTCAATGCTAGCAGCTATTGAGCTGATTTTTGGTATGTAGACCCGCATTGATGAGTTACAGAACAAGTTTTAGTTTTGTTCCGGTCCAGTAATTTTTGGGGAAGATATGGATGCTGGACTTAGAAAATTTCTGGGAAATTACAGTTTTCCAGACTTTTTTCTTAATGCTGGCAGCTATTGAGCTGATTTTTGGTATGTAGACCCGCATTGATGAGTTACAGAACAAGTTTGAGTTTCGTTCCGCTCCAGTGATTTTTGAGGAAGATATGGATGCTGGACTTAGAAAATTACTGGGAAATTACAGTTTTCCAGACTTTTCCGTCTGATGACCCAGGTAAAAAATAATTTCGCTGCACCCCCCTAGGTACCAAGGTTGTTATATACCATTTTAAAGCTTGAAATATGCTGGATACGATGCACGATGTTGTCAAGTTGTAAACCTGTGCAGCTTCCGTGTAAACACACAAATATGTGGGTGGGGTAAGACAACATATAAATTATTTGAAATGCATTTGCCAAATAGAAATCGTCTTTAACCCAATAACTTAGGAATGTACTCTTTCCAATTCATAAAACCACAATCAAATAAACCAGAAGCGATATACAAAAGACATTTCAATCAATTTTACCCAGAAATAATGCTCATATATCTCGTCAATTTGCATATGGTGGGTGGGGTAATTTATGCACAGTAAAAAACTTAGCCACAGAAACAAATAATCACATTATTGTTCCATGAAACGTTTGCACAACCTTTTTTAGATTGAATACAATTTATTCAGGTCTTGGTAAAACATCTCTACCCAAAATTTTAACAGATTTAAACAATACACAGTTCTAGGCTTCTCTTGAAAATGACCCCTCTTTCCCTGTTTCTTACAACATAGTCCGTCTAATTCTTTGAAATAAGTGGACTTTTTAAGGACATCGTTTCACCCCTAAGCATCGATGTACCATTGCTGTCATATACCATTTTAAAGCTTGAAATATGCTGGATACGATGCACGATGTTGTCAAGTTGTAAACCCACGCGGGTCCTGTGTAAACACACAAATATATGGGTGGGGTAAGATAACATATAAATTATTTGAAATACAATTCTCAAATAGAAATCGTCTTAAACCCAATGTCGTAGTAATGTACTCATTCGAATTCATCAAATTTCTATCTAATGAACCAGAAGAGATATACAAAACACATTTTAATCAATCATACGCAGAAATAATGTTCATATATCTCGTCAATTTGCATATGGTGGGAGTGGTAATTTAAGCACAGTAAAATACTTAGCAACACAAACAAATAATCGCATTAGTGTTACGTGAAATGTTTGTACATCCATTTATAGATTAAATACAACTAATTTGGATCTTAGTAAAACATATTCACCCAATATCTTAACAGATATAAACAAGACACAGATCTATGCCGATCTTTAAAATGCCTCCTCTTTCCCTGTATCTGGCAATATAGTCCGTCAGATGATATTAAATAAGGGCGCTATTTAAGGAATTATCTGCACCCTTTACCCATGATGTACCAAGGTTGTTATATACCATTTTAAAGCTTGATATATGCCAAATACGATGCACGATGTTGTCAAGTTGTAAACCTATGCAGGTACCGTGTAGATAAACACTTATGTGGGCGGGGTAATACATTACTTGAGATACATTTGCCAAATGATAATTTTCTTAAACCCAACCTTAGGATTGTGCTCATTCAAATTCATAAAATTATCATCAAATAAACCAGATTGGATATACAGAATACGTTTCAATTGTTTAGAATCCGAGTCAATTTGCTTGTGGTGGATGGGCTGTTTTATAAACAATAATATACGTAGCCACACAAACAAATAATCGCATTATTTGTCTGTGAAAACTTTGTACAACCGTTTACAGATTAAATACAACTTATTTGGATCTTAGTTAAATACTGTCACCCTATATCCTAACAGATATATACAAAACACATTTTAAGACTGCACTTGACCCCCCCCCCCCCCCGCTGTTACTTACAACATAGTCCGTTAGATGATATCACACGAGGGCTATTGAAGGAGTCACTGCATCCCACCCCGATGTATGCTGTAATATACCTTTTTAAAGTTTGAAATATGCTGGATACAATGTACGATGTTGTCAAGTTTTAAACCTATGCAGGTCCCGTGTAAACACACAAATATGTGGTTTGGGTAAGACAAAAAACGAAATGCATTTGTCAAATATAAATTGTCTTAAACCCAACCTTTTAGAAATTATCTCACTCAAATGTATGGCATTGTGATTGAAATAACCGAAATTGATTTACAAAACACATTCCAATCGATTTCACCAAGAAAATGACATTGACGGATCCATAATTTTTTGAAAGTGGACTCAAGTTTCTTCAGGATTCTACCTTAAGAATTTAAAAATTAACTAAACTAAATTCTTATGAAACAGAAAGTGATGTCAGGACCCAGAGTCTTGCTACATTTTGTGTTTTGGCCTTGGGCCAGTGGAATTGGAAATAAGAGCGACGTTTTGTACTAGATTGGGGGAAACTAAAACATGTTTTAAAGCTTCAAATTAGACTGTAGGTATGTAAGATGCACTTTTAAATACTTTTTGTTTAAGAAAATTCATCAAAACTGTGGGAAGTATGGGTGCTTATTGGGACTGTTCACTAAAGAATTAGAGTTATCAGTCTCAATCTAATAACGATTACATTGTGATCAGAAAAAATATTACAGAGATTCTTTTTGTGGTGATCACACCAAAGATGTGCTATCGGTGCACATAATCACACAATGACAGCTTATAATCGTGATGGCTGTAGTGCTTATGGTAACCATAGGCCTCAGTCACTTTATAGCTATTTAACTAATTGTAACATGTTTTTAGAATTTGTTTATATTTGTAAATTGTGTGGTAAAATGAAGTCTGAAACGTCAGTTTTGCTAATCTAAACGAAGTCAATTCGAGACTGGTACCTAATGGCACAAAATGATAATACGTCTTAGATAATATGGATATTACAATGCTTATCAAGGTTGTATATATCATAAGAATTTATACATTGTCGTTAATGAGAAAACGATATATTCATTAATTGAGTGGGAGATGTATTGGGATTTATTTATCCGATTCGGACCTAAACTTCCAGAACAAAATATATCCAAAGTAGTAATCCAAATTCGATGGAACAGATGAAATGTGATGGTTATTAGTTTACAAAACTGTATTTTGAAAGCATGGCTTAACGAAATTATCACGAAAGCCATTGCGTTATAAAATAACCGTTACAATATAATCATTATAATATTTCTATGATAGGTACACTTTTCACCATAAGATGGGGAATTATAAAAGTATATTATTCTATATAATCTGATCAATTAGCCTTAAAAACTTTTCAACTAAACTACTGCTGTCACTATGATACTTGTTAAAGCCAGTTTTTTTCTAAAACTGTGAATCCTAATTTCGACGAGACATAATTATTAGCATCACTGGAATTCAGTGTGAATGTCCATGGGAAGCTTAAAAAGAAGACCTTTATTATAAAGATCTTGCATCAAAATAATAAAGGTTTGTAATAATTATGTCGTTAAAAAATAGGACAAACTAGTTGTGGTACACAAGATTGATGTAGCAAAATGTTAATGACCAAATTAAAAAGAGGAGCCAAAAGTATAATGTAATTGTTTCAGATGGATAAATGGAGAAAACTACTTAAGATATATAATTGCAATAGACATAGAATACAATATATAAGTTTACAAATGAAGAAAAATAAAGACAAACTATACATATATAAAAAAAACCAATGGAATTAAAATATATGAGCAATGCCCTAATCATCCTCAATTTTGTGACAAAACAGTAACCTAGTCAGTAGTGTTATCAAGTTTTGCAGTTTTATAGTGTTGAATTCCCGTCCTTCAGAATTCCAAATCAAATGAGTTTTGATATACATCGCACATTATATCATACAAATTAATGACGAGAGACCACAATGGCGGTGTATGCTTACATGGAGTTACAATATAACAAAACGTCCCTTACTCGTATATGCCCTAGGTCGTATGATCAACACCGTCTAGCCAACTTTGTTAAAGATTGGTCAAAACCATCATCGAAGACCCAGCTAACTCACACCATTTCGTCCCCTATAGAAAATAGCTACTAATCTTTTGTATTAACAGACGAAAACAGCATCCGAAACTTTACATCGATCCGTACAATCAGATAAGAGCTCTTTTTTAAGGACCGTTTTGGTTTAATCTTCCCTAAATAAGTGACGAGAGAATCAATGAAATGACTGCATTCGGTAAGCTGTATCACCAATTGAATTTTAAGATTTTGTAATAGAAATTAAACATATTGTAGCTTGTGTAGGTATCCGAGATTTGGTAAAAAAGCATCTTAGAAATTTTTCGAGGACAGTAAACTCTTGATATAATGGTCTGATTTATTTGAAAGTGCAAAACTTAAAAGAGTTAAATTGCAACATCTTCGATAAGGGCATAGAAGGCCCATTTGATCACAATAGCTGAATTGTGCCCCCTTTTTAGTAAATTCATAAAAGATAGATAAAGATCAAGAAATTTACAGAATAATTTGAGAGAGTGGAAACATGAACTTAACAAAACGATTCTCCAAAAGAGATTTTTTGCTAAGCCCATGAAGGTATTTTAATCCCAAGGGGCCATTCAGAAATTAATTACGTCCCTCTTTTTAACCATTATTTAAAGTTTAAATATTCATCTTTGTGTGAATCTTTACTGTCCTCAAAATTATTTGTATTCATTTTCCAGATCAAGTCAGAATCAAAATGAATGTTCTATGTATCTATTCCATGTGTATATCTACTGTTGGACGCCATCTTGAAGGCTATGATATTATTAGGGTGTTGTCCAGTGATATCACAGTGAAATCTTTTGGATTCACCAATTAATATATCTATTATATCAAAGAATGCTAAAATATTTTCAGTGGATGCTCTTGAAAGGATTGTGATCCATAGATATTAAGTTTTACTATCTGACTATGAATGGTTAAAGCAGAGATTATTGTAAGCTACTGGGAAAGAATGGACATTTGAGAGCAGCCTAGAACTATGTTTTGTTTATATCTATTAAATTGGGTAAAGATAGTGCACCTGTACCAATGTCCAAATAAGTTGTATTTAATCTATTTAATATTTATCTATTTAATCTAAACGGCTGTACAAACGTGTGGCTAGTACGTTTTCTACTGTGTATAACAATAATCTAGCAACAATATGCAAATTGACTAACTACCTGAAATTATTTCTGCGTAAAAACTGCGTATAATCAATTTGAATGTATTTTCTATGTCACTTCTGGTTATTTTAATCATAGCAGCATGCATTCGATTAAGAACCTTCAAAAAGAGTGGGTATAAGACGATTTATATTTGACAAATGCATTTCTTACCCCACCCACATATTTGTGTGTTTACAAGGGACCTGCACAGGTTTACAACATGACAACATCGTGCATCGTATCCAGCACATTTCTGGCTTTAAAATGATATATAACAGCATTGGTACGGGATCGGATGCATCTAATTTTCATCTAATGGACTATGTTGTAGGATATAGGGGGGGGGGGGGCATTTTCAAGTGTAGTCTGAAACTGTGTCTTGTATGTAGGCTATGTGTCAAGATATATAGTGAAGGTAATTTACTAAATTCCAAATAAGTTGTATTTCATCTGTAACCGGTTATACAGACGTTTCAAAGAACATCAATGAGAATATTTGTTTGTGTGGCTAAGTATATTACTGTTAATAAAACATCTCATCCACCACATACAAATTGACGAGATATCTGAGCATTATTTCTGCGTATAATTGATTGAAATGTGTTTTGTGTATCTCTTCTGGTTTACTCCAGAGTAATTTGATGAATTCGAATGAGTACATTACTACGTGATTGGGTTTAAGACGATTTCTATTTGAAAATTGTATTTCAAGTAATTTATATGTTATCTTACCCCACCCACATATTTGTGTGCTTACACAGGACCCGCGTGGGTTTACAACTTGACAACATCGTGCATCGTATCCAGCACATTTCAAGCTTTAAAATGGTATATAACAACATTGGTACATCGATGCGTAGGGGTGAAACGATGTCCTTAAAAAGCCCTCTTATTTCAAAGAATAAGACGGACTATGTTGTAAGAAACAGGGAAAGAGGGGTCATTTTCAAGAGAAGCCTAGAACTGTGTCTTGTTTAAATCTGTTAAAATATTTGTTAGAGATGTTTAACTAAGACCGGAATAAGTTGTATTCAATCTAAAAACGGATGTGCAAACGTTTCATGGAACAATGATGTGATTATTTGTTTGTGTGGCTAAGTATTTTACTGTGCATAAATTACCCCACCCACCATATGCAAATTGACGAGATATATGAGCATTATTTCTGCGTAAAATTGATTGAAATGTCTTTTGTATATCGCTTCTGGTTTATTTGATTGTGGTTTTATGAATTGGAAAGAGTACATTCCTAAGTTATTGGGTAAAAGACGATTTCTATTTGACAAATACATTTCAAATAATTTATGTGTTGTCTTACCCCACCCACACATTTGTGAGTTTACACGGGAGCTGCACAGGTTTACAACTTGACAACATCGTGCATCGTATCCATCATATTTCAAGCTTTAAAATGGTATATAACAACCTTGGTACCTAGGGGGGTGCAGCGAACTCCTTAAATAGCCCCCTTATTTGATTTCATCAGACGGACTATGAGCTGATTTTCGATATATGAACACATATTGATGGGATACAGAACAAGTTTGAGTTTCGTTCCGGTCCAGTGATTTTTGGGGAAAATCTGGATGCTGGACTTAGAAAAATTCTGAGAAATTAGTTTTTCAGACTTTTTTTTCTTAATGCTTGCAGCTATTGAGCAGATTTTTGGTATGTAGACCCGCATTGATAAGTTACAGAACAAGGTTGAGTTTTGTTCCGGTCCAGTGATTTTTTAGGAAGATACGGATGCTGGACTTTGAAAATTTCTGGGGTTCTTTTTCTTAACACATATATAAAGCCGGTAGGGGACTTGGTATTGTTTTGCAATACTTCAGAATGCTTGTTCTCAATGTTTTCCCAAGCCTTTTCTAATAGGGACGCCAAAAGCAGGTCTTGTTTGGGAAAGGGTTAACCCTTTCCAAAAAATACCTGATTTTGATGTCCCCGACAGAAAAAGCTGTAGTAGATATTGAGGCAAATGAAGAAAATGCTGATAACCAGCATTTTCTCCTTTTGCCTCAATATTTCCTTGGCTATATTTTACACATCCTTTCTCTATCAACTTCCAATTTGTCATCTTTAATTGTTACAATTGGAATAGTCCAATTTTTTGCTGTTTGGGAAAGGATTAATGTAAGAAAGTGGTGTATATTGTGACATAGTCACTTCTTTGCACTTGTATGTTTTATGTTGTCTGTTGAATGTGTTGTTTGTCATATTTGTCTAGTCCTATTAAAACATGGTATTCCAATAAAGATGGTTATAAAAAGGAAAATTGTCTCTTTTCTATTGATACCTGAATTTGACAGACTTGGTTATCATTTTCCCCCATAGTATCTCTTAGCTCGCCTGGGACGAAAGTCTCACAAGAGTTATTGTATACCCTCAGATGTGGATTTCAGCATCTGTGAAAACTTAAACCCATTACCAAATGGCAAAATTTTAGGCTGGTCCAAATTCAAAGATGTTGCAGACGACAATTTCAAGTGAATGAAATTTAACATTTTTTGGTCTTTTTACGTACAAAACATGGTGGGAAATGAAGAAATTACTTGTCACAAGCAATTTCTTCATTTCCCACAATGTTTTCCAAAGTCATTATCTAAAAGGGTGTCAAAGGGCGTCAATGTGTGGGAATGGGTTAACCTGGCCAGTATCTTAAGCCCCATTAGAAATTACTGCCTTGATATTTCATACATGCCTACCTATAGAACCAATAACTCATTTGGGACCATGACCTTTGACATTGTGACCTTGACCCCCGAGTTAAACCTACTCTTTGACTGTTTTAAACAACAAGAATTGTCCGGAGACAACAAAGCTCTGCTAATGGCAGCTTGTCACAAAGGTAGCATCCCAATTGGTCTACTCCCATTTTGTCTACTGTTATTTTAGTGCCTTGAGTCCCAATTCGTCTACTGTCCCAACTCGTCTATTTTCATGTCAAATCATCAATAAACAACATTATTTTTTGGTTTGAGACAAGAAATCAAGTCATTATATTCACAAATGAAATAAAAATGCAAATATTTTAATAAAATTTGTTTGATATCATATTTATATACAAAATATAGAAAAGTAGACGAAATGGGAATTATGTCCAAAATAGTAGACGATTTGGGAGTAGACCAAATGGGATTAAACCGTCACAAAGAGGTCAAAGTCCTAGGTCAAGATATAAGGTCAAGGTAGAAAATGAAAGTCCTTGCCAATGGGTATTAATGTGTATTAAATAACAGCATGGTGAAAGTCTTTAAAAAGTAGGTCAAAGGTCTTGGCAGTATGTATCAGTGTGAAATATAAAAGCTGAATCTGAAATAGTAGAATATAGGCCAGGCCCCGGTTTCTCGAAAATTTAATTATATACTCGTGAGTCCATGCTCAACCTCAATGGAATACTCTCCAACATTGAAGGATATTCAATTGAAGTTCATGTTGATTTTGTGCGATTTGAGCACAGTGCTCAGATTTGAGTACTTAAGTTTTTTCGGGAAACCAGGGCCAGTTTAAAGCTTTTTAAAAGTAAGTCAGACTCCAAGGTCACAAGGTATTGATCACAGATGATAGGTATTGGTAGGAGGTATCCATGTGTGATATATCAAGGCTGTATCTGTTATAGTACATACAATACAGACCAGGCTAAAGTTTTTTTTAAAAGTAGGTCAAACTACAAGGTCAAGGTCATGAGGTCAAAGTTTGTGGTCACATGAACTAAGAGGGTGTCCATAATTATGTGAAACACAGTAAGAAACCCTTTTGTCTTTTATCATAGACGGATGGATACATGGATTTCATTGGGCAAAATGAACAAATTGCTTGTTTTCCGAATCATTTTTCGTAAAGGGCATCTAAATGAGTCACCATGCAGGAATAGCATAAGAAACAATAAAACTTTGTTGAATTCCAAAGAAAACCATGTTTTCTTTATTTCATAAAAGATAATACATATCATCAGCCATTTAAGAATGGAAAATGAATGAAAATAAATTATTGATCTGGATTACGATATATATAAAGCATTGCAAACTTTGACAAACTTAATGACTGGTCAAGTTTGCCAAACCAATACAGAAAGCTTGTTAACCCTTTCCCAAACGACAAAATTTTAGAGTGATCCACTTAAAAAACTGCCACAAATGACAGAATGGATGTTATTAAAGAAGGATTTGTGTAAAATATGACACAGAAAATATTGAGACAAAAGGAGAAACTGCTGGTTATCAGCAGTTTCTTCTTTTGTTTCAATGTTTTCCCAAGCCTTTCTATTAGGGAAGTCGAAACTGGGTCTTGTTTGGGAAAGGGTTAATGAACCCTTTCCCCATTGTTAAACATTAAACTTGTCCACTTTCAAAGCTGCTGCAGATGACTAAACAGAAGTTGTTGGTTACATTGTCCTCTTTTGCCTCCATATTTTCCAGTCTTTTTCTAAGGTGTATCAAAACCAGGTCTTGTTTGGGAAAGTGTTAATTAAGAAGAATGTTCAATGGCTCAATTCCTGATATCAGAGCAAAAGTGCTACAATATAAACACATCTATGACTACTAAACAGCTTTGAAAGACCAGTTACAAGGCCTAACCCACTACCAGAGGGCAAAAATTTAGACTAGTCTAAATAGGGAATGATTTTATCTAGTTAACCATGACGTAATTTCGGACAAACAAATATTATTTCTTGTGTTATTATAAAATCTTGTAACTACAGCTTGGTTCAAGCCGTAGTTACGAGATTTTATAACAACACAGACAGTTTATCAAAACGTAAAGTAAACTTTGTCTATTTTTAGCACAAAATTCATTGCCATTCAAAGAGGTTAAGCAGACAACAATTACAAAAGAATGGGATTTTACATTTTTAGTCATTCTGGGTAGAAACCATTGGCCAATTTCTTAATTGTCCAAAATTCCACTGTTTGAGCCTAGATCAATCAAGTTGTTCTACTTGAATATTTTAACCCTTTCCCAAAAAAGACCTGGGGCCCGTATTACTAACGATCGTATGTTTGATTTTTGCATAATTACTTGTAACAACAGCCCTGATTGGCTCAGTCAGATTTCTCGTGCAATCAAATGTCTTGTTACACAGTTTACACAAAAACTTGATCGTAAGATGTTTAGTAATACGGGACCCTGGTTTTGACATCCACAGAAAAAAGACTTGGAAAAACATCAATCAGCAATAGCAATCAGCATATCCTTATGCCTCAATATTTTCTTTGATATCATTAGACAACTTTCATATCAATTTACACCAATTTTATTGTCTGCAGCAGCTTTTGAATCGAAACAATTCAAATTTCTGCTGTTTGGGAAAGGGTTCAAAGAACATAATAAGTATAGAAATACAGTATAAATGTATCAACAATTAATCATAATCTTATCACAGAGAAATATTGAGAAATTGAGACAAAAACTAACAAGGACATAATACAAGTACAATGGCGTATCCAGATGGGGGTGGGGGGTAAATTGAATCCCATTCTACAGCCTGATTATTTCATTTTCATGCAGAAATTCAATCAAAGTTGTATAACTAGTAAAACGAACCCCCTCTATACATGTACATTCAGACCTCCTTCACAGAAATCCTTCATACGCAGCGGTATATGTAATTATTCATTTAATTTAGCTAATTTAAATCAAATTGTCTGCGAGGAGAGAAAAGGCCAAGTAGTAAAATAACAAGTCTTGTTGTGAAAGGGTTAAGGTACTGGCCACTAGCCCATTCCCAAACATGAAAGCCTTTCGACACATACAAATTATCAAACTTCGGAAAATATTGAAGAAAACAAGGAAATAGAGGATAATCGTTTGTTTCAGTGTTAGATCGATTTATATTTCATTGAATGAACAACAAAAGCTTTATTTTCACGAGTGGCGAAGCTACGAGTGAAAATGTAGCTTTCGTTGTTCACAAAATGAAATATCAATCGATCTTACACGAAAAACAAACAATTATTCTATTTCTTTAAGGCAAAAATTAGACAAAATGCAAAAAATTTATGACAAATTTTCTTAAAGCGCGTCATTTTGCATGTGACTGCTATGCAACGCTTATGATGACGTCACTTATTTGGCCCGGCTTGTATAACGTCAGATAGGGTGAAATAAACAAAAGCTGGGCACAAGTTTTTGATAATTTCATTGGATAGGCGGTGTGTTTATCAAAATGATAATCTACCGTTATTCCCCGATAATCCACCGTAAAGCATTAAAGAAATGCTGATTATCATCATCATTTTTGCCCTTTTCCTCAATACTTTCCACCCTATCAAAGGTAATATTTATTCTAACAGTTTAATTTGTAATCTGTACTAGTTTTGAATTTCGACAAGTCTAAAATTTCACTGTTTGGGAAAGGGTTAAACCATTTCTTAGAAAGAAAAGTAGCAAAGCAACACAGTCCAAAATATACCTGTAACAAAAATATAAATAATGTTCCATATACACACACAAAAATACAATACAAAATTAAAATTTAATTTGTTTTAAGTTGAAAGAATAATGGCAGAACCACCATTCAAATTATCATTAAAAATACAGTTTAAAATATTGCAAATACAATGAATAATTTTATCCCATGCAACAAAATTTTAAACACTATAAACTGGTGTTATTTTCCCAATTATAATTATGAGAAAGATATTAATGGAAGAAAACATTTTCAAAAGTTTCATGGTTTTGTCATTTGAGAGAGGTTAGAATAGAAAATTTTGAGGAAAAGGAGAAAATATGCTGGTTATTGGCACTTTTGTCTTTTCTCTCAATATTTTCTAAACATTCTCTATTGGATATGTCAAGCAAGGGATTGTTTAAGAAAGAGTTTACACCTCAACCCTTTCCCGAATGACAAAATTCTAGGGTGGTTCTCTTTGAAAGCTACAGGAGATCTCAAAATGGGTAATATAGAATTAATGTAGCACAGAAAACATTGAGGCAAAAGGAGAAATAGCTGGTTATCAGCAATTTCTTCTTTTGCCTCTGTTTTCCCAAGCCTTTTTAATTAGGGACGTCAAAACCAGGTCTTGTTTGGGAAAGGGTTAATCACTCAGCAGCAGCAACAAAGTCTGATATAGAAATTAATTGCAAATAACATTAATACAATAACATTCATGTTAACTTAACATGAAACTTCAAAACCATAGGTTTTGCTTGACATTTTTCCAACACGACATGGAGTCCATAAGTAAAATCAATGAATTTATGACAATTTAAGGTAGTCTATCCCTAATGAGATTTGCGTGACGTCAGAATTATTCGGGTGTCGTCAAAAACATTCAGCGGAGGAAAATTAAGCAGCTTAATATTTATGACCATGCCCAAATAAGTTTGGATACATAACGACGACGCTCGAAAAAATCTGATGTTTTATGAATCTCAATTCTCAAAATTGCCACATTATGGCTATTCTACCTTAACTAAATATGATTTCCTGCCCAACTTAGTCATAAAATTGTTGATAATACCAGCCACTGGTTTTTATGTCGGTTTTACAAAAAGCCTGGGACAACATAGAGGAAAAAGAAAATGCCGATAACCAGCATTTTCTCTGTTTGCCTTAATATTTTATGACACTACTGATAGCCTTCCCTTTAGTTATTTGTAACAGCTTTCAAAATGGAACAGTCAAAATGGGTGCAATTTGTGAAAGGGTTCACATAACAAAAGTTTGTGATGAAAAATACCTGTGCTTGTGATACCATAATATTAACCCTTTCTCAAACAACAAAATTTTAGGGTTCTCCAAATTCAAAGGAGTTGCAGACAACAAAATGGTTGTTATTAAAGATAGGAATTGTGTGTAACATGGCACAGAAAATATTGAGGCAAAAGGAGAAACTGCTGATTATCAGCAGTAAGCCAGTTTCTTCTTTTGTCTCAATGTTTTCCAAAGCCCTTTCTCTTAGGGACGTCAAAACCAGGTCTTGTGTGGGAAAGAGTTAAATGTTAAGGTATGCAACCCATCATTAGCACCAAAGAGCCAGAAGCGATATTTGAAGAGTGCCAGTAATTCCTAAACTGTTTTACATTTCCATTCCAAATACAAACATCTATAAGCATTTTGAACAGTTTAGAATTTTGAATTAATGCATACTTATGAAAATGTTTGACAATAATTTTCAAAATTACCTCCCTTGCATATGAATATAGAGTAAAATAATATTTGTAAATTACTTTCTTCATGAAGGATAATTTTGAAATCCGGCATGGTGAATCAACTTATGTGAAGTGTATTTACAAGTGTGTGTAATTTAATGCATTTCGTATGACTAGAAAGTGGTGTTTTTAATAATGGGCTGTATACCTTAAGTGAAGAATTGAAGTTAGGGAGTGTTTATCAAAATACCAAATAATGTGGGATCAGTAATGATCTTGATATTATAAACAATGTTCTACCTTTCAAAAGCCATGTAAAATGTAAATGTTATTGCAAATGAGTTTGCGACCATCATGTTTAAGCTATTCTAACATATTGACGCCTTTTGACGCCACACAAAATAAGGCTTTGGAAAACATCGTAGACAAGAGCCGTCACAGACGGATTATGCTCCCCGAATAAGTGTTTGTCACAAAATAAAAACTATCATACATTAAGCCCCCTTTTCCCACGACGGCCTTTTTGTACACACATTATTTATAAAATATGGTCTAGAACATCCTATCTATTACATAAGTACAAAATTTCATTAAATTCTGCCCATTAAATGAAAAGAAATTAGAGAAAAACTAATTTTTACACTAAGGCCCCTTTTTCCATGACGCAGCCTCAAATTAAAAAACGGAGAAAAAAGTCCCTAGGTATTATCCCAGGGAATTCACATGTGAAGTTTCATTGAATTTGGTCCAAGGGTTGCTGAGATATGGCTGTGGACGGACGGACGGACACACGGACGGACGGACAGCCGGACGGACGAAATTTTTTCGGGGAGCATAAAAATGAAGAAATTGCTTGTGACAAGCAATTTCTTCATTTCCCACATTGTTTTCTACCATAAAAGACCCCCCCCCCCAAAACCTCTTCACTTGAAAATGTCATCCGCATCATCTTTGAATTGAGATAAGTCTAAATTTTGCATCTGGTAATGGGTTAATCTGATAAATGATAGTATGTGATTGGTCTTAGTATATCGTCGTTGTAAATGCAAAACCTCATATCTCGTTTTTGGAAAATTTTAAAGGGGAGAGAAAAAAGCGTAATAACTTTTCCCAAACTGAAATGTTTTACTTGATATTTGGACACATTGTTCATAAATGATTTGTCATTAATACTGATCAGTCAAAATATCTCAAAACCTGCAAGAATTATCTTTAACTTGGCACACAAATGTGTACTTTGAAAATCGCAACAATCGACATACGAGGTTTTGCATTTACACGATGATATGAACTTGAGCCATGAAAGCCCTATTACTTTTCAAATGTGACCATCAATCATATGAAACATGTTTTCATTTACAAAATAAGCAGACACACAAACACACAGACATGACAAAAGCTGATACACATTAACCCATTATAAGATGCAAAATTTTAGAACGGCATGATTTAAAAGGAGATGGCATTTTAAAATTAATGACATCTTGAATTCTTAGGACTTTCTGAGTAAAATTTCTTCATTTTGCACATTGATTTCTAAAATCTTTATCTTATGTGGCATCAAAAAGCATCCTTTTGTGGCAATAGATTCAACTAATATGGGGTGGAATGCACATTTTCAATGAATATTGAACATATTTCAAAGATTAACTCCATCTAATATGGAGGGAATGCAACTATTAACCCATTACCACACAATGACTCTTTTTGACTCCCCACAAAAGAATGGCCATGGAAAACATCATGGAAAATGAAGAAATTGCTTGTGACAAGCAATTTCTTCATTTCTCACAATGTTATCCATCAAAAAAGACCTAAAAATTAAAAATTCCATTCACATGAAATTATCGTCTGCAGGATCTTTAAATTTGGACCGCCCTAAAATTTTGTCGCTTGGCAATGGGTTAAATTCTTTCTCCTGAATTTTTGCAGGTGACAAACATACCCCTTCCACTATTTTTGTCTGGACAAGCATTCTTTGTCAAATCAGGGGCAGTAACCAGCCAGCAGACAAATTGACTCTTAAAATATAAACCCTCAAAACATACGTATATATCGCTGCTTTTTAACGAAAACCTCATAACTGTTCCTTTACCCTTTCCCAAACAAGACCTGGTTTTGACGTCCCCAATAGAAAAGACTTAGGAAAACATTGAAACAAAAGAAGAAACTGCTGATAACCAGCAGTTTCTCCTTTTGTCTCAATATTTTCTATGCTATATTTCACACAAATCCTATCTTTAATAATAACCATTTTGTCATTTGTGGCAGTTTTGAAGTGGATCACCATAAGATTTTGTTGTTTGGGAAATGGTTAAAACAAGCTGCAGATACCAGCGACCATATAGCATATAATTAAGTTTGAAGTGGAGGATCTGTATCTGTAACAATAAATTGTATCCCAGAATCTTCTAAAGGTTCTGACATGGAATTCATACTCTGTAATCTACGATGGGCTTCTTCCTGATCTGTAAATGGAAATATTTATCATTGAAAAAACCTGCTGTATTCAACCAACTGCCACACAATGACACCTTTTGAAACCGAACAACAAAAAGGTTTTGGAATACATCATGGATTAGCTGAGCTGTCCCTGCTCTGCCCTAGAAGCAATTTCTTCGTTTCCAACAATGTTTTTTATCCAAAAATACCAATGGTATGGGCTTTATGCTCTGTAATTTACGATGCGCTTCTTCCTGATCTGTAAATGGAACTGACTTTACTGAACTATACTTTGTTGAAGGTTTGTTTAGAGAAATTCAATTATATCCATTACCAGACAGCAAATTTTAGGTTTGTCTAATTTGAAAGCTGCTACAAATGACAAAATAGATGATAATAAATGAAGGATTTGTGCTTATTATTGCCTAGAAAATATTGAGTCAAAAAGAGAAAATGCTGGTTATCAGCATTTTCTTCTTTTGTCTTAATGTTTTCACTAATCTTTTCTATATGGGACATCAAAACCAGATTTGTTTGGGAAAGGGATAAAGAAATTGAATTTTCCTGTCTACGAAAAATTTCTTCGCCATTGAAAGAAGAGATAAGGGTCACTATGCATGACTTTGTTTGTCAACCCAATTCTTTGATTCAAGTTACAATGTAACATATGATTTGTGAGCTAGTGAACATTAAAGGATTCAAAGAGAAGAAAGGTTGTCTAGTCATGCCTAGAGATTTCAATAGGGAACAATTTTAACTGGTTAGCCTTGACATAATTTCGGACAAACAATAGTATTTTGTAGGTGTCGTTTTAAAATCTCATAACTACGCCTTAAATCAAACTGTAGTTCCGAGATTTTATTACAACACTGACGTTTTATGAATACACAATGTACATAACGATAAACCTAGTCTAGTTCTAGCACAAAATTCTTTGCCTTTGACAGAATGGGTTTTTACAAAACTTCTAGTTGCATTTTGCCATACTGAATGACTAGAGCACGTAACTACGGATTGATTCCCAGCTTTTCTTTCACCAGTGCTGCAGCAGTATCCAATCTAAGCCTCCCGCTGCTCTCTCATTCATTAGTTAGAGACATATGACTAATCAAATGTCAACAAGAGTGCCATGGTCACAATATACGCCGCAAGTCCCAGAGACAAAATTCTAAGGGGCAGTTGCACTCACAAGAAAAGTGGACGGACGTACGGACAGCTGGATGGATGGACAGACAGACGGAGAAGATGACGCAAAAATACAGACGCCTCCGCGGCGTATAAAAAGGATATTGGCCAAGCCAAGGTTCAAACCCACAACCCCTTGATTGATAGACTCATACATTACCAGCTGAGCTGTCCCTGCTCTGCCCTAGAAATATGCATGATTTATTAAGATGCATGATGGGCTGTAAGAGAGCCGCTCTGCGTTTAAAAAGACACAGAATGGTCACAATAAAGAATTGTCTGGTCAAATTGTTTGCTGCGTCCATTCTGCTTTGTGTATGCGTCCACCTAAGTAGTTCTTTGCATGTGCCTGCAACGCACAACTCAGCCTTAGCAGACCGCTTGCAGAAGCAGGTATGACGATTGTAAGTGAGGCTTTACCTAGACAATGTTGTAATCCCGCACAATAATGAACCATCATCATCCAGGGGTCTTGTTTGCCAAAATTAGGGGCCGTTATTGGGCCCCATTCCCAATGGCAAAAAGTTTTTTTTTTCCCCAATTATCTGGTGAAAATTCCCAATGAGGACCCAGAATGCCCCATGTTAAGACCTCATCTTCATTTACAAACATTTCGGAGACAGTTTTAGAGTAGATTCTTGAACAAGAGAGAGAAAGTATCAAGACAAAAGAATAGAATCTGGGTTACATTATCTCAATCTTAATTATTATTCATTCACCAAACCCTATGTTGTGGGTACTCATTTGAATTGTCTGGATCAGACAATTCAAATGAGTACCCACAACATAAGATTTGGTCAACACTTAGCAATATTTCAAAATACTACAAATTGCTGCTTTTCAACGAAAAATTCATAACTGCAGCCCCATTACCAAACAACAAAATTTTAGGGTGGTCCAAATTGAAAGATCATGCAGATGACAATTTCAAGTTGATGAAAATTGAGAATTCTTTGCATTTTGGATTAGAAAACATTGTGGAAAATGAAGAAATTGCTTGTCACAAGCAATTTCTTCATTTTTCACAATGTTTTCCGAAGCATTTTCTTGTGAGGGAGTCAAAAGGCGTCACTGTGCAGTAATGGGTTAAAACAAGCTGCAGTTACCAGGTTTTCTTTGAAAAGCAACAAAGTGCAAGTATTCCCTATAGTATAGAAGTAGCTTCAGTATAATCACCTAGACAATGTTGTTATCCTGCACAATAATGAACCATCATCATCATAAGTGCCTCCATTTTCTCATCACATTTCTTATCAATGAGATGACTCAAATGAGCACACACAACATAAGGTTTGGTAAAGACTTGGCAATATTTTTCTGAGTCAACCCTTACCCAAACAGCAAAACTTTAGGGAAGTCTAATTTGAAAGCTGCTACAAATGAGAAAAAATATGTCACTAATGGTAAAATTTGTGACTAATATAATATAATCAGCATTTTCTTCTTTTGCCTAAATATTTTCCCAAGCCCTTTGCATTAAGGATGTCAAAACCCAGTCCGGGAAAGGGTTAAATGAAAAACCTATTATTTCCTATCAACTAAGGCTATTATGTAGAATTAAGCAGTATAATTACCTAGACAATGTTGTAATCCAGCACAATAGTGAACCATCATCATCATTAGGGCCTCCATTTTCTCATCACATTTCTCAATTTTATACATAAATTCATTATGCTCAGACAGAGAAAGTATCAAGACAAAAGAATAGAATCTGGGTTACACTATCTCAATCTTAATTATTATTCATTCACCAAACCCTATGTTGTGGGTACTCATTTGAATTGTCTGGATCAGACAATTCAAATGAGTACCCACAACATAAGATTTGGTCAACACTTAGCAATATTTCAAAATACTACAAATTGCTGCTTTTCAACGAAAAATTCATAACTGCAGCTTAACCCTTTCCCAAAGAGCAAATTTTAGGGTGATCAACTTCAACAACTGCCACAAATGACAAAATAAAAGTTATTTAAGATGGAGTTTGTGTAAAATATAACAGAGAAAATATTGAGACAAAAGGAGAAACTGCTGGTTATCAGCAGTTTCTTCTTATGTTTCAATGTTTTCCCAAGCCTTTTCTACAAGGGACGTCAAAACCAGGTCTTGTTTGGGAAAGGGTTAAAACAAAGCTGCAGTTACCAGGTTTTCTTTGAAAAGCAACAAAGTGCAAGTATTCCCTATAGTATAGAAGTAGCTTCAGTATAGTCACCTAGACAATGTTGTAATCCTGCACAATAGTGAACCATCATCATTATGAGGGCCTCCATTTTCTCATCACATTTCTTATCAATGAGACGACTCAAATGAGCACACACAACATAAGGTTTGGTAAAGACTTGGCAATGTTTTTTCTGAGTCAACCCTTACCCAAACAGCAAAACTTTAGGGAAGTCTAATTTGAAAGCTGCTACAAATGAGAAAAAATATGTCACTAATGGTAAAATTTCTGACTAATATAATATAATCAGCATTTTCTTCTTTTGCCTAAATATTTTCCCAAGCCCTTTGCATTAAGGATGTCAAAACCCAGTCCGGAAAAGATTTAAACAAGAGCCGTCAGAGACGGACAATGCTCCCCGAATAAAGCATTGTCACAATAAATATATGCCATCAGGAGCTAATATAAAGCTAACAAATGTTAAGCCCCCTTTTTCCATGAAATATTTTGTATACGCAAATTTTAGATAGTTTATTGTCAAGGGCATCTGATTTGCTACTCAAATATGAAATTTCATCAAATTCTGACCATTAGACTAGGAGAAATTAGAGAAAAGCTGTATTTAACCTTAAGTCCCCTTTTCCCATGACAAGGCCTCAAATCCAAAAACTGGGAAAAGTACATCGGCATTTTGTCATAGGGAGTTCACATGGTAAGTTTCATTTGATTTGGCCCAAGGGTTATGGAGAAATCGCTTCGGACGGACGGACGGACGGACGGAATGACGGACGGACGGACGGACAGACGAAGCGGCGACTATATGCTCTCCCTTCGGGGAGCATAATGAAAAATCTATTATTTCCTATCGACAAAGGCTATTATGTAGAATTAAGCAGTATAATAACCTAGACAATGTTGTAATCCAGCACAATAGTGAACCATCATCATCATTAGGGCCTCCATTTTTTCATCACATTTCTCAATCTGTTTACTCATGATTCGTTTCTGATCCGGTTCCAGTGACTCCTGCACACTCTTTATAAGCTCGGCCTTGTACTCTGATTCTCTGTCTATTGTGTCTTGAAGCTTTGTCACCTAGAATATATTTTAACCCATTACCACACAATGACTCTTTTTGACTTCATATAAGATAATAACTTTGGAAAACATTGTGGGAAATGAAGAAATTGCTTGTGACAAGCAATTTCTTCATTTCTCACAATATTTTCTTCCTGAAAAGACCCAAAATCTTTAAATTCCATTCACTGGCAATTGTCGTCTGCATCATCTTTGAATTTGAAACAGTCTCGAATTTTGTCATTTGGTAATGGGTTGATGTATCGAACATATTTCAAGACTCAGTGAAACAAGAGTGCCATTTGCCAATATACAGTGCTTTTGTGGCATAAGTCTTCTTTTTTGGTGATACAAAATAATATGGCAAACACCTGCCAACATGAACAAGGTTGGGTGACTAGGAATACTGTGAAAAGTTTTTTTTATATCTGTTTATAAATGTAACTAAAGTTGTGCATACAAGATGCAAATCTACTAACATATGTACATTAGGATGGATGGAACAGATAATGCCAATAGTCCACCATTTTTCATTACTTTAAAACAAGAGGGCCATTGGCCCTGAAGCGCTCACCTGACAGACCCATAGGAAGCAATTTCATATTGGGGGGCTATAGACTCTATCCTATATTGGGGGGATGGGGGCTAATTGGGATTTCCCCAAAATTTTAAGTGTAAAATTAAGAAAAATTGGCATTTTTGGCCAACTTTGGAAGGGTTTAGCCCCCCCTAGCCCCCCTGTTCCTACGGGCCTGCCTGACATAATAGCTTTCTGTATATGGTGTGTCTGAGCCTCCAAAATGATCACATTTTACTAAGATTTGTGGCCTGTATAAGATAATCATTCTGACAAATTTTCATCTTGATTGGGAAAAAAAAATACCCAAGACTGGACCCCATGACCTAGTTTAGGACCCCAGATGACCAAATTTTGAAATTGTCCGAGATTTTATCAAGATAATTATTCTGACTAGGCTGATTGGGCATAAAATGTGGCCTCTAGAGTGCAAATAAGGTTTTTCTTAAATTTGACCAAGTGACCTAGTTTTTGACCCCAGATGACCCAATTTCAAACTTTTTGTACATTTCATCAAGAAAATTATTATGAGCTAATTTCAGGTTGATTGGGCAAAAAAATGGGCTTCTAGGAGTACAAACCAGGTTTGAACCTGTGACCTAGTTTATGACCCCAGATGACCCAATTTCAAACTTGTCCAAGATTTCACCAGGGCAATCATTCTGAGCCAATTTCAAGTTAATTGGGCAAAGAATGTGGCCTCTAGAGTGCACACAAGGTTTCTCTTAGATTTGACCTCATGACCTAGTTTTTGACCCCAGATGACCCAATTTCAAACTTGTCCGATATTTTATCAAGACAATCATTCTGAGCAAATTTCAGGTTGATTGGGCAAAAAATGTGGTCTCTAGAGGGCACACAAGGTTTTACTAAGATTTGACCCCGTGACCTAGTTTTTGACCCCAGATGACCCAATTTCAAACTTGTCCGAGATTTCATCAAGATAATCATTCTGATCAATTTTCAGGTTGATTGGGTAAAAAATGTGGCCTCTAGAGTGCACACAAGGTTTTTTCTAAGATTTGACCCCGTGACCTACTTTTTGACCCCAGATGACCCAATTTCAAACCTGTCCGAGATTTCATCAAGACAATCATTCTGAGCAAATTTCAGGTTGATTGGGCAAAAAAATGTGGCCTCTAGAGTGCACACAAGGTTTCTCTAAGATTTGACCCCGTGACCTAGTTTTTGACCCCAGATGACCCAATTTCAAACTTAACCGAGATTTCATCAAGTCAATCATTTTGAGCTAATTTCAGCTTGATTGGGCAAAAAATGTGGCCTCTAGAGTGCACACAAGGTTTTTCTAAGATTTGACCCCGTGACCTAGTTTTTGACCCCAGATGACCCGATTTCAAACTTGTCCGAAATTTCATCAAGACAATCATTCTGAGCAAATTTCAGGTTGATTGGGCAAAAAATGTGGCCTCTAGAGTGCACACAAGGTTTTTCTAAGTTTTGACCCTGTGACCTAGTTTTTGACCCCAGATGACCCAATTTCAAACCTGTCCAAGATTTTATCAAGACAATCATTCTGATCAAATTTCAGGTTGATTGGGCAAAAAATGTGGCCTCTAGAGTGCACACAAGGTTTTTCTAAGATTTGACCCAGTGACCTAGTTTTTGACCCCAGATGACCCAATTTCAAACTTGTCCAAGATTTCACCAAGACAATCATTCTGAGCAAATTTCAGGTTGATAGGGCAAAAAATGTGGCCTCTAGAGTGCACACAAGGTTTCTCTAAGATTTGACCCCGTGACCTAATTTTTGACCCCAGATGACCCAATTTCAAACTTGTCCGAGATTTTATCAAGTCAATCATTTTGAGCAAATTTCGGGTTGATTGGGCAAAAAATGTGGCCACTAGAGTGCACACAAGGTTTTTCTAACATTTGACCCTGTGACCTAGTTTTTGACCCCAGATAACCCAATTTCAAACTTGTCCGAGATTTTATCAAGACAATCATTCTGAGCAAATTTCAGGTTGATTAGGCAAAAAATGTGGCCTCTAGAGTGCACACAAGGTTTTTCTAAGATTTGACCCCATGACCTAGTTTTTGACCCCAGATGACCCAATTTCGAACCTGTCCGAGATTTTATCAAGACAATCATTCTGATCAAATTTCAGGTTGATTGGGCAAAAAATGTGGCCTCTAGAGTGCACACAAGGTTTTTCTAACATTTGACCCCGTGACCTAGTTTTTGACCCCAGATGACCCAATTTCAGACTTGTCCGAGATTTCATCAAGACAATCATTCTGATCAAATTTCAGGTTGATTGGACAAAAAATGTGGCCTCTAGAGTGCACACAAGCCAAAGGTTGACGCACGACGCACGACTGACGACTGACGACGGACACAGCGGTATCACAATACCTCATCATGAGCACTATCGTGCTCAGGTGAGCTAAAAATCAAGGAAACATACCCAAACCAACTCACTAACAAAAGGTTTTGGAGAGAAAAATTAAATCTTTACCACACACAATGAAATTACAAAGTCTTCTACTTTGAATTTGCCTAGGAAAACAATCAAATCTTATTAAATATACATCAAATTACCATTTCATCGAGTGTCTTTTTCCTATCCGGCAGAGATAAATCAGAGAAGAGTTCTTTCCCTTTCTCCTTGGCTTCCAGAACCACCGAGTCATCTAGACTGTAACCAGGGAGACGAGATGACCTTGACCCCGTGTCATCATCAGAATCATCTTCCTGTAAATAATACAATTGATGTCGTTAACCATTTCCTCAATGGCAATAATATTATGGTATTTCAAAGTGAAACCTGCTGCAGACAACAAACTGATGTTGAAAAAGATATGTTTTGCATACATAATAACATAGAAAATATAGAGGCAAAAGGAGAAAATGCTGGTCACCAGCATTTTCTTCTTTTGCCTCTATATTTTCCCAAACCTCTTCTATTAGGGACATTAAAACAAGGCCTTGTTTGAGAAAGGATTAATCAACAACAAAGTGGATAAATCAGAGAAGAGTTCTTTCCCTTTTTCCTTGGCTTCCAGAACCACTGAGTCATCTAGACTGTAACTAGAACTGTCGCAAAGCAGACGAATACCCCCCACTAGGGCCTTGTCACTGAAAAAGTGCTATTGGTCAAAATGTTCTAAACTTAGAGCATGGAAACGGATTTTAAACAAAGTCCAAGTGTGACCTTGACCTTTGACCTTGGTGACCCCAAAACGATAGGGCACATTCTTGGGTCATGGCCAACAACTGTGTAAAGTTTCATGATCCTAGGTCAAACGGTTCTTTAGTTAGAACACAGAAACGAAATTGTAAATTTTGACTACACCCCCCCCTCCATTAAAAAGTTCAAAGTGGCATAACTCTAAAACTAATGACTGGATCAAGATGAAAATTGCAGGTGCACAACTTCATATGATAGGAAACATCCTGGTAGAATTTCAGAAAAATTGGTCAAAAACTGTGGGAGGAGAAGAGGACACAAGATTATGTCCACGGACGGACGGACAGACAGACAAGATTCCAGTACACCCCCCCCCCATAACTTTGTTGTGGGGGGTATAACCAGGGAGACGAGATGACCTTGACCCCGTGTCATCATCAGAATCATCTTCCTGTAAATAATACAATTCATACTGTAAATCCATAATCAGACGGCAAAAGATCTTGCAGACAATGATTTCAAGAGAATGAAATTTATTTTCTCTGGTCTTTTGGGGTTGAAAAGATAGTAGAAATCGAGGAAATTGTTTGTCATAAGTAATTTCTTCATATTCCACAACATTTTCCAAAGCCTTTTACTTTTAGTGAGTCAAAAAAGTCAATGTGTGTTAATGAGCTAAATAACCATTTCTGAAAGAAGCATTGGTTTTGACTGTTAGAATGTGTCCAGAAATTAACACATAGCAAATGTTTCATGTTCAAATAACGAACAGTGTAATGGCTGTCAAAGAATCTGATAAACCCATTACCACACAATGACTCTTTTTGACTCCCTACAAGATAATGGCTTTCAAAAACATTGCCGAAAATGAAGAAATTGCTTGTAACAAGCAATTTCTTTATTTGCCACAATTTTTTATCCAGAAAGATCAAAGAATGCGAAATTTAATTCATGTTGTCGTCTGCAGCATCTTTGAATTTGGGACAGTCCAAAATTTTACTGTTTGGTAATGGGTTAATGGTATTGTAAATGCAAATCTGTCAATAAAAGCTATTTATCAGTGATTGACCTTCGTAGCAAAGCATCTTCAAAACCATGGGTTGCTTGGGAAAGGGATCTAGAATATATCCTATGTCAATATTACACATAGAATATAGAAATAAATTGCATACAAGTATCAACACACTTTACAAACTTCTCACCTTATCTAAATTTGAGACTATTGTATTAGATTGTGTCCTTCTTAAGCCTTTAATAGACACTCTACCATCAGCAATGTCAGAAATGAGGCCAAATGGGCTCGGACTCCGAACTGGACTTCTACTAGGACTTGCCCCTGGGCTGACATCTGGTGGCTCTGAAATGGTTCATCATCAGGGTAAAGTATGTTTTTGAAATGCACAATGATGTGAATCATTTAACCCATTACCACACAGTGACTCTTTTTGACTCCTGACCATAAAATTGCTTTGGAAAACATTGTGGAAAATGAAGAAATTGCTTGTGACAAGCAATTTCTTCTTTTTCCACTATGTTTTCTACCACAAAATGGAAAGATTTTTTAAATTTCATCAACATGAAATTGTCGTCTGCTACTCCTTTCAAAATTGGAACAGTCCAAACTTTGGCAGTTTGGTAATGGGTTAGGACAGGACATGGCAAATGAAGACAAGATGTGTCTGTGAAACATGAATGCACCATCAAAATGGCCAATGCTAAGTTTTCTGAATGACACACAGATGGACAGAAAGACCGACACAAATAAAACTATACACCCCTAACCTTTTGAGACAGAGGCCATAAAAATGCTGATTATCAGTATTTCTTAGTCAAAAGAAGAAAATGCATGCTTCAGCATTTTCTTCTTTTGCCTCAATATTTTCCGTGCTATACTGTGGACAAGTCCTTTTATCATGAACATCAAACTCACTTTCTAAATCCGCTTTCAAATTGGACCCTCCTATTATTTTCTTGCTTAGGAAAGGGTTAAATCTAAATCTTAAATAACATTTCTGTTGACTTGTAAATCGATATTTTTGTAACTTACTTTGTGGAATGTTAAGGGGAAGTGAAGTATTTTCTTTATTCCGATCTCTAAACTTTTTAAACAAGCCAGATGAGGTTCCTGTAGATTTTATGTCATCTCTGTCTGTATCTTGAACTCTCTGTGGGGGAGTCCAGGCTTCACTTATCTGTCCTGCTTTCTTTGGTCCATCACTGAAATTGAGAATTCGGTTTGAGGTTTGGAAAACATTAAGGCAAAAGAAGAAAATGCTGATAACCAGCATTTTCTCCTTTTGCCTCAATATTTTCCTAAGCTAACTTTTTAAACAAGCAAGCAGAAGTTTGTGTAGATTTAACAACATCTCTGTCGGAATCTTTTACTCTCTGTGGGAGAGTCCAGGCTTCACTTATCTGCCCTGCTTTCTTTGGCCCATCACTGAAATTTAAGTAGAAAAAATCTCCTTTTCCCTCAATATTTTCTAAGCCAACTTTTTTAAACAAGCCAGCAAAATTTCCTGTAGATTTCACATCCTCTCCGTCACAGATAAGGCTCGAAGATGAGTGAGGTGTTTTGTAAATAATGATGGCTTGTAATCTTTATATAGAAGTCATTGAGTGAAAAGAAGTAAATAACGATTGCCAAAATATGCAGATCTTCTAGTTTCACCCAGTGTAGTTTTGGTTCTTGGCATCATCTTTGAAATTGAACCAATATCAAATTTGGTTGTTTAGGAAAGGGTCAATTATGTATGACAGTCTTACCTTGTACAGTAAGTTTGAGCCTGACATTTGTCCACACATTTTTTGTGACACACCATTTTACAAATACTGCAGCGTAGACCTCCCTTCAACCAGATCTTTTTACCACAAAATTGGCAATATGTACCAGACGGAAATTGTGTGGGTACAAAACTGTGATGACCTTCTATTACTCTGCAATACACACAGAACATTTCTTAACCCTTTCCTAAACAAGACCTGGTTTAGAAGTCCCTAATAGAAAAGCTTTAGGAAAACATTGAGGCAAAAGAAGAAACTGCTGATAACCAGCAGTTTCTCCTTTTGTCTCAATATTTTCTGTGCCATATTTTACACAAATCTTATCTTTAATAACATCAATTTTGTCATTTGTAGCAGTTTTTGGAGTGGATCACCCTAAATTCTAGCCGTTTGGGAAAGGGTTAACTTCTTTTGACAAAGCATGGGATCTAATCAATCCAAGCTGTCTCTCAAAATATCCGTACACAATCAAATGATGTTACTCGGCTGTCTGGCATATGTTTCTCTGAAAATCCATGACAAAATATATTTGAACATGCCCTATACAAAAACATCCTCTTTAATTAACAAATCATTTCGGTCAAATCAAGACCTAGTTTTTACTTTTGAAAAAGAAGCTGTAAATTAATAAAATGTTTTGTTATGATCTACTTTATAAAGGTACGTGTAAACCTTGGTCAATTGAAATCATTTTTGAAATGCGCATGTTTTTAATTTAGATTTGTCATAGAATTACATGTAGCATGTCATTGTTGTATCAAATTTTAAGAACTCAGAAGGATTAGGAAAAACTTACTCAGTTTTTGAAGGCTCCTTCACAGAAACATTAACAGGCAGTGGGTCCTTTGTCAAAATATCATTTGTGACTCGTTGTTTCACTTCCCTCCTTCTTTGTTCCTCGTCGAGGGTAGGTTTATAATCCGGTGGGTGTTTAAATAATTCTGGTTTGTGTATGAAGGAGAGGGTGATATCACCATGGCATCGAGATCTGTCAAAACCCGCATGCCCAGAAAATGGCACTTTGGTCCGACTGTAAATGAAGAAATATCTTGTTTGTTTATTTCTTTGATTTCAAGACAATAACTGTGGGTTGTAAATAAGATGTGAAATAAATGTGACAATCCCTTTAATTCTTGTTCAATAATACATGTAGAAACCCCATTATTGTAGTTGCTCATAACAATACCCATATACATGTATTTGCAATTTATTATAAGAATATAACTCAATACAATACATATATCAGACAAAAAATATTGAATAAACAAGTTTTTAATGATTTGAAATATCATTCCTTGAGTTTCTCTATTAGTTTATTCCTTAGATATAAACAAGAGTGCCATGGTCACAATACATGCCATCACTCCCAGAGACTAAGTTTTAAGGGGGCATAACTCAGGCAACAAGAGCCGTCACAGACGGATTATGCTCCCCGAATAAGTGTTTGTCACAAAATAAAAACTATCATACATTAAGCCCCCTTTTCCCATGACAGCTTTTTTGTACACACATTATTTACAGAATATGGTCTAGAACATCCTATTTATTACATGAGCACAAAATTTCATTAAATTCTGCCCATTAGATGAAGAGAAATAAGAGAAAAACTATTTTTTACACTAAGGCCCCTTTTTCCATGACGCAGCCTTAAATTTACAAACGGAGAAAAAGGTCCCTAGGTATTAACCCAGGGAGTTCACATGTGAAGTTTCATTGAATTTGGTCCAAGGGTTGCTGAGATATGGCTGTGGACGGACGGACGGACGGACGGACACACAGACACACGGACGGACGGACGTACGGACGGACAGCGTGGCGACTATATGCTCCCCCGAAATTTTTTCGGGGAGCATAAAAATCAATGAACCATAACATCCTTTCTTAATGTACATCTACCGATTGAGGTGATAACATTGACCAAGGTTCTAAAAGATCCAGCCAGAAACTTAGGAGTTGTGCTCACGAGAAATGTGGACATACATACGGACAGATGGATGGACGGATGGAAGGATGGACGGACATACAGATGGAGAAGATGACACCAATATATGTCCCCCTCCGGCGGCGTACAATAAAAAGTTAATAATATCCAGAACTTGTTAACAATATGAAACACAATTGTTTATTAATTAAACAAGAGGACCATGATGGTCCTATATCGCTCACCTGAACCAAAATGATATGAGCAACTGTTTTGTTCGATTCAATTGATATTTATGACTTTAAGACTGAGAACGAACTTATGGTCAATAACATATGAAAATCCAACTTATACGAGATCTAATGGGCCCAACTGTGAACATTTTTGTCCAGGTTTTGTCTTGATTGATAAATAATTGTAAATTCTAGAGTATAAATAAGGTCGAACGCAGCCGCAAACAGCATTTTTTTTCAAATTCAAGGGCACATAACTCTCGACTTCCTGATCAGATCAGACTGAAAATCGAACTCATCTGGAATCTTATGGTCCAAAACATTGTGTCAAAGTTTTATCTTTATTGATTAATAATTGTAGATTCTAGAGCGTAAACAAGGTCGAAAACAGCGAAAATGGCAATTTTATCAAATTCAAGGGCACATATCTCTAAACTTTCTGGTCAGATCCGACTGAAAATCTAACTCATCCGAGATATTATGATCTCCAATATTATGTCCTAAATTGGTCTTGATTGGTCCATAAATGTAGATTCTAGAGCGTAAACAAGGTCGAAAAGAGTCAAAAACGGCAATTTTGTCAAATTCAAGGGCACATAACTCTCGACTTTCTGATCAGATCAGACTGAAAATCAAACTCATCCGAGATCTTATGATCCAAAACATTGTGTCCAAGTTTTGTCTTCATTGATTAATAATTGTAGATTCTAGAGTGTTAACAAGGTCGAAACAAGCCGAAAATGGCACTTTTATCAAATTCAAGGGCATGTAACTCTAGACTTTCTGTTCAGATCAATCTGAAAATCATACTCATCTGAGATCTTATGGTCCCCAACATTGTGTCCAAGTTTTGTATTGATTGATTAATAATTGTAGATTCTAGAGTGTTAACAAGGTTGAAACCAGCTGAAAATGGCAATTTTGTCAAATTCAAGGGCATGTAACTCTGGACTTTCTGTTCAGATCAGACTGAAAATTACAGTCATCAAAGATCTTATGGTCCTTAACATTGTGTTCAAATTTTGTCTTGATTTGTCAATAATTGTAGATTCTAGAGAGTAAACAAGGTTGAAAACTGCCGAAAATGGCAATTTTGTCGAATTCAAGGGCACATAACTCTCGTCTTTCTGATCAGATCAGACTGAAAATTGAAGTCATGCAAGATCTTATGGTCACCAACATTATGTCCAAGTTTTGTCTTGATAGATCAATAATTGTAGATGCAAGAGTGTAAACAAAGTCAAAACTAGCTATTTTTTGCTTTCAAGGGCAAATAACTCCAGACTTCCAGGTCCGATCAGGCCCATAATCGAACTCATCCGAGAACATATGACCATACTTGCTTTGACCAAGTTTGATCAAGATTGGCCAACTTTTGTGGATGCTAGAGTGTTAACACCAAATTGTTGACAGACAGACGGACAGACGGACGGACAGACGGACGGACGGACGGACGGACGACGGACATTGAGTGACCACAATAGCTCACCTTGAGCACTTTGTGCTCAGGTGAGCTAATAAATTTGTATGACATGTTCTGTATTCACCAACATTTCTATATCATTCTCAATCTAAATTACACAAGTCATTTGGATGGATAAGGCACTTTTGTAGGCAAATCAGGTAAATTATGTAATTTTCGAATTATACTAGATCTATTAAAAGAATACCATCCTATTTATGGGTTCATTTATGAAGTTTATGTTCCTACTACCTTGCAGTAATGGTTTCTTCCGGTGGTTGTAGGTAGACTGTATATCTAGTATCACCTTGTAGGGTTAACAAACAGCCTGCAGCAACATCGGCTATAGGAATACTGACCTGGAAAAGAAAATCAAAGGACTGAAGGGCATGAATGTTGCCATGAGAGGAAAACAAATGGGCCAGGATGTGGAAAATGTCACGCTTTTGAGCCCAATATGGTTCAAGATCAGCCTGCGTATGCATGCAGTCTGATCATGAACCATGTTGGTCTCGAACTGTTCCTTCTACCTTGCAGTAATAGTTTCTTCCGATGGTTGTAGGTAGACTGTATATCTAGTGTCACCTTGTAGGGTTAATAAACAGCCGGCAGCAACATCTGTTATAGGAATACTGACCTGGAAAAGAAAATCAAAGGACTGAAGGTTGTGAATGTTACCATGAGAGGAAAATAAATGGGTTAGGATCTGGAATATGTCCTTTATAGAGGATTTTGAGCCCCACATGGTTCAAGATCAGCCTGCGTATACACGCAGTCTGATCATGAACCATGTTGGTCTCAAACTGTTCCTTCTACCTTGCTGTAATGGTTTCTTCTGATGGTTGTAGGTAGACTGTATATCTAGTATCACCTTGTAGGGTTAGCAAACAGCCGGCAGCAACATCGGCTATAGGAATACTGACCTGGAAATAACATGGGTTTACAAAAGAACAAGAGATGTTTGTAAAACATATATGCCCCCTCAAGGGCCTACATTTGATGTAGGTCAAAGTCCAAGGTCAAGGTAACAAGGTCCAAGGTCATGGCCAAATATGAAAGGTCTTGGTAGGAGGTGTCCATGTGTGAAATACCGGTATCAAGGCTTTGTATGTAAAAGTAAAATGAAATATAGTCAAGGTTAAAGTTTTTAAAAGTAGGCCAAATGCCAAGGTCATGGTCAAATGTGAAAGGTCTTGGTTGGAGGTGTCCATGTGTGAAATATCAAGGCTGTAGGTGTAAAAGGACATGATATATAAGCAGAGCTTCAGATTGACGGTGCGCCCGCGCCAATCCCGCATATTTTCAAAATATGACGCACGAAATTATGTAGTGGTGCGCCAGCCTGGCGCACGAATTTCAGTACAAGTATGATCATGAAATAGTAGATTGACCTTCGCATAAAGCACCAAGCTAAGTGACCTATTTGATAAACTTATTTTTAGATTATTATAATGACCTTACTTGATCAACCAATCATATCCCATATTTCAAACAGTAAACAAGCAGTCGGCCAATCTCGGGAGATCTCCGTAGCCTTCACCTTCGATTCGTTAACCTTGACTTCAACACTTACTTCCGAAAGATAGATTGGCTGTCTAAATGGTCGAGTAAGCACACCAGATTAATATGTACAAATAACTTACAGAATCCTTTGTGTAATCGCGAGTCTGCATAACAGAAAGAGACAACGCGTCAGTGTTAAAACCACCTAACGTCAAGGTATTTACTTCGCAGATAGCGTTTTGTTTTCATTGCTTCATCCCATTTTCCCGCTCTTTTATACCGGCACGCGCGGCTTTTATAAACAAATCGTAGTAAAACGTAACCTTATTTGGCAGCGGAAAAATCATGTGATTAATATTGAAACTGGAATGACTACGTCATCAGTTGACTGTGTTTGCGGCGTCTTTGATCTCGCTTTACTCATTGCATATGAGTAACACAGATTTACTCTAGTTTCTTTGTTTAGTTTCACTTTCGGGATTGTTGATATAGATCTAATAATTACTGGCATCTGCGATCAACATTCAGGAAAATAAAAGTTAATTCTGCCGTTTGTTGAGAAATGAATGTTAGATCTACTAGCGAGTGTGAATTTAGTACAAGGCAGACAGCATGCACATTTCGTTTATCAAAAAGATAAAATTCGAGTGTTCCAATTCGCTACCATAAATGCTCTAAAAATAGGTTGACGGAATTCCCTATCGCAAGAAATATCTGTTTTGGTTGTAAAAATATTGCTTACACCTGAAGATGCTGATCAAAATTTTTGTGCGTGAAATCACCTACGGGACCGTAATTTTGTACGTTATTTCTTTCAATTTGGCGTGAATGGAAACTCTGATTACTGTTGTTTTTTTTGCTGATTTTGAGAACGCTGTTTAAATGAAGTGAAATATTCTTAATTTTAACAATGTTTATATGCATCCACTCAAATTACAACAATACAATGATGAATTTACAGCAAATAAGTCATTTACTCCAATCCCAAGTTTGGATATGAACGCTTAACTGTGGCCCATTGTTTTGGAAAATGACCCATCAAAATCCTGTGTGGTGGGCCCTGTGACCCACAGGTCTCTGAAACAATCTGAAGCTCTGTATAAGCCTGGTTTAAGTTGTTTAAAAGTAGGTCAAACTCTAAGGTCAAAAATGCAATATTCAAGGTCATGGTCAAAAGTGAAAGGTCTTGGTAGGAGGTGTGAAATATCAAGGCTGTAGGTGTAAAAGAACATAAGATAAAGACCAAGTTAAATATTTCTAAAAGTATGTCAAACTCCTAGGTCAAGGTCACACAGGCCAAGGTCATGGTCAAATGTGAAATGTCTTGGTAGGAGGTGTCCAAGTGTAAAATATTGAGACTGTATAGGTAACAGGACATGAGATATAGGCATAGTTTAAGTTTTTTAAAAGTAGGTCAAACTCCAAGATGAAGGTCCAAGGGCATGGTCAAAAGTGAAATGTCTTGGTTGGAAGAGACCATGTGTGATATATCAAGGCTGTATGTGTAAAATGACATGAAATATAGGCCCGGTAAAAGTATTATAAAAGTAGGTCAAACACCAAGGTCAAGGTCACAAGGTCCAAGGTCATGGTCAAATGTGAAAGGTCGTGGTCGTAGGTGTCCATGTGTCAAATATCAAGGCTGTATGTGTAAAAGGACATGATATATCAGCTAGGTTTAAGATTTTTTAAAAGTAGGTCAAAGTCCAAGGTCACATGGTCCAAGGTCATGGTCAAATGTGAAAGGTCTTGGTAAGATGTGTCCATGTGTGAAATACCAAGGCTGTATGTGTAATAGCACATGAGATATAGGCCCAGTTTTATTTTTTTAAAAGTAGGTCAAACTCCAAGGTCAAGGCCACAAGGTCCAAGATCATGGTCAATTTTAAAAGGTCTTGGTAAGATGTATTCATGTGTGAAATATCAAGGCTGTATTTGTAAAAAGTCATGAGATATACGCCAGGTTTGATTTTTTTTAAAGTAGGTCAAACTCCAAGGTCAAGGTCACAAGGTCATGGTTAAATGTGAACGATGTTGATAGGAGGTATCACCGCTTTGATTTTAAATTATGGCCAATCTATGTTCAAGGTCAAGGTCATCCAGGGGTCAAGGTCACCAAAGTATGTGCCTACAGAAAGGTAATGTACCAAGGAATGTTGTGGTAAAGTATGAAGCGAATATGTTAAGTAATAAGGAAGTTATGGCCAATGTTAAAGTTTTTGGACGGAATGACGGACAGACAGACGGACGGACAGACGGACGGACAGACAGACGGACGGACAGACGGACGGACGGACGGACAGACAAGTCAAATTTATGATGCCTCCCTATCGGGGGCATAAAAATCAACAAAGGGCAATAACTCCAAGAAGTTGATTGGCAAGGTTATGGTTCTTGTGCACTGCACCTCTCCATAATAAAATCTATTCACCTGTAAAGTTTCATGATTCTACCTGACATACTTTTTGAGTTGTGCTCCCGACAAGAATCAAGTTATAAAATCAACAAAGGGCAATAACTCAAAAAATTTGATCGGCAGAGTTACGGTTCTTGTGCACTGCACCTCTCCATAATGAGATCTATCCACCTGTAAAGTTTCATGATTCTACCTTACATAATTTTTGGGTTATGCTCCGGACAATAATCAAGTTTGAAAATCAACAAAGGGCAATAACTTCATAAATATGATCGCAGAGTTACGGTTCTTATGCACTGCACCTCTCCATAATGAGATCTATTCACCTGTAAAGTTTCATGATTCTACCTATCATAGTTTTTGAGTTATGCTCCGGACAAGAATCAAGTTTGAAAATCAACAAAGGGCAATAACTCAAAAAATTTGATCAGCAGAGTTACGGTTCTTGTGCACTGCACCTCTCCATAATGAGATCTATCCACCTGTAAAGTTTCATGATTCTACCTGACATACTTTTTGAGTTATGCTCCGGACAAGAATCACGTTATAAAATCAACAAAGGGCAATAACTCAAAAAATTTTATCGGCAGAGTTACAGTTCTTGTGCACTGCACCTCTCCATAATGAGATCTATCCACCTATGAAGTTTCATGATTCTACCTTTAATACTTTTCGAGTTATGCTCCAGACAAGGTTTGGTCTACGGACAGACCGACCTACCGACCGACCGACCGACACTTGCAAAACAATATACCCCCATTTTCTTCGAAAGGGGGCATAACAATACCAAAATCTGACATTGGTATTTGACCTTTAAATTGATTGATTTAATTAATGAATGAATGATTGATTTATTGATTATTTAATTGATCAATTAATTGATTTATTAATTAATTGATTGTGGTTTAACAACTCTTCCAACTACTAGATCTTTAAATTGGAAAATGCCAGTTTCATAAGTTAAATTATTCAAAATGTAATTGTAGTCTGAAGTTACATGGTCAACCAGTCAGATTATTGATCAAGAGAGCTGAAAAAGCAGTATCTTGTGGGAAAAATCTTACAGAGACTAATAGCTCTGATATTTCTAGCATTCTGCATTAAATAAAACTTTTGAGAGCTATAAATTTTATTTCTTAATTTCAGAAATGGGAATCAGCTTCAGTGAAAAAAGCTGAAACACCTTACACCCCCTTTCAAAAACATCAGATCTGAACAGATCCAACTGATTAGTAACAAATTGAAATCCTTACTTTTGACCAAAAAAGAACTGATATTGCCAAAAAGCTGAAGATTCTCATTTCTGAAATTTTGTTTTTCTAGTTTTGCATTAGACTTTCAATACAATAACTTACATATCCAATTTTGGTGGTCACATCATACTGTGGTAGATCATCAGTGGGTGGGGTGGGTTTGTTTTGAAGGTCATTTTTCTGGGTCATCTTGTGTTGTTTAACCAATTACTGCACAGTGATGCCTTTTGACTCCCTCACAAGAAATGGCTCTATAAAACATTGTGGAAAATAAAGAAATTGCTTGTGACAAGCAATTTCTTCATTTTCCACAATGTTTTCTGACCCAAAAAGGAAATATTTTTAAAATTACATCAGCTTAAAATTGTGGTCTGCAACATATTTGAATTGGACAAATCTTCAATTTTGCAGTCTGCTAATGGGTTAAATGTTTTTAAGTTCAGTCATTCTACACAATCATGTACCAAACACACACATTGACATACAGATTTTGTCATTTTTCTAATATTATGTAGGACTTTCAATACAATAACTTACATATCCAACATTGGTGGTCACATCATATTGTGGTATATCATCAGTGGGTGGGGTGGGTTTGTTTTGAAGGTCATTTTTCTGGGTAATCTTGTGTTAACCAATTACTGCACAGTGCTGCCTTTTGACTCCCTCACAAGAAATGGCTCTATAAAACATTGTGGAAAATAAAGAAATTGCTTGTGACAAGCAATTTCTTCATTTTCCACAATATTTTCTGACCCGAAAAGGAAATATTTCTAAAATAACATTGTCATAAAAGTTGTGGTCTGCAACATATTTGAATTGGACAAGTCTTCAATTTTGCTGTCTGCTAATGGGTTAAATGTTTTTAAGTTCAGTCATTCTGCACAATCATGTACCAAACACACACATTGACAAACAGATTTTGTCATTTTTCTAATATTATGTAAGACTATCAATATGATAACTTACATATCCAATTTTGGTGGTCACATCATACTGTGGTATATCATCAGTGGGTGGGGTGGGTTTGTTTTGAAGGTCATTTTTCTGTGTTGTGTTGTTTAACCAATTACTGCACAGTGATGCCTTTTGACTCCCTCACAAGAAATGGCTCTATAAAACATTGTGGAAAATAAAGAAATTGCTTGTGACAAGCAATTTCTTCATTTTCCACAATATTTTCTGACCCGAAAAGGAAATATTTCTAAAATAACATTGTCATAAAAATTGTCGTCTGTAACATCCTTGAATTGGACAAATCTTCAATTTTGCAGTCTGCTAATGGGTTAAATGTTTTTAAGTTCAGTCATTCTACACAATCTTGTACCAAACACACACATTGACATACAAGTTTTGTCATTTTTCTAATATTATGTAAGACTATCAATACAATAACTTACATATCCAATTTTGGTGGTCACATCATACTGTGGTAGATCATCCGTGGGTGGGGTGGGTTTGTTTTGAAGGTCATTTTTCTGGGCTGTGTTGTTAAACCAATTACTGCACAGTGATGCATTTTGACTCCCTCACAAGAAATGCCTCTGGAAAACATTGTGGAAAAAAAAGAAATTGCTTGTGACAAGCAATTTCTTCATTTTCCACAATGTTTTCTGACCCAAAAAGGAAATATTTCTAAAACAAGAGCCGTCAGAGACGGACAATGCTCCCCGATTAAGGCATTGTCACAATAAATGTATGCCATGCAGAGCTAAGATTAAGCTAACAAACGTTAAGCCCCCTTTTTCCATGACATACTTTTTATACGCAAATTTAAAGTAGTTTATTGTCAAGGGCATCTGATTTGCTACTCAAATATGAAATTTCATCAAATTCTGACCATTAGACTATGAGAAATTAGAGAAAAAGTGTATTTGACCTTAAGTCCCCTTTTCCCATGACGAGGCCTCAAATCCAAAAACTGGGAAAAATGCATCGGCATTATGTCATAGGGAGTTCACATGGTAAGTTTCATTTGATTTGGCCCAAGGGTTATAGAGAAATCGCTTCGGACGGACGGACGGACGGACAGACGGAATGACGGACGGACGGACGGACAGACGAAGCGGCGACTATATGCTCTCCCTTCGGGGAGCATAATTACATCAGCTTAAAATTGTGGTCTGCAACATATTTGAATTGGACAAGTCTTCAATTTTGCTGTCTGCTAATGGGTTAAATGTTTTTAAGTTCAGTCATTCTGCACAATCTTGTACCAAACACACACATTGACATACAGGTTTTGTCATTTTTCTACTATTATGTAAGACTATCAATACAATAACTTACATATCCAATTTTGGTGGTCACATCATACTGTGGTAGATCATCAGAGGGTGGGGTGGGTTTGTTTTGAAGGTCATTTTTCTGGGTTGTGTTGTTTAACCCTTTCCAAAACAAGACCTGGTTTTGATGTCCTTAATAGATATGGCTTGGGAAAACATTGAGACAAAAGAAGAAACTTCTGATAACCAGCAGTTTCTTCTTTTGTCTCAATATTTTCTGTGCTGAATCATACTCAAATTCTATCTTTAACAACATCTCTTTTGTCGTCAGCAGCAGCTTTCAAATTGGACAACCCTAAAATTTTGTTGTTTGGGAAAGGGTTAACCAATTACTGCACAGTGATGCCTTTTGACTCCCTCACAAGAAATGGCTCTATAAAACATTGTGAAAAAGAAAAAGAAATTGCTTGTGACAAGCAATTTCTTCATTTTTCCACAATGTTTTCTGACCCAAAAAGGAAATATTTCTAAAATTTCATCAGCTTAAAATTGTGGTCTGCAACATATTTGAATTGGACAAGTCTTCAATTTTGCTGTCTGCTAATGGGTTAAATGTTTTTAAGTTCAGTCATTCTGCACAATCTTGTACCAAACACACACATTGACATACAGGTTTTGTCATTTTTCTAATACTATGTAAGACTATCAATACAATAACTTACATATCCAATTTTGGTGGTCACATCATACTGTGGTAGATCATCAGAGGGTGGGGTGGGTTTGTTTTGAAGGTCATTTTTCTGGGTTGTGTTGTTTAACTGTTTTGATGGTCTGTTATTCTGCATTATTTTGTACCATACACACACATTTACATACTGGTCTTCTCCAGAACAGCAAAATTCAAATTCTTCATTCCATTCAGGAGTCTAGAAAGTAACATAACATGCAAATTAATTCAACCTTAAACTTGTGCTGGAAAAATCTAAAACACCACAACATTGCATAGCTTTGATGTTACATACCATTACATAGTCATACCAAACATGAGCTTAGTATGTTAAGTCCTTGTAAAGGAAATTTTAACAGAAAATTTTCATGTTAAGTTTTACAGACATAGAGACAGATAGATGAATGGATAGAGCTAAAACTAGAAATCTGTCACAAAAGGTAAAGAAATACCCAAGCCGCTACATTTGTCTGGACAAAAGTTGTTTTTTTCATGGACTTTTAATGAAAAAATTTTGCCTTGCTCATCTGCAGGTCCCAACGCACAATTCTGCAAAGAATTCTCGAAGCAAACTGTACAGAAACTGTAGAAGTTGTCAAAACAAGCTTTTCTTCCCAAGGAAATCCAGAATTGTAATTAAAAAATTCATGATGGAATATCCGCAAAGCTGATTTCAGCAATGTGTATACCCCCCTAAACTTCCTTTGTAGGGGTATAGCAGTAATGTAACAGAACTTTTGATGTGGAAATAACAGTAATTTTGAGAATATTTATATACCTGTGAGAAGGGTATCTCTCTTGTGTGTACTTGGTCTAGTTTTCTCTCTGTTACATAGCTTCCAACATCACCAGGAAGGCTGCTGTTATCATTCTCTATAACATGCTGAAGAAAGGACAATTTTACATGTTGGCGAACTTTAATATCAAGGCAATTGCTTGTTGTGTACTAGTTTACAGAGAGATAAAGATTTTTAAGTTAACAAATTTCTAAGTTGAAGCCATATCAGGATGGAGATTTTACCGAAGATCTAAATATCAAATAAAAGATCCAACAATTCATGGCTTATTCACATAAATTCAAGTATCCTGCTGGAGGATTATGAGCAAATGCTACATGAAACATAATTTCAATGTTATAGGCCTACTCAAAATGTTTCTGGAATGAAATTGTAGTTTAACCCTTTCCCAAACAAGACCTGGATTTGACGTCCCTAAAAGAAAAAGCCTGGGAAAACATTGAAACAAAAGAAGAAACTGCTGATGAACAGCAGTTTCTCCTTTTGTCTCAATATTTTATATTCAATATTTTACACAAAGTCTATCTTGAATAACTTCTATTTTGTCATTTGTGACAGTTTTTGAAGTGGATTACCCTAAAATTTAGTTATTTGGGAAAGGGTTAAAAGAAGAACAGACAGATGCCTGATTGATATATGGCAATTTAACAAATGATCACAATAAAATGTTGGGAACTTCATATTCAGGCGAGATAAAACTAGAACTGTCGCAAAGCGGACAAATACCCCCCACTAGCGCCTTGTCACTGAAAAAGTGCTGTAGGTCAACCGGTTCTTGACTTAGAGCACGGAAACGGATATTAAACAAAGTCCGATTGTGACCTTGACCTTTGACCTTGGTGACCCCAAAACAATAGGGCACCTCCTTGGGTCATGGGCAACAACTGTGTAAAGTTTCATGATCCTAGGTCAACCGATTCTTGACTTAGAGCACGGAAACGGATTTTAAACAAAGTCCGATTTTGACCTTGACCTTTGACCTTGGTGACCCAAAAACAATAGGGCACCTCCTTGGGTCATGGGCAACAGCTGTGTACAGTTTCATGATCCTAGGTCAACCGGTTCTTGACTTAGAGCACGGAAACAGATTTTACACAAAGTCCGATTGTGACCTTGACCTTTGACCTTGGTGACCCGAAAATGATAGGGCACCTCCTTGGGTCATGGGCAACAACTGTGTAAAGTTTCATGATCCTAGGTCAACAAGTTCTTGACTTAGAGCAAGGAAACAGATTTTAAACAAAGTCTGATTGTGACCTTGACCTTTGACCTTGGTGACCCAAAAACAATAGGGCACCTCCTTGGGTCATGGGCAACAACTGTGTAAAGTTTCATGATCATAGGTCAACCGGTTCTTGACTTAGAGCACGGAAACGGATTTTAAACAAAGTCCGATTGTGACCTTGACCTTTGACCTTGGTGACCCAAAAACAATAGGGCACCTCCTTGGGTCATGGGCAACAATTGTGTAAAGTTTCATGATCCTAGGTCAACCGGTTCTTGACTTAGAGCACGGAAACGGATTTTAAACAAAGTCCGATTGTGACCTTGACCTTTGACCTTGGTAACCCAAAAACAATAGGGCGCCTCCTTGGGTCATGGGCAACAACTGTGTAAAGTTTCATGATCCTAGGTCAAACCGTTCTTGAGTTAGAGCACAGAAACGAAAAAGTCTACGGACGGACGACTGGACGGACGGACGGACGGATGGACGGACGGACTGACAGACAGACAGACATGGTGAAACCAATATACCCCCCTCTACTTCGTAGGTGGGGGGTATAAATAACAGATTTTAAACAAAGTCCGATTGTGACCTTGACCTTTGACCTTGGTGACCCGAAAATGATAGGGCACCTCCTTGGGTCATGGGCAACAGCTGTGTACAGTTTCATGATCCTAGGTCAACAAGTTCTTGACTTAGAGCACGGAAACAGATTTTACACAAAGTCTGATTGTGACCTTGACCTTTGACCTTGGTGACCCAAAAACAATAGGGCACCTCCTTGGGTCATGGGCAACAACTGTGTAAAGTTTCATGATCCTAGGTCAACCGGTTCTTGACTTAGAGCACGGAAACGGATTTTAAACAAAGTCCGATTGTGACCTTGACCT
The DNA here is from genome assembly GCA_963680895.1 of Fragum sueziense. Lineage (NCBI taxonomy): Eukaryota > Metazoa > Mollusca > Bivalvia > Cardiida > Cardiidae > Fragum > Fragum sueziense. The sequence goes on from OY804596.1 coordinate 31,815,601, forward strand.
TTGACCTTGGTGACCCAAAAACAATAGGGCACCTCCTTGGGTCATGGACAACAATTGTGTAAAGTTTCATGATCCTAGGTCAACCGGTTCTTGACTTAGAGCACGGAAACGGATTTTAAACAAAGTCCGATTGTGACCTTGACCTTTGACCTTGGTAACCCAAAAACAATAGGGCGCCTCCTTGGGTCATGGGCAACAACTGTGTAAAGTTTCATGATCCTAGGTCAAACCGTTCTTGAGTTAGAGCACGGAAACGAAAAAGTCTACGGACGGACGACTGGACGGACGGACGGACGGATGGACGGACGGACTGACAGACAGACAGACAGACATGGTGAAACCAATATACCCCCCTCTACTTCGTAGGTGGGGGGTATAACAACCGATGAAATCATTTGTGAGACATAAAAGATGCACATCAACTCTTCTAAGACAACAACAGAACATTATTCTCATTCAAGTCATGACTTTCTACGTGATTATTTAGGGCATTCTAGTACTCTGTTGGTACTCAGCTCGAAACTTTACCTTATTAAGACTAGTATCACTATGAGCCCTTTGCCGTTTCAAATCTTTAACTTGTTTTTGTGGAGATGATTTAGCTGACTGACTCTGCAGGTCTTTTCTTGTCATTTCTGCTATGTCATCTTGAGCCTCATTTTCATCTTCATTTCCTGTTTTGGAAGGAGACTGTGCCACATTTAATTCCTTGTGGTTTATTTTACCCACAGAAAGTTTTCTTACACCAGTCTGTGTAAGTGATTTATTGAGAGTTTTGTCACTAATATCACTTTTTGTCCGATTTCTATTCACTTTTCCTTCGCTAGCCTCTGGAATGTTTTTACCGTCTTTCACAGAAATGTGAACAAAATCCTCAATCTCATCTTTGCCATCCTGGTCGACATCTTGATCTTCTTGCTGAAAATCAAAATATATTTGTGAGCCTTCACGCTTAACCCTTTCCCAAACAAGACCTGGTTTTGATGTCCTTAATAGCAATGGCTTGGGAAAACATCGAGACAAAAGAAGAAACTGCTGATATCCAGCAGTTTCTCCTTTTGTCTCAATATTTTCTTTGCCATATCTTACACAAATCCAATCTTTATCAAAGTCATTTTGTCCTCTACAGTGGCTTTCAGATCGGAACACCCCAAATTTTAGCCGTTTGGGAAAGGGTTAAAGGTATGTTATGGGAAGTCCATAAAACCAAATTTTGAGGAAAGTTTCAGACTACCCAGAGGTCAACCAGTACTTCATTATTCCTTAACCCTTTCCCAAACAAGACCTGGTTTTGACATCCCTAACAGAAAATGCTTGGGAAAACATTGAAACAGAAGAAGAAACTGCTGATAACCAGCAGTTTCTCCTTTTGTCTCAATATTTTCTGTGCCATATTTTACACAAATCCTATCTTTAATAACATCTATTTTGTCATTTGTAGCAGTTTTTGAAGTGGATCACCCGAAAATTTTGCTGTTTGGGAAAGGGTTAATTGGAAAATGAACAAAACGTGAGATCGGAAAATCAATCTAGATCCAGAAAATAACCTTAAAGTGAAAAGTTTGGATCCTAGTCTGTCTGAGCACTTCATGCTCAGGTGAGCTAAAAAAAGTTCAATTCAAAATTCATGATGAGCAGATAGGTTACCTCTAGATTAAGGCTTTGTTCCTGATATTGTAGCTCCTCTTGTATAGAACGTCCCTGGTATCTCTTTACTCTAATTTTAACACTGAAATCATTAACACATCTATTACATGTCATTTTTCATTTTCAAATAAGGAATAATCAGAAAGTATTCAAACATTCCTTAAAGCTGCTATTACAAACAGTCATATGTGCTCTTGCATGCTGTGCTGTCTGTTTCTAAAATTTAGGCCTACTAGTGTGTTGCACGCACATAACACACAACATAAGTGCAAAGTAGCCCATTTCTTTGGTGGGCCCAAATGTCTGGTCAGATCTTTGCTATGTCCATTCTGCATCTTTTACAAAGCAAGGAGCACACAAAAAGCCTCTTAATCATCTCCGAAGATGGACAGTTTATAAGAATGCACAATGGTTTGTAAAGAGAAGCTTTAACTAGAACTGTCGCAGAGCGGACAAATACCCCCCACTAGCGCCCTGTCACTGAAAAAGTGCTGTAGGTCAACCGGTTCTTGACTTAGAGCACGGAAACGGATTTTAAACAAAGTCTGGTTGTGACCTTGACCTTTGACCTTCGTTACCCCAAAACAATGGGCACCTCCTTGGGTCATGGGCAACAACTGTGTAAAGTTTCACCATCCTAGGCCAACCGGTTCTTGATTTAGAGCACGGAAATGGATTTTAAACAAAGCCCGATTGTGACCTTGACCTTTGACCATCGTGACCCAAAAACAGTAGGGCACCTCATTGGGTCATGGGCAACAACTGTGTAAAGTTTCACGATCCTAGGTCAACCGGTTCTTGACTTAGAGCACGGAAACGGATTTTAAACAAAGTCCGATTGTGACCTTGACCTTTGACCTTCGTGACCCAAAAACAATAGGGCACCTCCTTGGGTCATGGGCAACAACTGTGTAAAGTTTCATGATCCTAGGTCAACTGGTTCTTGACTTAGAGCACGGAAACGGATTTTAAACAAAGTCCGATTGTGACCTTGACCTTTGACCTTCGTGACCCAAAAACAATAGGGCACCTCCTTGGGTCATGGGCAAAAACTGTGTAAAGTTTCATGATCCTAGGTCAACCGGTTCTTGACTTAGAGCACGGAAACAGATTTTAAACAAAGTCCGATTGTGACCTTGACCTTTGACCTTCGTGACCCAAAAACAATAGGGCACCTCCTTGGGTCATGGGCAACAACTGTCTAAACTTTCATGATCCTAGGTCAACCGGTTCTTGACTTAGAGCACGGAAACGGATTTTAAATAAAGTCTGATTGTGACCTTGACCTTTGACCTTCGTGACCCAAAAACAATAGGGCACCTCCTTGGGTCATGGGCAACAACTGTGTAAAGTTTCATGATCCTAGGTCAACCGGTTCTTGACTTAGAGCACGGAAACAGATTTTAAACAAAGTCTGATTGTGACCTTGACCTTTGACCTTGGTGACCCCAAAACAATAGGGCACCTCCTTGGGTCATGGGCAACAACTGTGTAAAGTTTCATGATCCTAGGTCAACCGGTTCTTGACTTAGAGCACGGAAACGAAAAAGTCTACGGACGGACGGACGGACGGACAGACAGACAGACATGGTGAAACCAATATACCCCCCTCTACTTCGTAGGTGGGGGGTATAACAAAGTCCGATTGTGACCTTGACCTTTGACCTTGGTGACCCAAAAACAATAGGGCACCTCCTTGGGTCATGGGCAACAACTGTCTAAAGTTTCATGGTCCTAGGTCAACTGGTTCTTGACTTAGAGCATTGAAACGGATTTTAAACAAAGTCCGATTGTGACCTTGACCTTTGACCTTGGTGACCCAAAAACAATAGGGCACCTCCTTGGGTCATGGGCAACAACTGTGTAAAGTTTCATGATCCTAGGTCAACCGGTTCTTGAGTTAGAGCACGGAAACGGATTTTTAACAAAGTCCAATTGTGACCTTGACCTTTGACCTTGGTGACCCAAAAACAATAGGGCACGTCCTTGGGTCATGGGCAACAACTGTGTAAAGTTTCATGATCCTAGGTCAACCGGTTCTCGAGTTAGAGCACGGAAACGGATTTTAAACAAAGTCTGATTGTGACCTTGACCTTTGACCTTGGTTACCCCAAAACAATAGGGCACGTCCTTGGGTCATGGGCAACAACTGTATAAAGTTTCATGATCCTAGGTCAACCGGTTCTCGAGTTAGAGCACGGAAACAGATTTTAAACAAAGTCCGATTGTGACCTTGACCTTTGACCTTGGTGACCCCAAAACAATAGGGCACCTCCTTGGGTCATGGGCAACAACTGTATAAAGTTTCATGATCCTAGGTCAACCGGTTCTCGAGTTAGAGCACGGAAACGGATTTTAAACAAAGTCCGATTGTGACCTTGACCTTTGACCTTGGTGACCCCAAAACAATAGGGCACCTCCTTGGGTCATGGGCAACAACTGTATAAAGTTTCATGATCCTAGGTCAACCAGTTCTCGAGTTAGAGCACGGAAACGAAAAAGTCTACGGACGGACGGACGGACGGACGGACGGACAGACAGATGGACGGACGGACGGACAGACAGACAGACATGGTGAAACCAATATACCCCCCTCTACTTCGTAGGTGGGGGGTATAATAATAATCTTAAGTCTACAAAATTTGCAGACTTAAGATTGTTATTAAAGCCTCTCTTTAATGTTTAATTCTTGATAAACTATTTGTACAATTCTATGTTTGATATTTTTCTTTCATCTAAAGGTAAAGACACAATTTATATGATAAATGTAAGTATCATTTATTAATCAATGCAAAAAACCAAAAACATAATACCAACAAGAGCCGTCAGAGACGGACAATGCTCCCCGAATAAGGCATTGTAACAATAAATGTATGCCATGCATAGCTAATATAAAGCTAGCAAATGTTAAGCCCCCTTTTTGCATGACATAATTTTTATAACAAAATTTCACATAGTTTATTGTCAAGGGCATCTGATTTACTACTCAAATATGAAATTTCATTAAATTCTGACCATTAGACTAGGAGAAATTAGAGAAAAACATATTTTACCTTAAGTCCCCTTTTCCCATGACGAGACCTCAAATCCAAAAACCGGGAAAAGTACATCGGTATTATGTCATAGGGAGTTCACATGGCTAAGTTTCATTTGATTTGGCCCAAGGGTTATGGAGAATCACTTCGGACGGACGGACGGACAGACGGATGGACGGAATGACGGACGGACAGGACGGACGGACGGAGGACAGACAAAGCGGCGACTATATGCTCTCCCTTTGGGGAGCATAATAAATACAAATTGTATCTTACCACTCGCCACAAAGCCTGATCTGTTTGTTGGCATGTTTAGTTGACAGCACTCTCACAGATCCTATAGTTTCTATAATATCACCCTGATGAAAAATAAAGAGAAATAAACTCAGATTAGAGCAAAATGACTTCAGCATTTCTCTAAATCCTTGAAATACAGGACATATGTATACATGTATCTAATGTTTGATTCAGTAAAGATAGAAATATTTGAAAATTTAGGTCTCAATCTTCAAGATCGCTTTGAAACTGAATATGAAGCATCTCATCCACCAAAAGCTACAGCTACTATGTACCAATAAGCTTTGTCTTAACCCATTACCAAACAACAAAATTTTAGACCAGTCCAAATTCAAAGATGTTGCAGACGACAATTTCCATTGAACAAAATTTAACATTTTTTGGTCTTTCTTGGTAGAAAACATTGTGGAAAATGAAGAAATTGCTTGTCACAAGCAATTTCTTCAATTTCCACAATGTTTTCCAAAGCCTTTATTTTGTGGGGCGTCCAAAAGCGTCCATTTGTGGGAAAGGGTTAAATTTATTCACTGTTTCATTCTACAAGTATCTCTATTTCGGTCATTAATTCAAGATCTTGCTAGGGATCAAGTGATTAAAGATTTGACTAATCAAGTCTGAACAATAAACAATTACCCTCATTAGATTCACCCCACTTGCGAGACTGTCTGGTACTATACTGTCTATAATTACTCTTCTCTTTTCCGTCTTCTCAAGACTCATTTGCTTAAAGTTAAAGAGTTGAAAACATTATTAAGACTACATTTTGCAAGGTATTGCTAAATGTTTGCTCTGTCTATTACAGATTGTACAAACTCAATTGCAATTCAACAAGGGCTCATTTCATTAGAAATGTCCATTTAAACATTTCAAATAACATTTTCAGGCCTTCAAAGAATTTTGCCTACTTACTGTTTACTGGTCTAAATAACAAGAGTTGTCCGCGGACAACGTAGCTCACCTATACGGGAGCTTGTCACAAAAACAGCTAATTTTTTAAAAGTAGGTCAAACTTCAAGGCCAAGATCACAAGGTCAAGGTCACAAATGAAAGGTCTTGGCAGGAGGTATCCATGTGTGAAATATCAAGGCTCTATCTATAATAGTGCATGAGATATAGGCCAGGTTAAAGTTTTTTAAAAGTAGGTCAAACTCCAAGGTCAAGGTCATTAGGTCAAAGGTCATGGTCCCACATGAAAGGTCTTGTCGAGAACTATCTGTGTGTGAAATATCAAGGCTGTATCTCTAATAGTGCCTGAAATATAGACCAGGTTAAAGTTTTTCAAGTGAAGACGCGACCGGACGGGATGGGACGCCGACGCCGACACAAGGGCTGTGACATTAGCTCCTCGGACATAAAGTCCTGGCTCGCTAAAAAGGTACATCATTCAACAAAATGAAAGTAGGCCTACCTGGAAGAAAACTTTTGAGAGAAAAAATTGCTGGCTTATACTAAATTTATTTTGGTTTTCACATTTTTTTTTTTCCTACAAAGACCCATGTAAGAGGTAATTTGTATTTACGGAGGCAAGATTCAGATCAATAAAAATCTTACATCTTTCAGTGAAAGCCCTAGAAGTGTTGTAGCAGGAATCACTCTAATTTCTACATCTATAGTGGTCCAGCATTGTCTCCACACTGACTCCATGTCCTCTTTATCTGTAAAAAATGATTATATTGTAATTAATATTGAAATCAAAGAAACATCCATCTTGACCATTTCCCCAAAAAAGATGTTCCTTTATGAAAAGGTCTGGAAAAACATTGAGACAAAAGGAGAAAATGCTGGTGACCAGCATTTTCTCCTTTTATTTCAATATTTTTTGTGTCATATTGTTAAAGTTCTGCCTTCCTCTACATCATTGTTGACGTCTGCAACAACTTCCAAACTGTAATTTTTGCTGTTTTGGAAAGGGTAAAAATTAATTTCTACATCTATGGTGGTCCAACATTGTCTCCACACTGATTCCATGTCCTCTTTATCTGTAATATAGTTTAATTGAATATCATTTCAAATCATACTTTACAAAATACAATATCAAATGAATACAATTTAAGAAACATTCAACCCAACATTAATTTCTACATCTATGGTGGTCCAGCATTGTCTCCACACTGATTCCATATCCTCTTTATCTGTGGAAAATGTTTTTGATATTTTGAATGAGGCTGTACAAGCATTAAACGCTTCTTCAATCATATTCTGCCAGCTGGTGCAATTAACCAGTGTTTCTAGTATTTCTTGAACCAACACAGAGCTTAAATCTTTCCCAAACAAGACCTGGTTTTGACGTCCCTAATAGAAAAGGCTTGGAAAAACATTGAAACAAAAGAAGAAACTGCTGATAACCAGCAGTTTCTCCTTTTGTCTCAATATTTTCTGTGCCATATTTTACACAAATTCTATCTTAAACAACATCCATTTTGTCATTTATGGCAGCCTTTGAAGTGGATCACCCTAAAATTTTGTCGTCTGGGAAAGGGTTTAACCAACACAGAGCTTAATGATCCTGCATTGATAGTTTCCAAAGGTACAGACTGAGGCTGAGCTGTTTGGCTCAGCTTGCATGAAATTTTAAAACAACAGAAAGTGCATTTTGTTATGTGTTTATGCATTAATAGCATTAGTTTATGTTTTTCGGACATTTACAAGCGCAAAGTCCTGCAAAATACTAAAACACCCTATTGCTTTGCACTTGGGCATTAACATATTTCTTTGGCCTCTGCAAATGTTAATGACAAGAAGAAATGAATTAACCCTATAAAAGAATATTAATCTATTCCCAAACAAGACCTGGTTTAGACATCCCTAACAGAGAAGAATTTTAAACATTGAGGCAAAAGAATAAAATGCTGATAACCAGTAATTTCTCCTTTTGCTTCAACATTTTCTGTGCTATTTTGTACACAAATCCTATCTTTTTCAACATCAATTTTGTTGTCTGTAGCAGCTTTCAAATAGGACAGCCCAATTTGTTTTGTCATTTGGGATTGGGGTTAAACCATTACCAAACGGCAAAATTTTCGACTGATCCAAATTCAAAGATGTTGCAGACGACTTTTTCAATGTGATGAAACTTGGAAATTGTATGGCCTTTTGGGTAGAAAACATTGTGGGAAATGAAGAAATTGCTTGTGACAAGCAATTTCTTCATTTTCCACAATGTTTTCCAAAGCCATTTTCTTGTGGGGAGTCAAAAGGTGTCACTGTGAGGTAATGGGTTACGTCTTACCAACAGATAATGTACAATACAATTTGCCCTCCGGTGAGAGATTCTGTAGACGAGTACATTTTAATACTGTGACGGTCAGCTGACCACAGCCTAGTTTGTTGCCATGGAAACAAAGGTCAGGGTTGATGTAATTTTCCTCTGGTTTTATAAATAATGGTTTGTATCGCATCTTATAACTGGGGAGTATGTGTTTCTTTCTAATGGTTCTTTTTATCTGAAACAGACAAAGAAAACTGAATAATCAATTCTGTAGACTCCAATTAAATATGCAAAATCGCAAATAAGTCCAGTGTATAAACTTGAATGTAAAGGTATCACGTGACTTAACCCTTACCAAAATGGCAAAATTTTAAGGTGGTCAAAATTCAAAGCTGCTGCAGACGATAAATGTGGAATTTACAAACAATATATCAGTAGTTAAGAAAATATTGAGGCAAAAGGAGAAAATGCTGGTTACCAGCATTTTTTTCTTTTGTCTCAATGTTTTCCCAAGCCTATCTTCTTTGGACTTCAAAACCAGCCTAGTTTGTTGCCATGGAAACAAAGGTCTGGGTTGATGTAATGTTCTTCTGGTTTTATAAATAACGGTTTGCATCGCATCTTATAACTAGGGAGTATGTGTTTTTTTCTGATGGTTCTTTTTATCTGAAACAGACAAAGAAAACTGAATAATCAATTCTGTAGACTCCAATTAAATATGCAAAATCGCAAATTAGTCCAGTGTATAAACTTGAATGTAAAGGTATCATATGACTTAATCCTTACCAAAATGGCAAAATTTTAAGGTGGACAAAATTCAAAGCTGCTGAAGACAATAAATGTGGAATTTACAAATAATATACTGGTAGTTTAGAAAATATTGAGGCAAAAGGAGAAAATACTGGTTACCACCATTTTTTCTATTTGCCTCAATGTTTTCCCAAGCCTATCTTCTTAGGACTTCAAAACCAGCCTAGTTTGTTGCCGTGGAAACAAAGGTCTGGGTTGATGTAATGTTCTTCTGGTTTTATAAATAACGGTTTGTATCACATCTTATAACTAGGAAGTATGTGTTTTTTTCTGATGGTTCTTTTTATCTGAAATAGACACACAGAGCATACCTTATCTGCAGAGCTCCAGATACGAGGGAGTGATGGCTTTCCAAAATGCACTATTTCTTTTATTGTTCATCAAACCCTATATTGTGAGTACTCATTGGAATCGTCTCATCGAGACGATTCAAATGAGTACCCACAACATAGGGTTTGGAATTGAAATAACAAAGTTAGAATGTCTTCATCCCCACTTATCTGTTGCTCTGTTATCTGTAATCATAAATTTGTTAGATATTGAAAGGATATAAAAATTGTGTATTAACCCATTCCCAAACAAGACCGGGTTTTGATGTGTCTAATAGAAAAGGCTTGAGAAAACATTGAGACAAAAGAAGAAAATGCTGATAATCAGCATTTTCTCCTTTTTGCCTCAATATTTTCTGGACTAAATTGTACAGAAATTCCAATTTCATCAACATTCTTTTTGTCATCTGCAGCAGCTTCCAAATTGGAGAACCCTAAAATTTTGTCGTTTGGGAAAGGGTTAACATGGGCAATAGGCAAAGCAAAGTTACATTCACATAGGAAAATGATGGTGAAAAAGTTCTCAAACACAGTACTTATGAGGAAAATATTCAACTTAAGTATAGCTCATTATTCTGTGTCCAGATGATTTTACATGATAATGTTTTGAAGAAGATAGATGCTAAAAACAGAAACTACATGTATATTTACCTGGTTAATAATGAGGTATGATATCTGTGGGATAGGACGACCATTAAATCTGGAATCTACCATAAACTCCATTTTCGGCTCCTGTAAAATAGATGCAGAAATTCAAACATTACCCAGTTACAAAATGCTTCAGATGTAAAAGTATGGCTTCTAAGAATATATTTTGCAAGGAGTATCATTTTTTAATGTCACCATTTTCAAATAATTATCCTTGCTTTGAAAAGCAGCATAAACAAAAATCACCCTGCATTTACATGTAGTATGATTTCAGTGTACACTCTGTCTGTAATGTTTGAATAGCAATTTTTTATGCAATTGGATTTTTTAGGGAAAAATAGGCTTTCAAAGAACATATCTGTTTGTGTCAATAATATCATTTCTAAATACTTATGAAAGTAGCTATACTGAGGATTATAAGTACAAGACTAATGTGTTAACCCTTTATCAAACGTCAAATTTTTGTGGTGGTCCAATATGAAGGTGGCTGCAGACGATCAAATGGATGCTGATATAGCTATAGTTTGTGTAAAATATAGCACAGAAAATATTGGGACAAAAGGAGAAACTGCTGGTCATCAGCAGTTTCTTCTTTTGTTCCAATGTTTTCTCAAGCCTATTCTCTTAGGGACTTCAAAACCAGGTCTTGTTTGGGAAAGGGTTAAAGGCTGTCTGGTAAGTTGCAACCATGCCAAGCCTGTCAACTTTGTTACCTTTAAGTCTTTCAAATGGCAATTTGCTGACTGCAATATCCCTGCTTTGGAAGAGAAAGTGTAGACAAAGATCAGTCTGCATATTTATGCAGTCTGATTTTAGTCCACACTACCTGCCTGTCATTTTCAAGCAGCGCTGTTTTATACTAGATGCCGAAGGGCAACATGTCGAGCCCGCTCATTTTGAAGAAAGAAGACCATACCTATGTCTACAGCTGTCATTACAATGGTGTTGTAAAAGTGGGGACAAAATAAGTTGGAATGATGGGGATCATGGTGAGACAGTTTATTGTTCACAAAATATTACATGTCTATGTATTTATAACGAGATACCAGAATGGATTAATTTGAGTATACATATGTGACCCGTCACGCTAAAAGGGACCTTATGCTAAGTCCATAAAACCAAATTCCGAGAAATATACCAGACCAAGCAGAAGTCCATCCGATGTCGTATTTGGAAAACGAAAATATTGTAAGGTAGAGAAAACATTCTAGATTCAGAAAATACTTAAACGTGAAAAGTTTCGACCCTAGTCAGGCTGCGCGGACTGCGCAGACGGACTAGGGTCGATACTTTTCACAAATCCGATAAGGTCCCTTTTAGCGCGACGGGTCACATATAAGGAAAATAAGCCATGCCCCCTGGCACCCATTTTTTGTACGGATCGGAATAATTTGAACATTCTGAGAAGTACGAAAATTAGCTGCACGTAAATCAACTCATTTTTTACATTTGACCTCAAAGTTTGACCTTGACCTTTCATCTTGGAATCTGGTTCTTGCACGCGACACTCCATCTTACTGAGCTTGACATTTGTGCCAAGTTATTTCTGAATCCCTCCATCCATGGTGAAGTTATGGCCCGGACAAGCAAAAATCATCTCATTTTTGACATTTGACCTCCAAGTTTGACCTTGACCTTTGAGCTTGGAATCTGGTTTTTGCACGCGACACTCCGCCTTACTGAGCTTGACATTTGTGCCAAGTTATTTCTGAATCCCTCCATCCATGGTGAAGTTATGGCCCGGACAAGCAAAAATCATCTCATTTTTGACATTTGACCTCCAAGTTTGACCTTGACCTTTGAGCTTGGAATCTGGTTCTTGCACGCGACACTCTGCCTTACTGAGCTTGACATTTGTGCCAAGTTATTTCTGAATCCCTCCATCCATGGTGAAGTTATGGCCTGGACAAGCAAAAATCATCTCATTTTTGACATTTGACCTCCAAGTTTGACCTTGACCTTTGAGCTTGGAATCTGGTTCTTGCACGCGACACTCTGCCTTACTGAGCTTGACATTTGTGCCAAGTTATTTCTGAATCCCTCCATCCATGGTGAAGTTATGGCCCGGACAAGCAAAAATCTTCTCATTTTTGACATTTGACCTCCAAGTTTGACCTTGACCTTTGAGCTTGGAATCTGGTTCTTGCACGCGACACTCCGCCTTACTGAGCTTGACATTTGTGCCAAGTTATTTCTGAATCCCTCCATCCATGGTGAAGTTATGGCCCGGACAAGCTCCATCCGGACGGACGCACGCACTAACGCACGCACGCACTAACGCACGCACTAACGCACGCACTAACGCACTAACGCACATACACCGAACCGCCATTGTGACAACTATGTCGAGCTCACCGCAAGCGGGCTCGACAAAAATTGATTATTTCAAGACTAAACAACCTTCATAGAGCACCTTTGTTTGTCAATCCCATAATTTCCTAAAACTTTCGAAAGTAATATATCTAATACCGAGGGATTCTTAAAAGTAAACTTTGTCCGTACAAACCTCATAAAAAGCGAAAGACCAGTGTGTAAAAGGCTGTCTGGTGAGTTGTAATCGTGCCAGGCCCGTTAATTTTGTGACCGTCACTGAGAGGTATGCCCATGCTCCAAACACAAGATCGACATCTAAGGTAATTTGGAATCCTCCCTCATAGTCTAGATCCAACGCTACATCAACGGTCTGGAAAACATTGAATTAACCCATTACCATACGGCAAAATTTTTGACTGATCCTAATTCAACGGTGCTGCAGACGACAATTTTAAGAGAATGGCATTTTGTATTTTGGGATCTTTCTGGGTAGAAAACATTGTGGGAAATGAAGAAATTGCTTGTCACAAGCAATTTCTTCATTTTCCACAATGTTTTACAAAGCCATTTTATTGTGGGGTCAAAAAGAGTCATTGCATGGTAATTGGTTTAAAGGGCTAAACTTTTGAACAAGGTTGTAAATTTGTCCTTGATTATTTTTTCCATTGTTTGCACGGCCCGTCAATTTTGTGACTGACACTGAAAGATATACCCATGCTCCAAACACAAGATCGACATCCAGGGTGATTTGAATCCTACCTCATAGTCTAGATCCAAGGCTAAATCAACAGTCTGGAGAAAAATATTAAGTCAAAACTCAGAGGGAATGGACTTACTTTGAAATGAGGAATAAAACGGTTTAAATTTGGTACACTGTGGATGCCTCTTAACCCTCTCCCAAACATATTGAGGCAAAAGAACAAACTGATGGTTAGCAGTTTCTTTTGTCTCAATGTTTCCACAAACCATTTCTATCATGGATGTCAAAACCCAATCTTGTTTGGGAAAGGGTTAAATACTTAATCTTGCTCATCAATCAGTTACTCATGATACAAAATATTAAGTCCATTCATCATGAAAAGTACTGTATCATGAATTTATTTCAGTATTTTTTCTCGTAGTTTGGGGGAAAGGGTCCAAAACCAGGCAAATTGGAGAAAATGCATAGTTTTGTCAAAAATTCAGGAAAAAAATCATTACAGATTACAACAAAATCTCTTTAACTCTTCCATGTAATCTAGTAAATAAAGTAAACTGAAGGAAATTCCTGTTTGTCTCGAGTATTTCAGGTCAACATTTGAATGATCAAATTTTCATTCAAAACACTGAAAACCTTCTGTACTTCGTCGTTGTAGATGCAAAACCTTATATCTCTTTTTGGGAAGATTTTAAAGGGGAAGGGAAAAAGTGTAACAAGAGGGCCAAGATGGCCCTGGATCGCTCACCTGATAGAAGTTTGAAACTTTCTCCATGCAGAACAAGACCCATCTTTTACATGACCTAGGTATCTCTAAGACAAGAACACGAAACTTAAGATGCAAGATTATGATCCAGCTGAAAACAGCATTCTTAATCTTTAATGATCAATATTTGTGGCTGTTAAAGTGAAAACCAAGTCGATAAAAAAACATCAATTTTGTCATAATCCAGGGCACATAACTCTGTTCTGATAAAGATATTCTCATCAACCTTATGTCGAATTTGTTTTTTTGATTGGTCAATATCTATTGCTGTTTGAGTGAAACTAAAAACGAAATCGACAATTTTGTCACCATCAAGGGCACACAACTCTGGTTTTTTTAGTCCGATCAATATGAAAGATGAAATCATATAAGATCTCATGATCACCAACATTGTGACCAAGTTGTGTCTTGGTTGGTCAATATTTGTGTTTTTTAGAGTGAAATAAAGTCGAAATCAGCATTTTTGTGAAATTCAAGGGCCAATAACTCTAATTTTTCTAGTCCGATCAAGATGAAAATTTAGCTCATTCAGCATCTTATGGTTACCAATGTTGTTGCACAAGTTTTGTCTTGATTGGTCAATAAATGTAGATGATAAAGTGTAAACAAAGTCGAAAACGGCAAATTTGTCAAATTCAAGGGCACATAACTCCAGATTTCCTACTTCGATGACACTGAAAATCGAACTCATTCATTATTGTACGGTTACCAATATTCTAGTCTAGTTTTGTCTTGATTGGTCAATATTTGTAGATGCTAGAGTGGTAACAAAGTCGAAACTAGCTATTTTTGATATTCAAGGGCCCATAACTCCTGACTTCCTGATCCGATCTGACCCAAAATTAAACTTGTCCAAAAGCTTATAATAACACATGTTTTGACCAAGTTTGGTCAAGATTGGTCAATATTTGTAGATGCTAGAGTGGTAACAAAGTCAAAACTAGCGATTTTTGATATTCAAGGGCGCATAACTCCTGACTTCCTGATCCGATCTGACCCAAAATCGAACTCATCTGAGAACTTATGGTCATACATGTTTTGACCAAGTTTGGTCAAGATTGGTCAGTATTTGTAGATGCTAGAGTGGTAACAAAGTCAAAACTAGCAATTTTTGATATTCAAGGGCACATAACTCCTGACTTCCTGATCCGATCTGGCCCAAAATCGAACTCATCCGAGAACTTATGGTCATACATGTTTTGACCAAGTTTGGTCAAGATTGGTCAATATTTGTAGATGCTAGAGTGGTAACAAAGTCAAAACTAGCGATTTTTGATATTCAAGGGCGCATAACTCCTGACTTCCTAATCCCATCTGGCCCAAAATCGAACTCATCCGAGAACTTATGGTCATACATGTTTTGACCAAGTTTGGTCAAGATTGGTCAATTTGTAGATGCTAGAGTGGTAACAAAGTCAAAACAAAACTAGCGATTTTTGATATTCAAGGGCGCATAACTCCTGACTTCCTGATCCGATCTGGATCAAAATCGAACTCATCCGAGAACTTATGGTCATACATGTTTTTACCAAGTTTGGTCAAGATTGGTCAGTATTTGTAGATGCTAGAGTGGTAACAAAGTCAAAACTAGCAATTTTTGATATTCAAGGGCACATAACTCCTGACTTCCTGATCCGATCTGGCCCAAAATCGAACTCATCCGAGAACTTATGGTCATACATGTTTTGACCAAGTTTGGTCAAGATTGGTCAATATTTGTAGATGCTAGAGTGGTAACAAAGTCAAAACTAGCGATTTTTGATATTCAAGGGCGCATAACTCCTGACTTCCTAATCCCATCTGGCCCAAAATCGAACTCATCCGAGAACTTATGGTCATACATGTTTTGACCAAGTTTGGTCAAGATTGGTCAATTTGTAGATGCTAGAGTGGTAACAAAGTCAAAACAAAACTAGCGATTTTTGATATTCAAGGGCGCATAACTCCTGACTTCCTGATCCGATCTGGATCAAAATCGAACTCATCCGAGAACTTATGGTCATACATGTTTTTACCAAGTTTGGTCAAGGTTGGTCAATATTTGTAGATGCTAGAGTGGTAACAACAAAATGTGAACAGATGGACGGACGGACGGACGGACGCCGACGGACAAAAAGCGACCACAATAGCTCACCTTGAGCACTTCGTGCTCAGGTGAGCTAATAACTTTTCCCAAACTGAAAGGTATTACTTGAAATTTGGACATATTGATCACAAATAATTTGTCAGTAATACCAATCAGTAAAATATCTCAAAACCTGCAAGAATTGTCCTTAATCTTTCCCGAACAGCAAAATTTTAGGATAGTCCACTTCAAAAACTCCCACAAATGACAAAATGGATGTTATCAAAGATAGGATTTGTGCAAAATATGGCATTGAAAATATTGAGACAAAAGGAGAAACTGCCGCTTATCAGCAGTTTCTTCTTTTGTTTCCATGTTTTCCCAATCCTTCTTATTTGTGGACGTCAAAACCCGGTCTTGTTTGGGAGAGGAATAATTGGGCACACAAGGTTTTACTTTGAAAATCGCAAAAATCGACATACAAGGTTTTACATTTACACCAATGATTTGGGATTTTTTTCCCTCATTTATCGGGAGAAAAATGACTCTTTTTGGCATTGGGAACAGGTCCGTTTCACAAACCTGTTCTAAAAAGGAGACAAAATACTGTATTTCATACCTGAATGACATCCTCCTTCATTTCAAAGTTACGCAGTTCTACAAGCTTGGCTATTGGAAAGTTTTCTCCAAAATTCAGATCTCTCACCTTCAATACAACATGAAATTAATCCATTACCAAATGACATAATTATGAGGGATGATCCAAAAATTCGTAAAATGTGCCCATTGCTTCCGTAGTACTAGCTTGATCAGCGTATATTTTGGTACTATTATAGTTCCATTATCCACAGACTGCATAAAAATTAAACGAGTTACAAAAATGTTCTTACGGCCGTAAACTGTGTTACCATAGTAACGTAGGTACGCCGAGGCGGGGGGGGGGGGGGTGTCAAAAAATCATACATGGTCGTTAAATTATTCGAATTTTCTTAAACTTTTGAACAAATCAATTGAATAGCGACATGACGTCGATGCCAGAATCAGATTATCGGTATGTCATAAAATTCTAACAAGATCTTGGTCATAAAAAACACAGACATTTAAAATGATGAAGAAAATAAAAATATAGTGATGTAGAGAAATTGTGTTTAAGTGACACACAAGATTCAGACGTCAATAGTGGATAATGGATGCCAAGATAGTTTTGCAATCGGCCACAGCCTGATTAACAACGCCAGAATCGCGGTAAACAGTGATAGGCTCCGTCTTGATAGTAGATCGATCTTAAAAAAAATCACATAGAGAACTGTTCAATATTTCGATTCTACAATTGTATGATAACACTTTCAGCTCATTTATACCTCGGGCATGGAAGTGTATGTTAGTAAATATGGACTTTAAATAGAAGGTTTCATGGCCGCGTGAAGTTGACGTCATGTTTGACATTCTTACTCCCCCGCCCCGCGCATAGTCTTTGTCTAAAATTTGTCACTGTACAATAACTGTTACATGTACAGTATTCAAAATTTCAACATTTATTGTACAGGTGTCACAGTTAATGACTGTATAACTTTTGTTTTGATAGTCAACACTCTGATTATTTTATTAATCCATTTTACGAACTTTTGGATCACCCCTCGTATAGACTCATTTTCCATAATGTTTTTTCAAAATGTGGTAATGGGTTAAGGAGCAAAGTAGAAAAAAATACTTCATTCGTTCATTCTTTTTTTTTTTTTTTAAATAAATCACTTTAGCAACAAAGGCATGAAAGGAGTCCAAATATTATAACCAAAATTTATGCAACAAGATTTGTGATAGCAAAAAAGGTATGTGTTCTCAATTTTTCTGTTCATCAGTATTTTACCCTTTTCATCAGCCTTCTACTCATAATTCTAAAACTTAATTGTTCTTGATTTCAATCAATGCTTTCAAAAGCGATCTCTACTTAGGACATAAAACCTAGAGCTGGATTAAAAATAGACAACATTTTGTGCAAAGAAATAAATAAACATTATTTAAGAAAAATGTTTTCCAAAGAACAGAATTATCATATCAATGATTAAATATATACAATGTATCATACTCTCGACTTTGGCTGAAAATTGCATACATGCGATATAGTCAACTGTAAAGTCATAGACAATATATCTAAGTATATCTATTAAAGTGACATTTCACAATTATTTTTACATAAATTTTACTTTTATTCTATCTGAAAGAGCATCTTTTCTTATGAAAATTCTGAAATTTTCAAGTCAAAATATTGAACCGTTTACGAGAAATATATATTTTTGTGCTAAAATTTAACAAATTGTTGAGGACAACAGTTTAGATTCATACAGAATTTGTCATTTCTGTCTCAACTTTATATGCATAGTTTTCGCTTATAGATAACAACTTCAAAAAACTGATAGCATTTCTACGCATTAGAATAAACAATCTTTGCATCCAGACCTACTTGTAAAAAATTCAATAAATGTGAAATGTCACTTTAAACAAGAGATGTTTGTAAAACATATATGCCCCCTCAAGGGCCTACATTTGATGTAGGTCAAAGTCCAAGGTCAAGTTAACAAGGTCCAAGGTCATGGTCAAATATGAAAGGTCTTGGTAGGAGGTGTCTATGTGTGAAATATCAACACTATATTATGTAAAAGTAAAATGAAACACAGGCCAGGTTAAAATTTTTACAAGTAGGCCAAATGCCAAGGTCAAGGTCATGGTCAAATGTGAAAGGTCTTGGTTGGAGGTGTCCATGTGTGAAATATCAAGGCTGTAGGTGTAAAAGGACATGATATATATGTCTGGTTTCAGTCTTTTTAAAAGTAGGTCAAACTCCAAGGTCAAGGTTGCAATATTCAAGGTCATGGTCAAATGTGAAAGGTTTTGGTAGGAGGTGTCTATGTGTGAAATATCAAGGCTGTAGGTGTAATAGTACATAAGATAAAGGCTAGGTTAAATATTTCTAAAAGTATGTAAAAATCAAAGGTCAAGGTCACACAGGCCAAGGTCATGGTCAAATGTGAAAGGTCTTGGTAGGAGGTGTCCATGTGTAAAATATTTAGACTGTATAGGTAACAGGACATGAGATATAGGCCTAGTTTAAGATTTTTAAAAGTAGGCCAAACTCCAAGGTCAAGGTCCAAGGTCATGGTCAAAAGTGAAATATCTTGGTTGGAAGTGACCATGTGTGAAATATCAAGACTGTATATGTAAAATGACATGAAATATAGGCCAGGTTAATGTATTATAAAAGTAGGTCAAACACCAAGGTCAAGGTCACAAGGTCCAAGGTCATGGTCAAATGTGAAAGGTCTTGGTCCTAGGTGTCAATGTGTCAAATATCAAGGCTGTATGTGTAAAAGGACATGATATATCGGCTAGGTTAAAGTTTTTTTTAAAGTAGGTCAAAGTCTGAGGTCAAGGTCCCAAGGTCCAAGGTCATGGTCAAATGTGAAAGGTCTTGGTAAGATGTGTCCATGCGTGAAATACCAAGGCTGTATGTGTAAAAGCACATAAGATATAGGCCCAGTTTAATTTTTTAAAAAGTAGGTCAAACTCCAAGGTCAAGGCTACATGGTCCAAGGTCATAGTCGTATGTGAAAGGTCTAGGTCGGAGGTTTCCATGTGTCAAATATCAAGGCTGTATGTGTAAAAGGACATGATATATCGGCCAGGTTAAAGTTTTTTAAAAGTAGGTCAAACTCCAAGGTCAAGGTCACAAAGTCCAAGGTCATGGTCAATTGTGAAAGGTCTTGGTAAGATGTGTCCATGTGTGATATATCAAGGCTGTATTTGTAAAAGGTCATTAGATATATGCCGGGTTTAATTTTTTTTAAAGTAGGTCAAACTCCAAGGTCAATGTCACAAGGTCCAAGGTCATGGTTAAATGTGAACGATGTTGATAGGAGGTATCTATGTGTGAGATATCAAAGCTGTATGTGTAAAAGGACACGAGATATAGGCAAGGTTAAGAATTAAGTGTAAAAATCAACAAAGGGCAATAACTCCAAGAAGTTGATTGGCAGAGTTACGGTTCTTGTGCACTGCACCTCTCCATAATGAGATCTATCCACCGTAAAGTTTCATGATTCTACCTTACATATTTTTTGAGTTGTGTTCCGGACAGGAATCAAGTTATAAAATCAACAAAGGGCAATAACTCACAAAATTTGATCGGCAGAGTTACGGTTCTTGTGCACTGCACCTCTCCATAATGAGATCTATCTACCTGTAAAGTTTCATGATTCTACCTAACATAGTTTTTGAGTTATGCTCCGGACAAGAATCAAGTTTGAAAATCAACAAAGGGCAATAACTCAAAAAATATGATCAGCAGAGTTACGTTTCTTGTGCACTGCACCTCTCCATAATGAGATCCATCCACCTGTAAAGTTTCATGATTCTACCTAACATAGTTTTTGAGTTATGCTCCGGACAAGAATCAAGTTTGAAAATCAACAAAGGGCAATAACTCAAAAAATATGATCAGCAGAGTTACGGTTCTTGTGCACTGCACCTCTCCATAATGAGATCTATCCACCTGTAAAGTTTCATGATTGTACCTTACATACTTTTTGAGTTATGCTCCGGACAAGAATCAAGTTAAAAAATCAACAAAGGGCAATAACACAAAAAATTTGATCGACAGAGTTACAGTTCTTGTGCACTGCACCTCTCCATAATGAGATCTATCCACCTATGAAGTTTCATGATTCTACCTTTAATACTTTTCGAGTTATGCTCCGGACAAGGTTTGGTCTACGGACAGACCGACGGACCGACCGACATACCGACCGACCGACCGACCGACACTTGCAAAACAATATACCCCCATATTTTCTTCGAAAGGGGGCATAACAAATCGTGCATTTATAATAATTTGAAAAAAAAAAGTTTTATATAATATGAAGGAAAAGAAAGAGAAATATATATCATACTTGAATTTGGTCTATGAATTTCCCAAGGTTTGTAGAAAGCATGTCATTGAACTCAACATTCAACTTTTTGGCTGTCCATCTGAAATTATTCAACAGTATAACATTGTACCTGTAATTAAGCATAGCTTAAAAATAACTAGTGAATTCTTTTGAAAACTTAAAGTCCAAAGATATGTCAATTTCTTGTTTAATTTTAGGACAATTCAAGAATTGGTCTAGAGTAATGTGTATTATACAACAACTGAGCTATACTGTAACATGTGTAGCCTCTTAACCCTTTCCCAAACAAGACCTGATCTCGATGTCCCTAAAAGGAAACGCTTTGTAAAACATTAAAGCAAAAGAAGAAAAGGCTGGTAAGTGGCATTTCCTCCTTTTGCCTCAATATTTCCTGTGTAATATTTTACTAATCTTTTCAATATTAACACACACTTTGTCAGCTGAAGTAGTTTTCAAAATGGACCAGCTGCCTGCATCATAATTATTGCCATTTGGGAAATGGTTAATGTTTTTGAATGAGATATCACTTAATTCAGGTAAAAACAAACCATGGAATATCCCTTTCCTGAACAAGACCTGGTTTTGAGTCTTTTGACGTCCCCATTAGAAAAGGCTTGGGAAAATATTGAAACAAAAGAAGAAACTGCTGATAACAAGCAGTTTCTCCTTTTGCCTCAATATTTTCTGTGCCATATTTTATACAAATTCTATCTTTAGTAATATCCACTTTTGCATTTGTGGCAGTTTTTGAAATAGATCACCCTAAAATTTGATTGTTTGGAAAAGGGATATACAGGGTTTTCTATGATGCACAAATCATGATTCATTGTCGCGATTTCAAAACAAATGACCCCTAAGACATTTACCCACCCAAGGATCATTCAGACATTAATGATGCAAGTTTCAAAATCCAGAATTTTGTATGATACTTGAGTCCTAACGCATTTATATTTTTACCAAAAAAAATGGAGAATTGACCCCTAACTTCGAAGGCAAGGGGATCACAATGACCCCCAAATTCTTATGCACATGAAAAACCCAGGAACATACCTCCTGACCCTTGCAGTATCTTTCAGTTCAGCAAACAAGAACTGCATGAGGACATTTAGGACCAGGGTTTGATCCTCTGTCTTCCCCTGAACCCCAGATTTGGCCCCTGCACCACCATCTTTACCTTTATGACCTTTCCACTTCTCCCAGAGATCCTGCAATGAAGAAAAAAGAGCCTCATGAATCAGTGAATATACGCCCTGGAAGGCTTGTCAGCCTCAAATTATTTATCAATCAAAACAGTTTTTATACAAAATAGAAAACAATATTCATTCAAGTTTTAATGTATTAAAAATGCTTATTTTCGATGAATTGAGAAACTTACATCAATATGTCAGCTCTATAATGTTCTGTATCTCGGATTTAACCAGATTAGATACGATTCTTTACTGGATTGAACCATAACACAACTCAACTGAAGGGTCGTTCAATAAGTCAAAGATACTACAAGCTCCATCTTGATTCAAAGAAGTTTTATAGTCAAGTAAGGCAGATGCCTTTGCCAACCAAGATACATGCATGCATTACTTGCAGTTTGAATACATCTAAAATAAAAAAAATTGTGACTCAGTATTAACACTTACCGCTGGTAGTCTAAATTTCTCATACTGTTGTTTATAAGGAAGGTACAAGTTAGGTTGGTAGGAAAGCCATCTATTTAGTATCACATACTGCAGCAATAATGTCAGCACGATTCCCAAAACAAACGAGATTATCACAGCTGCTACAATCATATCACAGTCGTCTCTCTATCACGAGGGTGGTCCGTCTACATGGTACTGAAATCAATAGGGATAATCATTTATATGACATAAACAGTGAAGTTATTTCGCATAAACAATAGTAGTTGTCTGTGTAAATCTAAAACATCATAACTACAGCTTCATTGAAGCTGATGTTACAAGTTTTGTAGCCGGGTGGTTAGAGTTCGAGCCCCACTCAGGTAAGATGTGTTCCTGGGCAAGACACTTAATTGTCAGCCTCAGTCTACCCAGCTGTATGGAGTGTACAAGCTTAGCTATTATCCTTTCCTCTCATGCTTTCGATAGGTCATATAGTTTCGATAGCCTTGTAACTTTCAGAAGTGCTTACAATCTGAGTACCATTCCATGTGCATCTAAATACTTTTGCTACAAACAAAGTCTTTGGTCAAAGAAATTTGGAGACAACTGATTTTTACACTGAAAAATGATATTTTTTGCTAAACAAAACAGAAACCAGAAAATCAAGGTCAGGGTAAAAATCATTCAACCTTATCCACGCCTTTTCTGTCCTGGAAAAGTTTTCAAGACGCTTTATTTACTCCACAGTTGAGCGAGTCCCTATCCAAAAAATTGCGATTGATTATAGGTCATTCAACCTAGTGCTTTTTATAGCAACAAAAACAAAGCCCTATCAAAATGATGAGAGCCTCACCCTGACACTATGTGATGACATGCTTTGAATACTTTGGCAGATCTATATATTTTGTTAGTCTCTTTACAAATGTTGTTTTCCAATTTTTTTTGTTTAGAACTTTGGTTCTTGAATCTATTGAGATGGTCAGGATTTTATAAAATCAGTTCGTAAATATGCAAGCACATGGTTTTAGATAAGGCTATCGAAACTACGGGACGTCAGGCTAGTAGCTTAAATGTACATAGTACATTTCTGGTCTCGAAAACTGTGTTCATGAACTGTATAATGAAGATTTTATAACAACACAGATGATTTATTGATATATATCAGGAAGCTCAGTCTATGTTTAGTAGGCCTACAAATGTAATTGCTATTTATATCGTAGACTGCCCTGTTTTGGTGACTGCCCTAAATCGGTGACCCTCTCTCTTTGTATCCAATTTTCAAAACTAAGAGTCCCATCATGTCAAGAGGTTTTACAGTCATCCATTAAAACAAAAATCTGGTCATTTTTGTTGTTAAAATTGGAGAAATTCTAAATAATGACCGATTTACATGCTTGACTTCATTTTCTGTATAAATTTACCTATGATTTGCTAAATAGCCTTTTTAATCACCCACAGAAGTGCCCCACAGATGTCATATTTTTAATTTTGAAACCAATTTGACCACAGTCTTCATTTTTTGAATTGATATAGAACTTGCCCAGTAGCTTCTTGTAAGGATGAAATTAAAGGGTCACTGATTCTGGTCCTACTAATTTCATGTGCTAAAAATATGGGGTCAACAAAATTCAAGCTAATTCTTAAATGTGGTGATTTTAGAAAGCAACATTGTTAGAATTAAGAGAAAATAAGACAAACTAAAGATGTAAATTGCATTTTTAAGTCATATTCACGAACACGGTACGGAAACTACAGAGACAGAGCCATTGGCTCTGCTGCTTAAATTCTCTGGGGCGCTTCCGGCCACGTGTGGCTCTGTCTCTGGGGTCGCGATTTTTTGACAAAAACAGGTGAGTGTTCAACTTTTTTGTTCATTTATTTTCTTCTGGTGCTTAAAATCGAAAAACCGGGAATGTCATGCTCCCCTAAGACCATTTACCTGCCTGTTCTAAATCTGTGGGCTTCAAAGTCGGCAGGGTTTTCACAGGATCATTGTCGTCGTGGGTCGACCCTATGTGATTTTTTCTTGTTTACATCATGTATTCATGTACATTTCAACGGTAAATAGCCAATTGCTCCAGCCAAAACATGTGATATACTAATCGAGGGATAATCTTGATCAGACATTGCTTTCCCATGTAACAAACCCTTAGAAATGATTTGCAAACGTAAAGTTTGAGCAATTTCTATCGGTGGCTCTGTCTCTGGCGGCTGGCTCTGTCTCTGGCGGCTGGCTCTGTCTCTGCGTGCTTGGTAAAAAAATTAACCTATCACAAAATTCGTGTCGAAGTAATTTACTCACACACTGAATAGATCATATTGTGTATGGCGAATGGTTCAGTCACCGATTAAACCCTTTGCAAAACCTTGAATATTCACCGTTGTTCAATTTCAAAGCTACAATTAAGGTATAAAGTGCCTAATGAAAAACACCACTTTCTAGCCATACGAAATGCATCAAATTACACACACTTGTAAATACACTTCACATAAGTTGATTCACCGTGCCGGATTTCAAGATTATGCTTCAAGAAGAAAATAATTTACAAATATCATTTTACTCTATATTCATATGCAAGGGAGGTAATTTTGAATATTTTTGTCAAATATTTCCATAAATATGCATTAATTCAAAATTCTAAACCGTACAAAATGCTTATGTTTGTATTTGGGATGGAAATGTAACACAGTTTAGGAATTACTGGCACTTTTCAAGTTTTGCCGCTGGCTCTTTTGTGCTAATTAGGCCCTTCTTACCTTAAACAATGTCCTTTGAATGATCAAAGATCAGCGAGTCTAAATTGACGGGGGAAGAGGGATTTCGATTTGTGTAAATATGTGACTCGGAACCGAACATCCTTTGTTAAAGACATCGTACTATCTGGAGACAGCTACTGAACTTTCACGGCCACCGCGCAAAATGTGCCATTATTCGCTTTTATTCAGTGGGAAACATGTTTCTCTTCCAATTTACATGTATTGGAATATACACTAACATTTCGTCACGGCTCATGATTCTATGTAGTACTGTACTTAAGGCGACAAACTGGGTGTTGACAAAGAAACAATTACACGATGGGTAATCCACGTGATTTGGGAAAGGGTCCACACCGAAAAATTGTCTGTTTCAAGTATATTTTGTTCTATATCTCAGTTTAAACTCTACGTATTTTGACGAGAAATTGCACCATACGCGCCTTTGAGAGGGTCATTCCTGAACCTCTTTATGCATAGAATTCCATAGTTTCATTAAAATGCAACCAAAGACATTCATTTTGAATGTATGGAGAAACCATGGGATTTGATGCGGAGTGAGTTAGAACCGGGGAATGTCCCTCTCAATGACGCGCGTGCGATGCCCTTTATCTCGTCAAAATCCGTCGAGTATTAGCTGACAAAATACACAAAACAGACTTGAAGCAGACGATTTTTCGGTGTGAACGCTTCCGAAAAGTCAGGGGCCTGTTTATCAAAACATTTAAGAAGTAATTTTGACTTAACGATGTCTTAAATATCGGTTAAAACAACAATCGCATAATCCAGGGGCTCGTATTTTCAAAGATCTTACGACCAAGTTTTTGTATAAAATGTGTAACAAAACATCTGAATGCACGAGAAATTAGATTGGACCAATCAGGTTTGTTGTAACTACGCTAGAATTAAGCGTACGAGCGTTGATAATAAGGGCCCAAGGTCTTGATAAATTGGCAATACGCGTTTCTTGTCCTTAACTTGTCGTAAGTCATCGGTAAGACAAAAAATACGTCTTAAAAATGAAACTGGCCCCTGGTTTTTTATGTTTCTTTTTTTTTTTTTTTTTTTTTTGCACCAATATATCCGACATCTTTCCATTTAATCCTTCCCAGCAAGACATTTTTTCTGGTGCATTGCGAGAAAAGAAATGGCTCATAACCAGCATTTTCATATTTTTTTCTGACAGATTCCAATGATAACTATTACATATTTGATACTTCGGAGCTATGCGCAGATACATACATTTCTCTCTCATGGGGGGGGGGGGGGGGGGGGGGGGGCGCCCATCTGCATCCTTACATGTCTGGACATCATTTTGAATTGGAGCAGTCCTAAATAAGATTTCAACGGAGGGCATGGGGTTGGGATGATGAAGCATTTCAGTAAAAAACCGCGTAATAGAGGAAAACGAATACACATTTTGTATGTTCGAATCCCATCATAGAAATCCCGGATCCGATATATAGTTTCACTTGCTTCTTTTGCATACTTAATGCCAAGCTTTCATGAGAAAGTGCATATCAATTATATAAAGGCGGTTATTTCTTAAAACATTTCTAATCTGCAGCCAGCCACACCACCACCACCATCATCATCATCGATTCGTTCATCATCTGGCGTGCTAGTTCGCATAGAATCTCTCAACTACTCCAACGCACTAAACAATAGGCTGATATGCCTGTTCTATTTAAAAGTTTGCACTTGAAACTTGTTACAAGTTTGCACTTTGTGAATCATTATTCTAATGTTGACACAAACTCCTCAATTAATCTAATGTATACCATGTTTAAGAAAACGACAAAGAATATGGCGAAGCATAAACCGAAACGACTAGCAAATTTTTCAGCCTTTGCTTTGTTGGGTGGTACAAATTAAACACTAAATATTGCTCAAAATGAGGACGTGGTCACTAGGCTAACAGTACATAAAGCGAATGCGTCACATGGTTTTATTTGAGTGCGTGTGTAATGATAAGCGAAATCTCCTTAAATGATAAACCCTTGGCCTATATAAGTCATCATATATTGCACAACGGACTAAAAACTAAAATTAACCGACAGTTCAAAACGGAGCCAGCCACCAGAGACAGAGCCAGCCGCCAGAGACAGAGCCACCAATAGAAATTGCTCAAACTTTACGTTTGCCAATCATTTCTAAGGGTTTGTTACATGGGAAAGCAATGTCTGATCGAGATTATCCCTATATTAGTGTATCACATGTTTTGGCTGCAGCAATTGGCTATTGACCGTTGAAATGTACATGAACACATGATGCAAACAAGAAAAAATCACATAGGGTCGACCCACGACGACAATGATCCTGTGAAAACCCTGTCGACTTTGAAGCCCACAGATTTAGAACAGGCAGGTAAATGGTCTTAGGGGAGCATGACATTCCCGGTTTTTCGATTTTAAGCACCAGAAGAAAATAAATGAACAAAAAAGTTGAACACTCACCTGTTTTTGTCAAAAAATCGCGACCCCAGAGACAGAGCCACACGTGGCCGGAAGCGCCTCAGAGGATTTAAGCGGCAGAGCCAATGGCTCTGTCTCTGTAGTTTCCGTACCGTGATGAAAGTTAGTGAAAGAATAAGGAAAAGTTATTAAGGTCACCGAAACTGGTCAGTCGACTATACACTCATTAACCCTTTGATTTTAGTTTGACAGTTTGTCAAATGTTGATTCACCAGACATGGAACAGCGTTTTTTCTCGCCAATTGGGAAAGGTACCTATACCCCTACGATTGGGAATTTTTCACGTCGTGAAATCTTCAAATTGGGAAAAGATTAATTCGCAAAATTGATGAATTGGGAATCTTAAAGGTGCATCTTAATCTATCATTAGCGGCTAAATTTTGCACCACATATCATTGTAAGGTCTTGGTTTAAACAGGAACATACTTGTGACCATATATACTAACCCAAACTGCCAACGCAACAAGATATTTTGTTGTAACTTTTTAATGAGATATGATAGGACAACGAAACTTCAGATTTCATTATTATATATAGTGATTTTATTGTCAACATAAAAAGAAAGTAAGAATTGTTATGCTTCGCTGAACACAGAGTCCGTGGTTCAAAACCCTATATCCGCGCTGCACGTGCAACAGTGCGTGTAATAAACCGGCGCACGTGCATTTTTGGAAAGTCGCAAGATAACCCAATAAGATTAAGTAAAGAAATCTGTCTGGTGATAGACAAAAATGCCGCAATTTAGCATTGTCCCGAAAGGTGCAGGTGATTGGATTGCTCCTGGCTGACTGTGGTTACCCGGCTATTGCCCTTTGTGTGGTCTACGGTAGCATGACTATAGCGGAAGTTTCAGCAAACCAGTATGTTCAATTAATCTTGCTCATTACCCATTTCTGAATGTGTTAGAAGTTTCATTTGAATTAAAAATCCATTTTTGTTGTTATTTTCAAGGTCATTTATTTTTCTTGCCAACGTTTGTTTTGAACGTTTCCGGTAATGTTTATGACATGCCAAGAGCCTTCAGAAGTCGTGTAACTACCAAGGTACAGGACAACAGGTTGAGAAACCAAATTCTAAGAGACCGGTTTCGGCTAGCAACAAAAAGCTGCTGTAACTGCTGGGAACCACGGTCGTCGTATAAGTGCACAGACACGTAACAGGTTACGTAAACGTGAGTTCCGACCTCAACGTCCTTATGTGGGTCCCATTTTACTACGTATGCACGCACGAGTCTGTCTCCAGTGTTGCAACGTTGAAAAGTGATAATCTGACCTCCTGAGCAAATATGGAACCTGCTTGACATGCGTTTACGTCAACGCCCAGTCCAACCACAGACCTTGCGTGAAAAGGGACAAACATTAATTCAAGAGTGACAAAATATTCCTATAAACGTTTGTCGACGTTAGTTACGTTCGATGTCACAGATAGGTTGTGCTGTGTTCAATGCTACAGGAGGACATACGAGATACTGATCTTGGTTTCATTTTTGAAACACACCCCGGCATTACGTTTATAACGTTATTTGCGTTACGGAATCGATTT
Organism: Fragum sueziense; assembly: GCA_963680895.1. Lineage (NCBI taxonomy): Eukaryota > Metazoa > Mollusca > Bivalvia > Cardiida > Cardiidae > Fragum > Fragum sueziense. Next base: position 31,844,742 of record OY804596.1, read on the forward strand.
AGACCCATTTGTATTTCCTGGTGATATCATAATGGTCAGCGGTCAAAATGAAGTCAAAATCAACGAATGTCACATTTTCAATAATCAAAATATTGTAATTTAAAGTTCGTGTTGCGTTGGCTCTTTGGGTTAGTATATTTTGACCATTTATTATATCTCTATATATTTAGAAATTGTTGAAAGGTAGATAATGCTGAAATCCAGCATTCACTCCAATTTTCTCAATACTTTCCAGGCATTTAAAGTAACATTAATTGTGTTGTCTGCATAAAAAAATCCTGTTATTTTCACTGTGACACCATTCCAAGACATTGTGGAAACTAAAGAGGTTAAGAAAGCATTGGAGCTAAACACAAAATGTTGGTAGATGTAAATTCTTCTATATGTTCTAATCTAAATCTTTTCCTAGCTACTTTGGAAGTGTTTCTATTTTGGGAAATGATGCTTTGGTCTGATGAAAGCTTAGAACTTTGAATTTAGATCTGTCTAAAAAGAATTCAACTTCTCAGTGAGTAACCCATATCAGCATGCCCACTGGGTTTTCATTTTGGGGGTACATGCACCATCTAACTTTAAAATTGGGGGTACAAAGAAAAATCTGGGGGTACAGTGAACCCTTTACTTTCAAAGTTAAGGATATATACCATATTATATAAATCTTAATAATTCTTCACTTCTACTAATAGTGCCAAACTTATTTAAGTGCCTAAAGATTTACAACTGTTTTGCTGTAAAAAGCATCTTAACTGGGTTCAATAATGGGACAACTATTCAAAAAGTACTCTTAGAAGTAAATGAACCTGCTACATAACTTGCTATTAACAACTTCTCAGGTCGCTATTGCTACATTCTACAATTCTTTACATTAAATATCATATAAATAACACACGTCAGTTGAACCAGTCTACTGGAGAATCTTTAGAAATCTTTTGATAACACACAGACATAACTAATTAGAGTTTCATCGCTGTCAATGTTTACGACCCCAGAATTACCTGTTGATTGATAAGCCTCAAAGCTTCTTCAATTGATACAGTAAATGACTGTGACCACTTAAAATTATAGGATTTACTACTGATAATCAGGCATGCAAACCAGATACTCTTTCATTCAAAACATTCACGTAATGGTCATTATCTTTTTACGTTCATCCATTATTCTATACGTTCTTGCACGGCTGGCCTATAACTCTGTGCGTGAATTAATTTATTTATACGTGAATTACGTACTGTAGTACGTGAATGGGCATGCTGCATATAAACTGTTTGGATGAGATATTTCTAGTCAAACTAAAATGTATGGCATGATTGGCCATTGGGAACGGCACATAAGATCATTGGGAACGGTAGCTATGGAGATTGGGAAACGGCCTGTACTAAAATTGGGAAAGAGCCTGTAGTCATTGGGAAAGGTTCCTTTTACAGGTACTAATTATAGTAGGAGAAAAAACCCTGTGGAATCTAAATAGAGGAAGTTAGTAGCCTAAATCAAATTTCAATGTCAGACTTAATACAAAGAAATTCCTCATCAATGACCAAAACAACGCGTGTAATCTTGATATAATCATTAGGCCTACCTTTTCAATGACATTTTCATCAGTTCCAATCTAATGGAAATCACGATTTATGATTTTAGCTGTCATTCACTGACAGTCAGTGTCATTATTGCGGATGTGAATCCTCGGTCCAAACTTGTTTTCCGAGCGATCTTTACCCGTCGTTTGTCCATCATTCAATAAGCCATTTCCAGGCTATTTGCGTCTCTCTTTGTTTTGCCGGTGACAGCTGCAGAATAGGGAAATGACAGGTAATTTGCAGCAACAGTCATTGATTATGAAAATGGCGGGGCATCAACACAATTTCCGTCAGGGGAGATAACTATTCTGAACTTGCAAAAAGTATATTTCTGGCGTATCTCTTGCAGACGACAATATAGGCCTATCGTGGGTCAATACAAACGATTTGTCTAAATATGAGATCAAACAGAACGTCATTTTAACTGCGTGACCCACGACGCACTTTTAGATATCTCACTAACAATTCGTTGAGTAGGGGATAGATCTATCTAGATCTACCCCGCATAGCCTAGGGGAGACCAGGGTAAGTTGAGCCACGGGTTAAATGAACCACTTCAATTTTCTCTCGCGTAATTTTGAATTTCACGTCTTCGGTGTAAGTATTCGAGGCGGGAATGTTGAAGTATTCATCGGTGAAAATATCGAGAGATTTTGTCATATTAGGTGGATTTTATGTCCAAAAAACGAATTTTCGACCTTAAAATTGGTTTTCACATTTCATGCATTCCGTCTTCGCACTACAATGCACAGCCAATCTCAACAGTATTCTTTACATCTTACAGATGTATTATATCTTCAGAATGTAATATTGCATTCCGTTATTGTCATAGTAAGATAGTTTCTTCACAAATGGCAAGTATATGACCATGGTGTGTACCGGGGTAAGTTGAACCACTATGAAAATAAGAGCAGAAAACATGTACTTAAGGGGGAATGCTCAAGTTTTCTAAATTTTTTCCCAATAATAGAATTTATTCATATTTTGTATGTTGAAATTACATGTTATTACCAATTGAAAAATAAAATAAAAATGTATGGTCAGCGATCTTGTTTGAATTTTATAGGCATTCGTATCACATACCCCTACATCAAAAAATGCACAATTTCCTGCACCTGTCCAAGGTCACTTAAATGCTTATAAAATGCTGTGTATTCATCGTTTAGTCCCGAAAACGGATTAAAAGTAACGTCTTACATTTAATAAGAACAGAAAACCCAAAATGTGTGCTATTATAAACGCGTAAATGTATAAAACAGCATGCTCACGTGTTCGGTCAGAGCAACGAAGCTGGAGTTTTTATGTAAAAAATTTGCATATTTTTGGAAACATTTCAAGTTCTACATAATAGAATTTGATAAAACTCCCTCATTGTATTTAGCAACATGTTCTGGTAATAATTCAAAAAGAAAATGTATAGGTCAGCGCACTTATTAGTGAATTACAGTAATTTTTATCAGCTACACATGAATAAAATGACGCAAAACAGTGGTAACTGCATACACACTTACGACTGTCTTGCTCTAAATAATCGATTTCCATCTTGAGGAAATCAGTTTCGCATAATAAATACACTTTTACCGTCGAAAATGGTAAATTGTAATGATGTGTTATATTATTGAAAATATGGTAGCGAAACACATTGGTACGAAACATTTAATTTACTACAGTAATAACCGAGTGTTCCGAAAAACTGGAGCATTCCCCCTTAATATCCTGGATCTATTAAAGTGTCTATTGTATGAAATAGCGAATAATCTTGAAAACTCGAATATTTTTTCAATCTTTGTATGAAATTTTATTATATTATTGCAGGTAAAACCCTTATTCAATATTATGAATGAAATCTCGTGTTTAATTCTCTCTTTAGTGTGAATAATTATCGAAAATATGCCTATTGGTTCAACTTACCCCGTGTACTGGTTCAACCTACCCCGTCAAAGGGGTTAAATGAACCATTTCACCAGCTCTGTTTAAAATAATTTTCTGTGGATTCTGGATGTCGAAAGTATCTGTCAAAGGTTTAGAAAAATGCGAGAGATGTTGATCTTTGATATGGTGTTGATCAAAGCACTCTGTGTGAAACAAAGAAAACAATAGTTGAAATTTATCAAAAAGTGGTTCATGATACCCCGGTCTCCCCTACTTGTAAGCCTTTACAAGCCGAAAAATGGAGAGAAAAAACAAGAGACTAATTTATCTAGAAGCGATGTAGAAGCGATTGTGTGTAGGCTCTACGTTTCCAAAGAATCACGTGGGTAGCCATCCTCATAGGCGTAGGAAGGGGGGACAGGCCCCAATAATTTAGAAAAGGGACCTGACCCCCTATGCTCCCCCATTATACACCCATATTTCCAATTACTTTAACATTTGCCCCTCCCCCCATATTATAAACCTTCCCACGCCACTGCTCTGTTGGGATCTATAGGCATAATTATGCACCGCGGGTAATCATCTGCCCAACAATAACAACAACAGAATAGGTATATAGGCCTACAACAAAAAAAAAATCATTGTAGAAAGTCTTCAATCATTTTGTGAAATTCAAAAATGGTTTGACACAGTAGGCCTATATAGAAGACGAAAAAAAAAAAAACTCCTGGGATTTTCTGAAAGTCGTCGATCTTTCAAAGAGCACCAGGTCCTGACAAAAAAGTTATTGATGAGAAAACAAAATTTTGTTTGCTCGTCAATAAATTTTTTTATCATGTGCTGTTTACAACCAGCAGATCCTTTACACGTGTTACACCCCTGTTTCATACCAAATTCAAATCTGTGTTAAATGGTTTATTGATATTTTTCTACAATTATTTTTATTATTGTGCAACGTGAATCCCAACCGTGCTTAATTAAATGCCTACTTAGTTACGACACCGCATATCGGTTTGTAGCCTAGGCCTATAAAAACATTTCGATAAGCTTCAAAACTCTTTTGAAATTAATGAAGCTTTAATTGCCCTACACCGTTTGTTTGTCGATTTCAGATATATCTTGTATAACGGTCTTTAACTGATTTTCAAACATAGGAAGGGAGGTCACAGTTTCGTTTTAAAAATACTGCCTCTATCTGATTCTATGTAAAAACGAGTAATTTACAAACGGCATATTCAACCTAAATAACACATTAAATTGCCAAAAAGTGTGTAAAAACTTAAAGCTAAATAGTTATTTTTTATTATGATAAAATACTTTTACCTTATACACGTTCTTTTCGTGTTAAATCTCTATTTGAAAAAGTGGGTCAACTCTGCGTTTCTTTGTTTGAACTCGGTCGTTACCTTAGAAGGACGCGTGGGTATGTGTGATAAAATTGCTTTGGCACTGCCATTTTTTAACGGATTTTCATAAATCTTATATCAAATTAAAGAGGGAAAATAGATCTATTCATCCGTGTATGTTAATACGATGAACCAATGAATTATGAGTCGATGATTAGGTATTCAAAATAGGTCATTTTACTCGGCTTCAAATGGCAAGAACTATGCGGCAGAAAAGCCTAGAAAAGCCTACATATGTTCTTCAACATCCTATCTATTCAAACAATAAAACATCTTGTGCTTTTAGCTTAGCGCATTCAAGCGCAAAGGCTTTAACAATGGGAAGTGTTTTTCAATTCCCCGGGATTTATCGATAATTTCTGTCTAAACTCCATTCATCCTAAATTTATTCATAAATGTTGACGACAGTGACTCAAAGAACATTCTTGCAAAGTTTGGTTGAAATTGGCCGAATGGTTGATTTGTTAAGAATGATATCATGATTTCTCAAAGTTCGATAAGCCTTGCCCTGCCACGTCCATATCATTTGACGAATCAAAATAATCGCGAACATTCTTTGAATACGGTCATCCAAGGAACATTCCAGTAAAGTTTTGTCAAAATCGGCCCAATGGTTAAGGAGTAGGGGGTGTTTCAAGGAATTATGGGCGAACAGACGGACGGACGGGCGGTGAGTGACCACAATAGCTCATCTTGAGCACTTCGTGCTCAGTCCAAAGGGATTTACAAAATCGGCGTTTCTCATGGGCTTCCTAAACATCCATTTAACCCTTTCCTAAACAGTAAAACTTTATGGTCATCCAATTCGAAAGCTGTGACAGGCGACAGAATGAGTGTAAAAGAAAATAACATTCTGTCGCCTCAATCTTTTCACCTTCAATAAAATCCGTTCAGGACGTCAAAACCAGGTCTAACCAGGTCTTGTTCGGGAAAGGGTGAGGCAGCCAAAAATTAGATTGAATTTAGAGGTTGCAAAATGGACATGTTCAAATGTATGGTGCTATTTTGGGTCAATGTTTTGAAAGCCTATTTCTTCACGAACCAGAGATATAATCTTAATAATCGATCACTTGAAAGTTTGATTTTTTGTTTGAAATTCCTATTTTATATGTCGTAAAATTTTGTTTTTATCGGAGGCAATGACACGGAAATGATATGCACACAACGAAGCACAGAAAATATTTACGCAAAGGGAGAACATGTTGGTTATCGGCATGTTCTTTTGTCGCAATATTTTCCAAAACCTTTTCATATATGATCGTGAAAATCATGTCTTGTTCGGGGAAGGGTTGAAATAATGTAACAAATATTTATATAATTGTTGTTGGGTAGAAATTGAAGAACTAAATTGTTTGGTAGAATAATTTCATCCTTAGTAAAACTTCAAAGGAACTCCGCCATGGCCGGTCCCAAGCCCGGATGCGAAAGGAGGAGGGTTGTGCGCTGGGCCAGCAACCCAGCCACATAAAAACAGAAAACGCTACAGAAACTAACACCAGAAACACGCCAAATGTAGGGATGAGGATGAACGCAAACCAGGCCACTGGTACAAGGACGGATGGTAGCCAAACCCAACAGGGAGCTAACAACCTGAAAGTGAACATCCTCGGACCAAAAACTACACTTAGAGTGGGCTGCTGGAATGTTAGAACTCTCTACCAGACCGGACGGCTAGCTCAAGTTGTAAAAGAAATGGAAAACTATAAATTAGACCTTTTGGGAATGAGCGAAACTAGATGGACAGGAAATGGTACCAAACAACTGGCAACTGGACAACATATTATTTTCTCAGGTAGAACAGACAACCACCATGACAGAGGAGTCGCCCTACTGACAAGCAAAAACACATGGAATACTTTAGTAGAATGGAAACCGATTAATGAGAGAATTATATACGCAAGATTCAACTCCACCTATGCCAAGCTCTCAATCATAGTGTGTTATGCTCCGACAGAGGTAGCAGAAGAAGAAGACAAGGATACATTCTATGAAAAGATGCAAGAAACCATTGAAGCTGTTCCAGCACATGATGTACTACTTGTTCTAGGAGATTTTAATGCCAAGGTAGGACAGGACAACACAGACAAGGAAACTATCATGGGGAAACATGGAATAGGAGTTAAGAACAACAATGGAGAGAGGCTTATTGAGATTTGTGAAGAAAACAACCTTGTGATAGGATCCACCATTTTCCCACATAAGAACATCCATAAGTACACCTGGAAATCCCCAGACGGACACACCAACAACCAAATTGACCATATCCTTATAAATAAACGTTGGAGAGGATCCCTTCAAGATGTTAGAGCCATGAGGGGAGCAGATGTAGGAAGCGACCACACACTCATAATAGCCAAAGTTAAACTTAAACTGAGGAGGAAACCTAAGACAGAAGAGAGGAAACCACGCTTTAACACAGACAAACTAAAGGACCCTCAGGTGCAAAGATCCTTCCAACTAGAATTGAGAAACAGATTTAGCACACTAGCAGACCAACAAGATATAGACATGCCCACATTCAACCAAGTAATATTGTCATCAAGTGAAAAGATTCTAGGCCACAAACGCAGAAAAGCCAAGATGTGGATATCTGAAGAGACATGGGACACAATAGACAAAAGGAAACAGGTAAAGAAAAAACTAGTCCAGGTTAGGTCAGAACGTCTAAAGAAGCAACTACAGGAGTCCTATTCAACTCTAGATAAAGAAGTCAAGAAAAAATGTAAAGCAGACAAGCGACATTTCATTGATGATATGGCAACAGAAGCAGAAGAAGCAGCACAGAAACAAGATTTGGCAACCCTCTATAGGATAACAAAGTCACTTTCAGGAGGATTTTCCACAACAGACACAGCAGTAAAAACCAAGAACGGAGAAACGATTGCCAGTGAGGATGAAAAGATGAAACGATGGAAGGACCATTTTGAGGAGGTGCTCAACAGAGAAAATCCTGATGTAGAAGCCATCATAACACCAGCTGAAGAAAACATTGAAGTAAACACCGGTCCCCCAACTCTTGAAGAAACCAAAGCAGCCATTAAAAAACTAAAGAATGGAAAAGCACCAGGCATTGACAGAATACAAGCCGAACTACTGAAAGCAGATGAAACTACTATCCCCACAATACTTAACAATATATTCAAAGATATATGGAATTCAGAAAAGGCTCCTGACGATTGGAAAATAGGGCTCATTGTAAAACTACCAAAGAAAGGCGATCTAACCGACTGCAACAACTGGAGAGGAATAACACTATTATCAGTAACAAGCAAGATTCTTTGCAGAATTGTTCTGAACAGAATTACAGAAGCAGTGGACAAACAACTACGTAAAAACCAAGCTGGCTTCAGGAAAGGACGTTCCTGCGCAGACCAAATTTTTACCATTCGCCAGATAGTTGAACAAAGCCATGAATGGAATACCACAATATACGCCAACTTTATTGATTTTCAGAAAGCATTTGACAGCGTTCACAGACCAGCACTATGGAGGATTTTAGCCCATTACGGAATACCTGATAAATTGATCTCAATAATTAAGATGCTTTATACAGATTTTAGAGCCCAAGTTATTTGTGGACCCAACCTTTCTCCTGACTTCCATATAAACACAGGTGTAAAACAAGGATGTCTCCTTTCGCCATTACTCTTTTCCATGTGTATCGATTGGATAATGAAAGAAACAACGAAGAATACTAACAGAGGACTACAATGGACGTTTACAGAGTCACTAGAAGACCTTGACTTTGCAGATGACATTGCCCTCCTCTCTCAAAGATTCCAAGATATACAAGGGAAATCAAACAAACTCACAGAGCAGGGTAAACAAATTGGACTTACAGTCAACACAAAGAAAACCAAACTTATGAAAATTAACGCACTAAGAGATGAACCAGTCACCATGGATGGAAACCCCATAGAAGAAGTAGAAGAATTTGTGTACCTCGGAAGCACAGTAACAAAGGATGGGAATTCAGAAAGAGATGTCAATGTCCGACTTTCGAAAGCACGCGGAACCTTCGCGGCCTTAAAGAATATCTGGAAGTCTCCAACCCTAAAAACAGCCACAAAATTGCGAATTTTTAAATCAAACGTACTAGCAGTTCTATTGTATGGGTCAGAGTCTTGGAAAGTTTCCCAGTCCATAAACACAAAACTAGATGTCTTTCAAACAAGATGCCTTCGTAGAATACTAAAGATCTTTTGGCCAAACACCATATCTAACACCAGACTACACACAATAACCAATACTACTCCCCTATCAGTTGAGATCAGAAGAAGAAGATGGCGCTGGATTGGACATGTCTTCCGCATGCACGAAACAGAAATTCCTCGTGTGGCATTACGCTGGACACCAACTGGAAAGAGGAACAGAGGTAGACCAAAAGAAACATGGAGAAGAACCGTGGAGAAAGAGATGAAAGCAGAAAAATGGAGCTGGGGAGAAATACAGACATGGGCAAGGGACCGGCTACATTGGCGCAATCTGGTGACGGCCTTATGTGCAACACAGCACGAAGAGGACTAAGTAAGTAAGTAAGTAAAACTTCAAAGGGGTGTAACTATTTTATTAAATGTCCGATTTTAAAAACGGAAGCAGTTTTGAGTTCCTCTCATTCAGACCTTGAAAATGATATATAATTTGTTGAAGTTCTTTGAAAAATAAACAATAACGTAATTCGGCAGAATTATCTCCCCTTTGTAAAAATCTGAATAAGCATTATTCCATAACGCAATGTCCGATTTTCACAATTCAACCAGTTTTATGTTTCTCTCAATATTCTCTGTCAGCTGGTGTATATTTTGTAGGGACTGGAATACTTTTGGAAAAAAGTGTGACCACCCTAACATAGGTAACTTAGTCGATTATTTTCATCATACAAGTTTCCTACATGTTTCTGATTTAGGGGTTACAACCCATCATTAACTGCAAAATACTTCATGCATGTTCGGATTTTATCCGTAACAACGAACATTGACGAGGGTATCCCTCGTCAGTTTCCGTTGCTACGGATGGCGTCCGGAAATTGACGAGTGTATCTCTCGTTAATGTCCTTCATGGATGACGCCAGGAGATTCACAAAGTGTTTGGTATCTAATGATGGGTTGTAATCCTTAACAAATCAGTGTTGATGAATTTAGCATCTGAACTGTGAAAGATACTTTTGCACAACACAGACAGTGTCCTTGTTTGTTCAATAAATGCCTGTTGGGACTTTTTTCTTTATAAAATATTATGTCAGTTATTAGAACTACACTTTGAAGAGAAGGACGGTCAGTTTGGTTTGGTTTACTGGTGTTTTACGCCGTTTTCAACTACTAAGATCATATCGCGACGGCTGGAGCACATAATCATGGATTTCTGTCGTTTCTCATACCAGTACTACCACAACACCCTTACCAGAATTCGATCAGACTGTGTGTATATACAGACTAATTTAGATCAAAGAATGTATCAAATGTCACAAATGTCATTATCCTGTTTTCCATATCCCAAGCTATATAACCCTGTAATAAACAGGCTTAGTTATTACGTTCCTAATGGGGTAAAAAGTTTAAGAAAACAATTATGCTAAAGAAGAAAATGTTGACGATCAGTATTTTCTCCTTTTGTCTCAATATTTCCACGATAATTTGATAAAGAACAAAAAGCTCATCAACATCCGTTTTGTCGTCTGCAACAGCTTTCAAATTGAAACCACCCTATTTTTTTCCTTTTGGGAAAGGGATAATTATGTGATTTATACCAGTCCAGTCTCGTCGGTATAAAATCTTCTTACCAAGATTATTGACCACTGTCCAGTGATAATGTCGATGTTTTTCAACAAAAACCTTGTAACTACAGCTTGTTTTATGCTGCGGTTACGAGGTTTATGTTGAAAAGCGACAATATTTAATTAGTGACTATTATAACGATATCGATGATTTTCAACAAAAACCTCGTAACTGCAGCTTAAAATAAGCTGCAGTTACGGGGTTTTTGTTGAAAAGCGACGATTTACAGTGATTATATGAACTTAGATATACAAACGTATTATTTAGGTACATCACGGACATGACTGTTGTTTTAACAATGAGTGAAATTTGGAACTTTTTGAGATATGTGTCGTGGGCTTATGCGTTAATGTTCAACGTAAGTATGCAAATTTTATACGCGGGTGGCAATCATGTAACACATAAACGACAACAACATGCAAGAACAACAACAATGGCATTACATTTTATATAATTCAGTCAGGGTTCTCCGCAGAATAATTTGAAGCCGTAGTGGCAAATCATAAGTATTTATAATTGGTAAACCTTGAAATAGGCCCTACATGGTAGCCTATTCATGCAAATAATTATGAATAAAAACATAATGGGAAAAGAAGAAAATGCTCAATTTGAGTAATTTCTTCTTTTTCCATTTTTCCAAACAGGTCTTTTAATTTAACCCATTACCACACAATGACTCGTTTTAACTCCTTAAAAGATCATGGCTTTGGAAAACATTGTGACAAATGAAGAAATTGCTTATTACGAGCAATGTCTTCACACAATATTTTCTACAAAACAAAAAACAAAACAAAAAACAAATAAAAACAAAACAAAAAAAAAAAACAAAAAAAAAAAAAACAAACAAAAAAAAAAAAAAAAAAAAAAAAAAAAAAAAGAGCGAAAAATGAAATAAGCCATCGCCTTCAAATTGCCGTCTGCATCATCTTTGAATTTGAAACATTCCAAAATTTTCCGTGTGGTAATGGATTAATGCTTTGGTGAAAATAGGCCATGATTTAAATGTAAACATCTTGTGAAGTGTAAAATTGTTTCGAATACATGTACGAACCTCTGATAACTTGCACTTTAACCCATTACCAAAGAGCAAAATTTTAGACTAGTCCAAATTCAAAGATGGTGCAGACGACAATTTCAAGTGATTGGAATTTTGCATTGTTTGGTCTTTTTACGTAGAAAACATTGTGGGAAATGAGGAAATTGCTTGTCACAAGCAATTTCTTCATTTTCCACAATGTTTTCCAAAGCCATTATCTTGTGGGGAGTCAAAAAGAGTCACTGTGTGGTAATGGGTTAAAATGAAACATGTTTGATAAATTACAAAACAATTTTGATTTGAGCAGTCAGTCAAATTGATAACACATCAAATATACGAATACAATCAAAACGTTAAAATCGCCATAAGGAAGCGACAATATTCTATGCTATGACTTTAACGAAACCTAGTGGAACAAAACGGACAGACAGACAAATCCTAGGTCCGGTAATAGAAAAAATGCTTACACGTGTATCAAAAAGTCTGGCAGTCAGCATACCCCCCCAAAAAACAAGAAAAAAAATATGGAGTTCGTGCGTAGATCCAGACATTCTTTACAGGGAAGGGGGAGGGGAGGGTGTCAGACGGTTGGGGGCGAATGTATTTGCGCAGGAAAAAATTCTAAAATTCGCTTTAACGAGGTCCACTGGTGGTGAACTTGGCCAAAGCGAGGGACGTTTTTTTTTTTCGCAATCAATGTATTCCGTCGGTGTTGTTATAAAATATCGTAACTACGGCTTTATCGAAGCCGTAGTTACGAGATTTTATAACAACACCGAAAGTTTGTCAATACAAAACGGTAAAACCTGTCTGTTTTTAGAACAAGTTCATTGTCATTAGAAAAAATCTATAAACTCACATTTAAACGCAAAATATCTATATCTTGTAGCGAAAATCGTTTTAGTTCACCACCAGTGAGGTCTTTTTTCACAATTCTTGGGAGTCGGACCTCTGAATCCCACAGCCCCTCTGGATCTGCGTATGGAGTCATAGCCTATGCTTTTCCCCCATTGAGACATTATTTTTGATTACAGCAAACTAGCAGATTGCTGGTTGACAAATTGCCAAACAATTTCTTTCAAATCGTGAAATTGATAACGTTTTAAATCTTTCCACAGACGAACAAAAATAAAGACACTCAAAACAGCAAGATGGTTGTCTTACAATGGCATAGGCCTACTTGAAAGTGTACAGAAAGGTCATTTGGTGATTTCTCCTTTTGTTCCAACATTTTCTGTTTTAGATCTATTCATTTTCGGCTACACTAATCGTTTCCTCATCAAAATTCATATTTTTCCTTCTCGTTTTTCACCATCTTTCAAATTGGGACAGCCTACTTTTTGCCATTTGGGAAAACCGAACTTAATGACTACATGCCAAATAGCTGAACATGTTGATTTTTGATAAATTGCCACCCGATTTCTATAAAAAGCGGTCGTTAGAACTGATAACACTATAAATCTATATAGACAAACAAAAACTTAATTTCCCTCTACACGTAACGATAATGCCCTGCTGTGGTTGTTGCTCCATAGTGGACGGAAAAGGTCAAGCAGAAAACATGTCCAAATTCCGAGGTCCGACAATTGAGGTGGAAAAGGAGACGATTATTCGTTTACGTGACGTCGGAACGGACAATATTGCGACAGACGACTTTCATGACGCCACCGACGACGACGCAGACGAGAGTGACGTCATCGAGTCAAAATATCGCGATGAAGGGACGGATAATATTGCCACGGATAAAAATTATATGGAAAAACAAAACAATGGGAGAAGTAAAATTAAGACTTTCATAAAATATGTAAGTAAATCTACTTTTATTGGTCTTTTAAGGTAGTCCACCCCTAACGAGATTCGCTCGACGTCGGAATTATTCGGGCGACGTCGAAAACATTCAGCGGTGGAACTTTCCACCGCCGAATGTAAACTTTACGACTTTGCCCAAATAGGTTCGGATATGTTACGACACCGCTCGTTTAAAAGCCGATGTTTTATGAATCTCAAAACGGCCACATTCTACCTTAATCAACACTTTAGGCTAGAGAAAGCTAAATTGCAGAACTCTCAAACCAGTTCAGATTCGGTGTCTCGGTGGATGAAATGTCAGAAATAGACAAATAAGGATACAGTCACTATTAATTCTTTTGTAGGCCTTCCATTTGAAATACAAATGAAGAAGGCGTTTAACCCTTTCCCAAAACGACAAAATTTTAGGGTAATCGAATTAAAAAAAATGCCACAAATGACTAAAGGAAGATATTAAAGATAAAATTTGTTTAACCCTTTCCCAAACAAGACCTGGTTTTGACGTCCCGGATAGAAATGGCTTGGGAAAACATTGAAACAAAAGAAGAAACTGCTGATAACCAGCAGTTTCTCCTTTTGTCTCAATATTTTCTGTGTCATATTTTACACAAATCCTATCTTTAGTAACTTCCATTTTGTCATTTGTAGCAGTTTTTGAAGTGGATCACCCTAAAATTTCGTCGTTTGGGAAAGGGTTAAAATAAGGCATAGAAAGTATTGAGACAAAAGGAGAAACTGCTGGTCATCAGCAGTTTCTTCTTTTGTTTCAATGTTTTCCAAAATCTTTTCTTTAAGGGACGTCAAAACCAGGTCTTGTTTGGAAAAGGGTTAAATAAGCCCTATAAGTTGTCATCTCCTCTGCATTAATTAACACATTCCCGGACGATATCTAGAAAACCAGTTTACAACGTCTTTTGTAGAAAAATGTTGAAAAGAGGCATTTTCTTTAACAAAATCAACTGCTAATAATTAGTATTTTCTCCTTTTGTCGCAATATCTTATAATAAAGTGTACACAGATTGCATTTTATCATGTAAATCTCAAAACAGAAGCGATCATTGTCGGCTACAGGATTTTTTTTCAATGATAAGTACGTGCTATCAATTTTATCCATTGGGGCAATTGTAAATCAAGAACGGTTACTCTAGTATGACTCTAATTTGAGACCTGTCAAAGCTGTCAAAATCAGATTTATGTCTCAAATATCATCTAAAGAAAAGAGGTTGCGTGTTATAAAAAGTCATTTACTTGATTATAAGGTATGAAAGTTTATTTTTCAAAACAGTTTACTGCATGACATTATAATGTAGAGGAATAAAAGAAAAAAGATTGGTTTGACAAATTGAGATCAAAGTACTATGAGTAATTCTTAAAATTTTAAGAACATTCTGTATAGCACTTTATTTCTGCGGGGTCCAAATTCTGCGTTTTTTCCAGAAATCAGGCGGGTTAAGTTTCTGCAGAACATATTTCTGCGGTCTCTCATTTTGCAAAATCAAAGATTTTTTTTCTGCGCTATCACTAATCTGAGTCTTCTCTGATGTAAATACGCTCTTTGATATTTTGATTTTTCGCTATTTACATTAGAGAGCGTTGCTCTTTGAAAACAGCGGAAAGTTCGGTAACGTTACATGTAGTGAAGCTTTGTTTTTGTGTATCATATCGAATCACTCGGTAAAACACTGTAGGGTATAGATCAATAAATAATTTTTTGTCATACCTGACCAAAAATTTCATTTCAAATCGGCCTGCTGGAAGAGTATAACCTTTGGTTTTGAATGGAAGGTCAAGGTAAACAAAGGCTGCTCAGATGAGGGTTGTTGAAATTCATTGCCTATAAACCTTTTAGAAATACTTTTTGGCCGTAAATTTTTCAACATGTATGACAATAAATGGTTCATTGATCGAAATCATCAGGGGTTTTAACAACAGCGTTTAAGATCGGACGGTGAACGATGCGCAACAATTTGTTGAGAACTTCTTGATTTTTTCAAAGAGCAACGCTCTCTGATGTACATAGCGAAAAATCAAAATATCAAAGAGCGTATTTACATCAGAGAAGACTCGGATTACGCTATCACCTGATCACTGTTGCCTCTTCAGGCTCTTGTGAGTTGTGACCCACTTGCACTATGGGATTCAACACTGCAAAATGCTTTGGTACACCCCTGATTTGGAACTCCATTTTCTCAGAAACAGTATTGTGAGTGTATCCCAATTTTAATATATTTGCCATCACTAAATATGGCAAAGTGCTGAGCTTTAATTTTTATCGTAGAAAGGCCAAAAAAATCTTTTGTCAAAATTGATCTTTTCCAACAACTATGAATTTTCTCATAAACCCCTTCCCCAAATGGCAAAATTTTAGGGCAATCCAATTTGAAAGTAGCCGCAGACAACAAAAGGGATGTTAATAAAGAAAGAATTTATGTATGATATAGCGAAGAAAATAATTCATTGAGGTAAATGGAGAAAATGCTGATTATCAGCATTTTCTTCTTTTGCCTCAGTGTTTCCTAAGCCTTGTCTGTTAGGGTCATCAAAATCAGGCCCTGGTTTCTCCAAAAAAAACTTTAGTACATACTCATTAGTACATGGAATACTCTCCAACGTTATTTAAAGGGTTTTCGATCAATTGAAGTTACGTGAATTTTGTGTGATCTGAGTACAGTGCTCAGATTTGAGTTTGAGAACATACTCAATATTTTTCGAGAAACCGGGGCAAGGTCTTGTTTGGGAAAGGGTTATTTTGCCCTTCACTTTGTTTCTCCATTTCAGTTAACAATGTCAGAAGCTGGTGGTACAAGTCCACCTTTAACCACCCACATACTGGATACATCATTAGGTGTCCCAGCTGCCAATGTACCACTGATACTGTCTATACAGAATGGTCCTGATGCTTTCACTGAACTGGAGAAAGGGTAGGGACAATTAGATAAATAACCAGCATTTCAGTTAACAATGTCAGAAGCTGGTGGCACAAGTCCACCTTTAACCACCCACATACTGGATACATCATTAGGTGTCCCAGCTGCCAATGTACACTGATACTGTCTATACAGAATGGTCCTGATGCTTTCACTGAGCTGGAGAAAGGGTAGGAACAATTAGATAAATAACTAACATTTCAGTTAACAATGTCAGGAGCTGGTGGTACAAGCCCACCATTAACCACCCACATACTGGACACATCATTAGGTGTCCCAGCTGCCAATGTGCCACTGATACTGTCTATACAGAATGGTCCTGATGCTTTCACTGAACTGGAGAAAAGGTAGGAACAATTATGTGCAACTGAATCTTTCTTAATTTTGTTAAAAATAATTATTTATTTTGTAAAAGTGTAAATCTCTAAAACCCTTAAAGGACAGAAAAGTGTTGCTTTATCGCTCCAAGGTCACATCCATAGCGCAGTAATTGTTGGTTTTAATTCTGATAACCCATTAAAGGGACATTTCATTCCAATTTCAATTTTTTAAAGTATGTCTTGATGCCAAGATTGGTTATTCTAATGAGTATAAATACTATTGGTTTTTTGAAGTTGTTGCCAATAAGCGAGAAACACGCATTTAAAGTTGAGACATAATCGATAAATTGCATATAAATCCGAACTGTTGTCCACAACAATTTGTTCAATTTTAACACAAAAATTTAAATTTCTCGTAAATGGCGCAATATTTTGGCTTGAAATTTTCTGAATTTTCATAAGGAAATATGCTCTTTCAGATAAAAATAAAAGTAAAATTTATGACAAAAAATTCTGAAATGTCACTTTAACCCTATCTCATATGCAGGGCTTGCTTTTGATGTCCCTTTGAAAAAACATTGAAGCAAAAGAAGAAACTTTTGAAGCCCAACATTTTTTTCTTTTGCTTTTCTTTGCTATGTTGTATCATATCTTATCAGCATCCAATTTATATTGTCTTCTGCAGCAGTTGTCATATTGGACCACCCTTGAATTTTGCCATTAAATGAGAAAGGTTTAATTAAGTAAATCTAATGTAACTTGGTATGCTAAACATTGTATGTTGCTTTAGTCCATCATTTTCTCCTGCTTTTACCATTTTGTTGACATAAAATCTTGAAGAATGATAAAGTTTTGTTTCTTCCTTTCAGTACTACCAACAATGATGGTAGAGCTGGGTTTCTAAATGACAGCAACTGGCAGCCTGGGGTTTATCAACTACGATTTGATACAGGCAGCTATCAGTTTTGAGATGAAAAAAAAAACAAACCCAACCCTTGAATTATTTAAAACCCTTTCCCAAACAAGACCTGGTTTTGATGTCCCATATAGAAATGGAAAACATTGAGACAAAAGAAGAAACTGCTGATAACCAGCAGTTTCTCCTTCTGTCTCAATATTTTCTGTGCTATATTGTACACAAATTCTATCTTAAACAAGGTTCATTTGTCGTGTGTAGCAGTTTTTGAAATGAAAATTTTGAAAAGTTGCTGTTTGGGAGAGGGTTAATTTTGTTTCTTCCTTTCAGTACTACTAACAATGATGGCCGAGCTGGGTTTCTAAATGGCAGCAACTGGCAGCCTGGTGTTTATAAACTAAGATTTGATACAGGCAGCTACTTTAAACAAAACAATGTGGAAGGATTTTACCCTTATGCCGAGGTAAGAAAATGAATTGGTAATGACGCATGTCTCTTGGACACTCTAAAAAAAACTTGCAATTTGACCTTTAACTACATTTGGAAAAGCACCGAGGGGAAGGAGAAAGCAAAAATAACCATTACAAAAAAGCCTGATAAAAGTGTAAGAACATGTATAGTTATATACTTTGCTTAATGAAATGTTTGTCCAAAGTGTTTCTTTGATTAGATTGATTTAACTTTTGATCCATGGTTCAGAATTAATAATGTAGGTCAAGGGTCCTTGCATAAAATTTACATTATGTATTGGGTTTATTGGGAGGTTGTTGTAAATAAAATGAGTGTTATCAGACAGTTACTATTGTCTTACCACAACATCTAAATGTGGAGGTGACCATCTCTGAACTCATGACCTCGTGACTGTGAATAAATTAATACCTGGCATAAATGTAGGCATGATTTTGTAGTATTTTAACCATTTCCCAAACAAAACAATCTGCCCTAATAGAAGCAGGTTGGGAAATTATTGAGATGCAAGAAGAACATTTTCTCCTTTTGTCTCAGTATTTCCTTTGCTTTATTGTACACGGAATGGTCCTACCTTTTTCAACATCTATGTTGCCATTTGCAGCAGCCAAGTGGCGGATCCAGAGAGGGTTGGGGTGTTAAAACGAACCCCCTCTGTAGCCTGATCATTTCATTTTCATGCATAAATTCAGTCAAAATTGTGAATCCCTAAGAAAACGAAACCCCTATTTGTACATTCGAGCCCCTTCACAGAAATTCTGGATCTGTCATTGTGCACAGCATATGTACATAGTTGTCTGTTATTAAATGGGTCTATTCATTTAAATAATTGCCTGTTTTACATTTACAGATAGTATTTAGTATAAAGAACACAAGTCAACATTACCACGTGCCTTTGTTACTTAGCCCTTACAGTTACTCAACATACAGGGGAAGCTGAGTATACGAGGAAAGAGACATGTTAATGCTGAAAGCCTTGTGAATGAAAGTGAATGATTACTTCTTTTGTTATAAACAGATTTGTGGTTAAGATTGAATCATTTTGTAAGTCATATGGTATTACAACGGTAAAGGGCTGATCCAAACGTATTGTTTGTACATATCGTTTCGCGTTTACGCTGGAAAATGTCGTTCTGCTGCTTAAATCACCTGTAATTTCGACATTTTCTTGCGTAAACGAAGATATAGTTTTACATGCTCATGTACTTACAGCATTTCTGGGGGAAAAACCTCTGAGACAGTACCATGAAATTATTTGTCTGTACACGATGCTAGACTTAACCCATTACCAGACAGAAAAAGTTTAACTTTGTCCAAATTGAAAGAAGTTGCCGACGACAATTTGAATTTGTTGAAATTTCAAAATTTTACGACTTTTGGGGTAGAAAACATTGTGGAAAATGAAGGAATTGCTTGTCACAAGCAATTTCTTCATTTTCCAAGATGTTTTCCTAAGCCTTTATCTTTTTGGGTGTGAAAAGGCGTCACTGTGTGGTAATTGGTCGGAGCTGTGATGCAGAGATGGATTTCATCGCAACTTGTTGAACTATCACATGTTTTAAATTATTCAACCCATTATTGTTATTTAGTCAGGATTGACCAGATTGTTAAAGGGAGGTAATTTATAAGTATCAAATAATATAATTGAGTATAGAGTAGGAGTTGTCTAGTCTTCATGAATATTACTGACGGGAGTAACCACTGTTTACCCCTTTCCCAAACGACAATTGGGTGATCCAATTTGGAAGCTGCTGCAAACGACAAAGTGGGTGTTACTAGAGATAAAATTTGTGAATAATACAGCTCAGAAAACATTTAGGCAAAAGGAGAAACTGCTGGTTATCAGCAGTTTCTTCTTTTGTCTCAATGTTTTCCCAAGCCATATCTATTAGGGACGTCAAAACCAGGTCTTGTTTGGGAAAGGGTTAAGCCTATCTTACAAATGGTCGTACGTGCTCCTGCGTGCGATCTGCGTCTAAAACTTAGGCATAGTCGCACGATGCATGCACTTGCATCGTGCGATTTTAGTGGACACAGGGACAATTATTCAGAAATTCAAAAAAAAAAAAAAAAAAAAAAAAAAAAAAAAAAAAACACACACACACACAAAAGGCGTACTTTCCTCGAAAAAGATCCTTACTTTTAACCTGCTTTGAATGTTTTAAGCCTTTCTTACAACCCGTCGTGCGTCTTTATAAATCATGCGTCTTCGGAGATTTAAAAAATATATATAGGCCTATAAAGAAGCTCGACAGGTTGTAAGAGAGGTTTTACAGACACGTGTTTGTCGTTGACATTCAAATCTTATCAGGATGACCGATGCAGGGCTGCGTTCAGTAAGACAGAACGTTAGCCGTTTCATTCGGAATACTTGTTCAATTCTTTCATTTTGTGTCAAAGAAGTTGCGACTGTTGCTAACGTTAGCTAACGTTAGCTAACGTTTTATCTTACTGAACGCAGGACTGTTGTCTAATACAATACCACAATATTATTCCTCAGGGAATACAATAAAACACTTTTGTAAAATACTCAATTCAATATTTCGGCAAAATTTGCCTTTTTCAAGAGTTTGAAACTCTTGAAAAGGCAAATTTTGCCGAAATATTGAATTGAGTATTTTATAAAAGTGTTTTCTAATTAGTCTCTGGGAAACTGAAACAGGAATCAGGCTTATATGGACTTGACCAGATCGTTCGAGACAGTTCACGTATTAGTACTTGAAAGTAACAATGTGTCTCGTCAAAGAAGTGAAAGTTGTCTATTAATTATTTGCGAGCTATTTGATTGCTTTCTAAGTGGCTGCCAAAGTGAATATCTTCGATTTTCAACTACAAAACACCCGTAACTACAGATTGTGTAAAGTTGTAGTTACGAGGTTTTTGTTGAAAAAACAGCGACTTACTCTTTCTCAAATGAAAGTATTGAAGACTGGTCTAAATCTATAGCAATTGTAGACGGAAATTCCATGTAACTTTTAAGTATTAAACTTGTATCTTATGGCATGGAAAGCATTTCGCTGATTTTCATCGAAAACCTCGTAACTGCAGCTTGTTTTAAGCTGCAGTTACGAGGTTTTCGTTGAAAAGCGAAGATTTGGAGAAATGGGGGGAAATGATGTATATTAGCATTTTCTTCTATTCCCACAATGCTACCCGGGCGTTCTTGATAATGAATAAGAATATCAACCTCAGGAATTGTTTTGGAACAGGGTTGATAAGTCAATCGATCGAGTTTCATTAGAGTAATTGGCTTTTGAGGAGATTAAACAGTGAACTCATTAGAGGAGGATATTCGCAATTTGCACGCAAACTACTATACCTGAAATTGCAGACCTAAATAATTTCTATTCGGATCAAGTCTAGAAAAATGAATAGGTTTGTTGGAATCAGCATTCTGGTGCTTTCATGATAGTGCGCAGAGCAACAGATTAAAGGCGAAGAATGTATTCGCAATACATGTACAGTCGACACTCGTTGTGTCAAAGTCGGAGGGGCCGTCAAAATACCTCGACATATCCGGAGTTCGACTCATCCGATTTTGTTCGGCTTCGAGATATTAGATATTTGACCGTTTTTGAAACTTATCAATTACGAATATTATTGAAATATAATAGAAAAAGGAAAGAAATTGCTCGTGTCGAGCACTTTCTATCCTTTTCCTACTATATTTCAATGGCCATATTCAGTTCGAAATTATTTTGTTTTGAAAAAAATATGTCAATAGATGAGGACGGGACCAGATTTGAACTTCGACTTAAGCGAAAATTCGACTTATCCGATGTCGAGATAACGAGTGTCGACTGTACTTTATTTCAAAACCAAACCCCCATGTTGAAGGTACTCCACGATGAGTATTCACAGCATAGGGTTTGATAAACAATAAATTGAAAATTGCATTTTGAAAAGCCATATGAAAAATAATTATTACATTTTGAAAAGCCACCACCCCTTTTAAGTATTGCTCTGTTGTAACAGAGTACTACAAATGTAGTTAGTCTATAGTTAGCGGGATGTCAAAACCTTGTTATTGTTAAAATACGTGACTTCTGCTTGATTAAATCTGTAGTTACAAGGTTTTGCAATAACAACGACTAATCATTTAAAATATCGAAAATGTGTCACGTGATCCCAAATCGTGTGACCACTGGGGCCCGCCCGGTTGTATAAGCATTGGTTAGCGCTAACGAAATGTTTTAAATCTCTGTTTTGGTTAAAATTGCCTGTTTAGTTTTAGGGAAATCCAACCAAAACAGGTAGATCTAGTTGACCACTTGGCTAGCGCTAACCAAAGTTTGTACAATCGGGCCCGGGTTACTCGGAAAGGACGTCGTATGTAGTGTACATGAACATGTACAAGTTTGGATAAATAATGTGCACATCAGTCGCCATTGAAAATCATAAATTAGTTCAACGTCTTGAGACCCTTAGCAAATGATTGAAGGCGCTGTACAATTAAAAGAAAAAAAAAACAAACAAACAAACGAAAGAAAACTTAAGTGATGACTGAATAACGTTTTGATAAGCGGTCACAGGTAGTTGTTACAAACGGACGAACGAACGGACACATATTGTTATGGAGGAATAGTATCAAATCGTGAACCCGTGATTATATGAGCGGTTATTTAAAGTTTACTTACACTCGGGGGAAATCAGTGCCGTTTTCACGCTGATTATTCTATACAATTTGTTCATAAAGAGCTCTCAAAGGTGTCTGATTAGGTCCGAACCATTTCCCATATGATAGAATTATAGACGGATCCAAATTGAACGCGATCGCAGACCCCAAAAACAGATATTTCCAATGTATGGAACTCGTTAACCTTTATGGCGCATCTACAACATCGAAAGAATCTCGATATATTTAGATGCAATTCACAAATGCATTTTTCTTAAAATCCACTTATACTTTCCAAATAATTATGTTTTGTTCAGTGGCAAGAAATCCGGGAGTTGAATTGGAAAAGATTAATCAGGAGTTGAAATAAATACAAGCCGGGATCTGGATAATGGACCCTTTGGTAGGCCCCTACCTTGTATTTGAAAATAGTTCCGATCAGAATCTGCGTATTTACAGTCTGATCATGCTCTTCTCTACTCTCCAAAGCCGAGGTCTATTGATTAAACCATCAAATAGAATGAAGAGATAATGACTCTTCTCTATTGGTATATTCATTGCTTGTAGAAACTGGCAGAACTCACTGTGGATCTTGATTGAGGTAGAATACCCGTTATGAGATTCGCTTGACGTCGGAATTATTCAGGCGTGGTCGAAAACATTCGGCGGTGGAACTTTCCACCGCCGAATGTTTACGACCGTGCCCGAATAGGTTAGGATACTTTTAAAACGACGCCGCTGAAAAAAGAAGTTTATGAAAAAGAAGCAATGTTTTGGGCTTATAATACTCTAAAGAGTCCATAAAGGACGTTCAAAGGTCGGATGAGGCCGCGTGCATAAGTCGTAAATATGTTACCTGTCTCATCAAAAATGAATATGAAAATCGCAGTCAAACAGAAAAAGATTGTTCCACTGTTCCATTGTTCACCATTTTCTTTTCCTTTCAACTTTTTAAAGAGATATAACATTCCCATTTCATATCTTTTAAAGTATGTCTTTGATGTCAATATTTATTATTCTTAATGCGTATAAATTCTATCAGTTTTTGGAAATTGTTGCTGATATGCGAAAACCCACCGACAGAAAAGACAATTTGAATTGTTGTATACAGCAATTCGTTTAATTTAAGCACAAGCACATTGTTATATTATATTTATCGTAAACGGCGCAATACTTAGTGTATAGTTTATTCTATAGATTATTCACACTGTATTAACACCATCTCAATTCAAATAGGATCAGACTACTCCCTGCTAGGGAATGGGTTGATGAACAACGTAGAAAAATGATAAGTAGAGTGTGTGATGTCTGACTGATATTTTTTCATGATTGTTTTTCATGTTCACTTCTATCGTTTGAAAACTTGTCTTGTTCGCCTGTATGGCGGAAATAAAGGATAAAACAAACAAAAACAAAGTAAACACCTGGTGACATTTTCTTACCAGTCTGGCTTACATGCCCCTAATACTGTGTTATTGTGACTTTTTTGCCCTCAAAATTAACGGACATTACTCTTTATCTTTGTAGTGAAATCACCCCACTGGAGGCCGCCATTGCTACTGAGTGCCTGATATACTAAAATAAATAGTACGACAGGGAACCAGACTTTTTTTCTTACCTGTTCTTCAATATTTTCTGTGCTACATGTACATGTACATGTATATTGTACACACTTTTATCTTTATAAACATTCATTTTCTTGTCAGTAGGTATACTTTCAAAATAGTTCGCAAACTGAACGAAGGTTAATTTACAGGATATTGCCAATATCGCTTATTTTCAACGAAAACCACGTAAAAACAAGCTGCAGTTACGAGGTTTTCGTTGAAAAGCAACGATATATTAAAACTGGTTTTGTAGTAAAGTAGATTAACCACAAATAAAAAAGTAGCTACAATTAAATTGGAAAAAGAAGGTATACAGATCCTGCTCAGAATGAATTTCAGTCTTACCAGAATTGATATTGTTGGCTCAACTTTGCCCCATTTTCCATTGTCCTATTTTGTATAGACCAATTTCAAAATCGCTATTTTTAGAACAGTTTACCTCATTTGCATAATTGCCTTGCCACGGGAGGCAAAACATTCCACTGATAAGCCATAACCGAGTATAGTGTGCAGTAGAATTAACTAGTATTAACCACTTTATAGAAATGTAAACATGACAACTGGTTTTAACCTTTCCCAGTTACAAATGTCAGATTATGCTGCTAATATAACAACACCTGATCTTGTAGTTTACTTGGATAAAGACCATTTCTTCTCATAAAACATTACCGGATCCAAACAGTTTTGACAGGACTTAACGTTATGTTGAAAGAGTGGCCCGACATAGGCTATCTAGACATATATAACTATTTCTTGATAGTGCAATAATTTATGTGTGAAGAGGTCAACTTGTGTATCAGAGAACCAAAAAAGATTTATAATAAATTCTTACCTTTTCACAAAGTTACAGTACAATCATGTAACAAATAAATTCAGTTCAAGAATGCTTTGTAGATTTACTCTAAAGGTTTTTTTTTCATTGTCATTGATACAAAAACTATTTATATTTTTACAAAATGATTCTTTGAAAAATGAAGATGTGCAGACAACAATTTCAAGTTGACGAAATTTCAAAACTATTTTCATTTTGGGTTATGAAACATTGTGGAAAATGAGGAAAATGCTTGTTGCAAGCAATTTATTCATTTCCCGCAATGGTTTCCAAGCTTTCACTTGTGAGGGAGTCAAAAGGCGTCACTGTGCAGTAATGGGTAAATCCTTTCTCCAAACAAAAATAATTTAGGCTACTTAAAATTAAAGCTTTTGCACACAACAAGTTGATATATAGTACTGGATTTGTGTACAATATATCACAGGAAATATTGAGACAAAAGAAGAAAATACTGGATATCAGTATTTTCTTCTTTTTGCCACAATGTTTACCAATCCTACTTCTGTTAGAGACATCAAAACCAGGTCTTGTTTGGGTCAGGGTTTAAGCCTTTGCTGTTAATTTTTTAGGCTAACATATATGAATGTACATGCTTAACTTTAACAATAGATATTTCATGCAAATGAATGTTGTAGGTACTCAAAGTCCCCCCAAGGACTAACAATATAGGGTGCTAAAATTATAAACGTTAATTGGCTTTGTCACATCACCCGGTCTTGAGATAACAGCGTGTTAATTTATGTGTTTTTACTATTGGAGGCATATCAGTAGGGCTCCTTTTGCCTCCTCATGAATAATTCATTAGTGACCTGATATTATGAAACTGGTCTATGGACACACACTTTCGGGTAAACCAAGACCACACTTGGCACAGTTTCAATCTAATTCATTTCCGTATTAGTATTTCTCCAAAAGCCCTTTTTGAAATGGTTTTATGTATTCTTTGAATGACAGCACCCAATCCATTGTTTTTAATAAAACAAATTCGCAGAAAATTTGTTCTCGATATACACCCATTTAATACATATTTTTTTTCTTTTCTGTCAATATTTACCTGACTTATTTCATCTCGGGGCGTCAAAAGTAGATCTTGGTCTTGTTAAAGAAAGGTTTAAGATTTCAAGTCTAGTTTGCAAATATCATTGGAAAACGAAATGGCATCAGGCAGAATCTGCAATACATTGTTTTAGTACTATGTTCTAATTTTTTTCAGTGCAATTATATGCAACTCTTCTCGTCTTCGTGTTTCATTTTTTGTCTAGGAAACGTTTACAAAGTATCGGAAAAGAAGTATTTTCGTGTTGTCTACCATTTTTCGAAAAAAAAAAAAAAAAAAAAAAAAAAAAAAAAAAAAAAAAATCGATCCCCATTTAGCATCAATATCGGCTCGATACCCAAGCTTTATTGTGTACTGTATTGTGCGGTTTAAATGGTTCAGGAAACATTAAGTGATAAAGAGAAAATGCTCAACATTTTCTCTCCATTACTAGTATTTCTCCTTTTACCATTTACCAGAACACGACAATAAATGACTCAAACTTAAAGCTGTTGTATGCGACAATTTCAAATGAATGAAATTCAAGTTTTTGGGTCTTGCTTGGTAGAAAAATATTATGGAAACTGAATAAATTGCTAGTCACGAGCATTTTCTTCATTTCCCGCTATGTTTTCGTTGGATATCTAAACGTGTCATTATGTGGGAATGAGCCATTGGCAATGAATTTTGTGCTAAAAATAGTCTGAGTTTAACGTTATGTTTTGATAAACCGCCGGTGTTGTTATGAAATCTCGTAACTACGGCTTGAATCAAGCCGTAGTTACGAGATTTTATAACATCACCTAGAAATACGTTTGTTTGTCCGAAATACGTCACGGCTATTTGGATGAAATCGTTCCCTATTATTATGTTTCAGCATAACATGCACTTCTTTTCAATCGTCTGTCTACTGGTACATGTACCAGCCTCTTTCTGTCACGTGTTCCTTCTTTGAATTTTGACCAGTCTAGGTTGTCATGCCTATGTCGTCTGCTGTCGGGTCAGGGTCATTGTGACAAAGGGGGATAAATTAAAGCGACCCCGTTGAGTACTACAGCACAAGGGCCAGGTCGATACTCAAGCTTTATGAGTGTATGCGTGGTTATTGATGATTCAGGAAATATCGAAGGAAAAGAAGAAAATGTTCAACATTTCCTTTTCTCTCTTTCAATGAGATCTCTTTACACCAATTGCCAGACGGCAAAGATTATTCAAACTGAAATATTTTGCAGGCGACAATTTCAAATGAATAGCATTTTTACTTTTGACGTCTTTCTTGGTGGAAAATATTGTGGAAAATAAAGAAATTGCCGGTCACAAGCAATTCCTTCATTTCCCTCTATGTTTCCCAAAGCCTTTAACTTTAAATTATTAGGTAGGCCCATCGAAAAGTGTCAATATGTCAGACTGGGCTATTTCTTTCATACATATATATTAGCATAGCTTCATAATGTACTTCTGTTTTACCGTCTGCTGGAACCAACTTTATGTGTGTCATCTGAGAGCCTACTTCTCTGAATTTGGACCAATCTAAAGTTAGCCTATGTCGTCTGCTATCGGGTCATTGTGACAAAGGGAAAAATTAAAAGGACCCGTTGAGTAATCCAGCACAAGGGCCAGGTCGATACTCAAGCTTTATGAGTATTGTCCAATCGGCTGCCAGCATTGAAAAAATCCATACGCGCTCGGGCAATTTATTAGCATACTTCAAGTCAATACACTTCCGCCCAGCTCACGAGAAGCACGTGGGGTTTAGTGTTTTATCGAGAAGAAAGAGTTTTATTATTCACTTCACTGGAATTTATTCCCGAATCAGCGAAAGAGTAAGTCTGAATATATTTTTATTTGATTCTTTTAATTAGATTTGAATGTGTTGTAAAGTAGAAAAACGTGAGTGCGTGCGTACTCTTACACTGTTTCGCAGACGAAAAAATATAGGCCTATGCACCGGTCGAAATTCAAAGATGTTGCAGACGACATAAATGCACTCTAGAGAGAAGGGGATTTGTCTAGATGACTCATTGAGGATTTGACGGCTTGGTAAAAGGATTGTTTTTCCTATTCCTGAAATGATTTGTAAAATAATCCCTTTGTCTTGTATTGGCAAGGATTTAGAACCCACAATTATAGACATAGGCCTAGTTAGTTTGTAAAACGACTCAGAGAAAAAATAAGAATAACACGTAAAACTATTGAAAACCATTGCTGATGTGGCTCTTGCCTGTACGTTTACACCATTTGTTTTTGCGATACATCAAAAAGAAGCTCTTTCATATTATGTGAAAAGAAAGAATCGAACATTCCAGAATCTTAGCAACCACAGATCGAGCACTGATTATGTGATTTAGTAGAACCACTATCACACTTTATCGGTTTTCTGTATTTTACAGTTTAGAAAACATTTTGGGTAAATGAGAAAATGCTGGTTCACCAGCATTTTCTCTTTTACCAAAATTGTTTCCCAAAGCATGTCTCTTTGTGACCACAAAACCCACGGGTTGTGTTGGAAAGGGTAAACCCTAGACAAATATTACAAAAAAGGGCTCCGCACAAAGGGGATTTTGTTTCAACAATCGATAGACCGGTGTAAAAATTTTCAGCCATAGAATTATGGGATTGGATTCTTTGTATGTTAATGTTATGCTTATTCTTTCTGTCGCAAAACACAGATGTTTTATCAGGCGAACTCTTTTCTCACAAATTCGGGGCTTAACGGCCAAAGTCGGAAACTCTACCTAGAAGAAAGCTAGAAAAGAAATAATTTATTTGAACAAAAATGATAATACATATTCGATCGGGTGCTTTGTAAATTGTATATTAATGACGTCAATGTTATGTTTATTCTTCCTGTCAGGAAATTCATATGTTTTTATCTGATGAATTTTTTCCCCAAACAAAGTCTGGTTTTAACGAGAAAAGTCGAAAAATGTCCCGAAAAGAAAGCAAGTAAAGATGGTATAAATGATTTCTTTTTTGAAAAATATGAATACATATCCTATCTGACGCTTTGTATGTTAATGTTATGTTTATTCTTCCTGACGCAAAATACAGAATGTTTTATCAGATGAACTCTTTTCTCAAAGAATGTCTGATTTTAACGACCAAAGTCGGAAAATCTACCGAAAAGAAAGCGAGAAAAGATGGGAAAATAATTTCTCTAACAGAAAAAATATTAATACATATCCGATCTTACGCTTTATATGTTGATGATATGTTTATTATGTTTATCAGATGAACTAATTTCTCAAATAAAGTCGAGGTTTAACGACCAAAGTCGGAAACTCTACCGAAGAGAAAACGGGAAAAGATGGGGAAAGTACTATGTTCAAAGGCAAAATATAATTCGATTGTGCGCTTTGTTTGTTTATGTTATGTTTATTCTTCCTGTCAGGAAATCTAGATGTTTTTTGTCAGATGGACTCTTTCTCCAAACATTGTCGGCATTTAACGACCAAAGAAGAATACTGTTACGAATGTTAACGTAGGCCTACCATTCTTGTGAAACAGGGAAAAATGAAATGACGATAACTAGAATAGTGTCACGTGATTCTCCACCGTGCAATATCATATGAGCCGGGATCTGGAAAAAACGTCCATTATAGCATTTGAGACAGTTATGTTTCAAGATCAGACTTTGTCTAATTGCAGTCTTGTTGTCTGACCTGGATCCATGTTACTCTCATGTGGTTGCTACAGAACATGGCAAACCTGTTGGATAACGACATGGTTCTTGATCAGACTGCGTGTATACGCAGGCTGATCTGGAACCATGTTGGGCCCAAAAGCCTTAAGGGACTTTTTTCCATATCCTTGCCCAAACGTATTATTACCCACAACATCTGAAAGTGGATATAACAGATACAGATCAGACGATATATCCGTGTGTGGCCAAAGGCTGGTCTTGATCCACGTTGGATCAATAGGGAACAATTTTATACAATAAACATTGACGTAATTTCGGACAAACAATTGTATTTCGTGGGTGTTGTTATAGCATCTCGCAATTACGGTTTGATTCAAGCCGTAGTTACGAGGTTTTACAACAACACCGATGGTTTATCAAAACACAACGGTAAACTTAGCCTATTTTTAGTACAAAATTCTTTGCTATTGCCACAAGGATCTTTTTGCAGACTCCAATTTGAAATACATGTAGTTTAAAAACAATTATACTCAAATTTAAAGTATTATAGAAAAGGGATAGAAATCGGCCGTGAGAATCCTATTTTCCTGCAAATATTTATAATGTTTACTACTTTTAACCCCTTCCTTATTTGTAAACAATAAAGCAAAAATGTTTATTTTTCTTTTGTCTCGATGCTTTCTCAAATCTTTACGCTTTGGGACCTTAAAACCAGGCCTTATTTGGAAAAGGATTAGTTAAACCTATTTCGATTGTTGAGTTTGCCTTTTTTTCTCATCTAAAATATTTTATAGAATAAAACTTGTAAGAGATGAAGAATCTTTTGACGAGATGTTATGCCTATTTTAAGTATTAAAATTAGGCCTACTTTACTAGTCATTATAGTCAATTATGCTTGCAAAAGTTTCGTGTATTTTAATGGACACGCATAACAAAGTTGCACATTATGTAGAAGTAACGTTACGCGAAAAAACAATTTAGTGGACAATTCATTTTATGTGATTTTCAAACCACTCCTTTTATTATCTGTAACTTTGTTTGTAGGCTAATATTATGGAGTAATTTTCCATTGTCACGAATACAGAATAGGAAAATCTCCAATACACGAATATCTTAGTATTTCTTTGCCACAAATTAAAGCTTAAAATTTCGCATTTCCTAGATTTCCCGATATTTACTTACAATGAGATAGATCTAGAATGATTTTGCAACAGAACTCTATCAAAAAAAAAAAAAAAAAAAAAAAAAAAAAAAAAAGTTTTCGATATCTATAAAGCGAAATTTTAACAACATGAATTTTGCAAAACTACAGTTACTTCTTTTTCATGTTATCGTTGTCCGTGCATTCCAACTTCTTTGATCTGTCGAAGGACCGAATCACTTTGTCCAAAATTGGGATGATATTAGATCTAGACTACTGCGTCTGTCATATGTGCGCTGACATATTAAAAGTAGTTCTACTGAACTATCGCTGAAATGCATTAGATATCGCTACTTTTCAACGAAATCCCGTTACTGCAGCTTTTTGTAAGCTGCAGATACGAGATTTTCATTGAAAAGCGACAATATGTTGGTATTTTGATATGACACCTAACGGAATATGATATCATTATATTATTATTCCTTTTCATAGTACAGGCACATTTTCGGTAGCACTCAAAGGGAATTATAATGATGAAACCGACATGACTTTTGTCCCCATGAATGATGATGTCAAAACTAACTTTTTCAAGCCACATTTCAGACCGCTCCGAACTGAAATCGATTTTAGTAGGCCTAGACGAAATAATAAATTCTTAGTACTTACTACTGCGAAAATAACATCTTCATTATAAAGCTTAGACATACTTGAGGGAAAAAAGAGAATATGTTAATAATCAGTATTAAAGAGCCAGTCTTGTCTGTAAACAATTCCATGCTCTTTATTTTCTTTAAATTTATCACTGTAAGCCGTATTTTTGCACGAGGCGACCCAAAGTGTGCGATCTGATAAGGAAGTTATTTTTGCGATTGCGTCTTTTTATCTCTGTAAGTGTTCATGGTTTTCTATTCATAACATCATAACTATAGTTTGTCACAAGCTCTAGTTATGATGTTTTTGAATTACATATGCCATTATATATCGCAGTAAAAAATGTTCCTTTTTACAATCATTGGTTCGTTCGAGATAACAAGTTAGAAATCTGTAATGATGAAAGAAAAAAAAAAGATAGAAAAAGAGACGAAAACGAGACGAGGAATACTAAAAGGAAGTGGTAACGAAAGCATTATCCGAATAAAGAGAAAGAGAGGGTGAGAAAGATTGGGAGAGGTCACACTGACACTATAAAGCCGTAGCAGGAACGGAGTTTTTTAGTGAAAAACTGAGATCGGTCAGATTCATGAGACAGGGTGGGTAAAATTGAATGATTAAGCTAGACTTACCTTGGTAAGGTGAAGGTTGATCGTAATTTCATCCGACACAAAAATCCCTATGAGCTCACACAGATATACGACGCCGCTTTCACACCAGGTAGGTCATATTTTAGAGCCATCATATAAATATTTCGAAAGGCATGTACTGAGGGTTGGGAATCGTTTGGGCGGGCGTGTGAGCTCATAGGGATTTTTGTGTCGGATGAAATTACGATCAACCTTCACCTTACCAAGGTAAGTCTAGCTTAATCATTCAATTTCATCCAACACATAAAATCCCTTATGAGCCCCACAGATAGTTTAGAGATGATGCCCGAGAAATATTTTTCGGTGTCAAGAAGATATACCAACTAAACGGTAAGCTATATAGGAATTTATTTTCCATTATTTACATTTCAACTTGAATCATCATGTTAATATAGCTAAATGAACAGACGAAGTTTTAGTTTCTATCGGTTTCTTGTAGTACTTTTTGAATGTGTCTGCATTACTCCATCCCGCAGTTTTAATGATTGTTTGTAAAGGGACACCTTTGTCAAAAGCATATGATGTCGAAGCAGCTCTAGTACTGTGTGCCGCGCAATCTGGTGAAACACCTGATTTCTTTAGAATTGTCTTAATCCAACGAGTAACAGTTTGCTTAGAAATGTTCCCATGAGGTTTCATTGTCGAAATCAGTAAATTATCACCCTGTCTTGAACTTTCAGTACGTTGTAAATATCAGTTCAACGTTTTAATAATGCACAAATTTTCATCGTCTTTGTATGAATGCAACACAATTGGTTCTATATGAAATCCTGGTCTGCTCTGTTTTAGTAATTGTGAAATGTTTATGGTGACACCTTCTGGTGTGTGATTTATATCACTGATCTTAATTGCGTGAAGGGTTTGACAGCGCTGTGCTGTGATTAGTAAAAACAGCATTGCTAGTTTGCTCGAAAGTGCAAGTAATGATGATGTATCCATCGATCTTAGAAATTGTAACACAATTTTCACATCCCAAGTCGTAGTGTAACGGGGCAATGATGGTTTCTCATTGTAAATCCCTTTCATAAACCGACTGATCAGTTCGTAACTGTGAATGTTCGAATTTCCTGTTATTTTAAGGAAGCTGCTGACCGCAGATCGAGCCGTATTTATAGTTGAATAACTCAATCCCATTGTAAACAAGTGTGTCAGGAATTTAATGACTGTGTTTACAGATGTACTAAAGGGATCTGCTTTCCCCTCACAGAAATGTATCCATTTTTAATATATGTATTGTATTGGGATTTTGTCCCTTTTCTCCAGGAGTTGAGGATGATGTCTTGAGCGTTTTCCGGAATTCCTCGCTTTCCCAATGCTTTCCTGATATATTGAAAGCAGCTAGACGCATGTTTGTCAATCGATGCACAACTCCCGGTTTGTGTTCTAATCTTAGTATCGTTTGTGTTTTTGGTAGTATTAGAATTTTGTTCGTTGTTAACCGTAGAATCGCTGGCCACCAAACCTGTGCTGGCCAAAGTGGGGCAATGATTACAGCCTGTGTTCCCTCCTCTTCTATTTTCTGTATAATTTGTTGTAATAGACTGAAAGGAGGGAAAATGTAGAATAATGTGTCAGTCCATTGAATACTAAAAGCGTCAACTGCCATTGCGTTCACTGTAGGCTGTCTTGTTACAAAAACGGGTAATTTTTTGTTCAGCCTAGAAGCAAATAAATCTATTGTCATTCCAGGGAAATGTGAACTAATTCTTTCGAAAACTTGTTGATCTAAAGACCATTCAAGATCATCATTAGTACTTCTACTAAGTTTATCAGCCTCTTTGTTTTCTGTGCCCGCGATATGTGCTGCTGATAATTGAATATTTCTATCAATGCACCAAAACCAAATTTGTCTTGCAACCCTATCCAATGAATCGTACTTCCCCCCGTAACGGTTTATGTACGAACAACTTGTAGTATTGTCTGTATAAATGCGTATATGACAATCTCTAACGTCCTTACAGAGTGTGACCAACCCGATTTCACAAGCTTTAAGTTCTAATACGTTGATATGTAATTTCTGTTCAGACGAACTCCAAAACCCATTTGTTCGTGTATTGTTCGTGGAGTTATATGCTCCATACATTTTTGACGAAGCGTCAGTGTATATGACCACATTAGGTGGTTTAGTCGTAATGGACTTGTAGCTATTGTTAATGTTATCTATCCACCATTGAATTGTCTCATGAACTCCGATAGGGACTGTCATGAAGCTATCGAAATTTCCCTTATGCGTTTTTAATTCTGAATCTTTAACCTTTTCCAAAGGTCGAATATACAAGGGTGCATGCTTGACGCCTGGCTCGGTTGCAATTAATTTCCCAATTAGTTTTGCGAATTTACGTATTGTAGTCAGTCTAATTGAAAGCATGTTACTACATTCAGTAATAATGTTGTTCTTTTTGTCTGTAGTTAAGGTAACGGTCATCGTTACGGAGCACAAAACGAAACCCAGAAACGTTATTTTTCTACAAGGCGTGAGTACCGATTTCTTAAGATTTATTGTTAGTCCTAGACTGTCCATTAAATTAACGGTATCAATTACATTCTGTCTGCATGTCTGGTATTTATCTCCTGCCATGCACGAATCGTCTATGAAATACACACTGCTGTGACCTTTTGCCCTTAAATAAGCGAAAACTGGTTTCATAATTTTAGTCCAGATTCGAGGGCTGCAGGAGTACCCCATAACTAACGATGTGAATTCCCACTTTTGGCCGTCAAACATGAACCTTAGGTATTTCCTATCCTTTTCCCTTATTTTGATTGAGTAATAAGCGTCCGAAAGGTCAACAGATGCCATGTAGCAATTTTCCCTTATCATGTGGATTGCCGATTTTAGCGATTCCATTTTGAAATGAGTTTTTTCTATGAAATGTTCATTCAAGTATTTTAAATTTAATATTATTCGGACGCGCCCATCTGGTTTTGGCCGAAAAAAGATATTTGAAATGAATTCATTTTCAGTGTCAGCAGATGCCTTAGTTATTATGCCACAGTCAATGAAACGATTAATTTCTGTGCGAATCTTATCTTTCTCATCGTCAGTGAATGTGATCGGTTTTGGTACAAACGTCTGGTATGGTATATTCTTTAATTCTAAAGAGCAGCCCCTTATTGTATCTAATACCCATTTTTCTTGCGTAATGTTACCCCATGATCGAATGAATTCTGCAGTTTTACCCCCACGGAAATTTTCTACCGTATTGTTGATATTAATTTTAATTTTGTTACTTACTTCCCCTACTTGCGGAAGTATCGATTGTTTTTCTGATTTTCCCTTGCTTTTGGTAATTCGGCTTCTTGTCTTTGGGAGGGGGATAGGAAGGCGTTTTCTGGTTGTACCGTGGCTGTTGGTAGCGTGACTGCTGGCTCCCCCCTCCCTTCTTCAATAAAAAAGGACGTTGTTTGTCTTCGGTCAGCTTGGGTTTTGTGTCCTTCATTTTCCTCACATCTTCTTCCAGGGAATCTCCGAATAGCTTTGTTGTCGAAGTAGGATTATCGCATAGCTTTTTGTATTGTGGTAAAAGGGTTTTCCTTATTTTCCCTCGTCGACTTTCGTTCGAAGAAGCGATTCCATGTGCCATAATTTTGAATACATCGCTGATCAACTCCTGTGCTGTTTTGTCGTTTTGCTGTTTGGTATGTTGCATCAAGCGAATGACAGGAACTAGGGCCTTGTTAATGATTTGTTGTAGTCGTTGATGTCCGAAGTCGTGTGCTTTTGCGTCAGGTTGCAGCTGATTCCACAGGAATTCGTCAACTTTTGCTACCTGTAGGCATTCAAGATTGCTTGGTCTTTTGTATTTATTCTGCAAGTCCTTAGCTCTCTCCTCGTTTGGTTTACAACGCAGCGATTTATCAACCAGCGTTGCCAGTTTTCTGCAATTGGTTCCCCAACTTCTGTATCCTGTTCGAAGAAATTTGCAATGTCGGTCCATTCGCATTCTTCCCCGTCGGACGCCCCTTCATTGTTCTCGTCTGAGAAATAACAGGTGATATCCTGATCGTCATTCGCACTGGGCTATCAAGCTTTAATCGCTTGTCCTCAGGCACGGGGTCATCGGTCATGTCAGGTCGCGCCCTTTTTAACGAGTGAACGTCACTCGTCAAGCTCTGAATTGACTGATTCATCGAGTTTATTGTGGCAATAACCTTAGACCACTCGAGGTTATCTGAGGTGACAGTGTTTATAGACATCGTCTGGGAAATGTTTCCAGCCTTGTTTTCATGACCTTTGCCCTGACTGTCAGATGGACAAGCCTGAAAAGATGAATATGTCGGCTTGTACCGTTATCTGTAGTAATGCGACGGTTAATATGGTCATTGCAATTCGCACAAATGAAAGTAGAGCAATTCTAATTTCATGAATTATGCATCATATTCTCTGTGCTATACCTTTTCCTAAGTGGAATGCACGAGTGAATATGTCATTCATAAATAGTTTCTATTAGGGCTGTTCTATTATAGAAACAGTAAACGATAAATATCCGAAGTTTTTTGTAGCAATGTTGATTTTGAAATATGTGACCATTTACGTTTTGTTGAAATAACAAACGGAATCCGTCGCAATTACTTGATATCAGTAGAACGTGATATTCGCTCTGTACTGAATTTTGTTTTGAAAATATGCACATTGTAATTATGTTGAACCTGACGTGGTTTCCGCCAGAAATAGTTCAAACAATCAATAGACCGTGGCATCTGTTTAATACGGAAATATATTTTGTTATTACGTACATTGTAATTATGTTGAACCTGACGTGGTTTCCGCCAGCAATAGTTCAAACAAAGCAATAGAACGTGGTATCCGTTCTGTAATGAAATATTTTGTTATAACGTACATTGTAATTATGTTGAACCTGACGTGGTTTCCGCCAGAAATAGTTCAAACAACCAATAGAACGTGGTATCCGTTCTTTAATGAAATATTTTGTAATTACGCACATTGGAATATATTGAACCTGACGTGGAATCCGCCAGAAATAGTTCAACCGACCAATAGAACGTGGTATCCGTTCTTTAATGAAGTATTTTTCAATTACGTAAATTGTATTAATGTCGAACTTGACGTGTAACTAGAACGTGGAATATTCGTGAATTACTCGAATTAAGTGTTGAATATAAATTTTAAACATACCCCTAAGTCGTCGGGACCCAACACCTCTGTTTCTTCTATATCCATTAATTAACACAATATAACTTCCAACTATGAACGTTAACTGTCAACCGTACCCGGTGCGCGTTAGCTTCGTTATGACCTACCTGGTGTGAAAGCGGCGTCGTATATCTGTGGGGCTCATAAGGGATTTTATGTGTTGGATGAAATGACATTTAAAAGACTGACAGGGATTAACAGGGTGCAGAAGAAAGGTTATAAATGAGCTCATAATTAGCTTATTTCCACTAAGACACCCCCACAATAGCCAACGGAAGTCGTCCTTTGATGACAATTATGGCCAATCACCGTTCGTTGCCATTGCACGTGGGACGCTTTGCTCGGAATTGGTTCAAAGCCTTGATCTGGCATACAGAAACCGGCTGACGTGTTGCTATTTTTAGTAAGAAATTGGAACCGTGTTTGTGTGTATACAATGTTAATTTCCCATAAACCCATTGTTTGCCACCGGAAGCGGCTTATAGGTACGGACTAAAGCGATAATCGAAAGGAGTCAATTATCATACAAGAAAAGTGCGATTGTAGTATTTCAAACTATACAATGGAATCAGATTACTTAGCATGCACCTTAATAAAATCTGTGGTGGATGCATACTACTTTTCAACACCCCACAGGAAATGATATATTTCTAAGATAACAACATGGATCCTGATCGTATCCACAAACTGATATCATCTGGATTCATTTTGGTCACAATTATTAAATGATCCTTTTCCAGACCAGGCCCCGGTTTCTCGAAAACAAACTTAAATACATTTTCAGACCCAAATCTGAGCACCGTACTCAAATCACACGAAATCCACGTTAACTCCAATTGAATACCCAGGGATAATTCTGGCTCTGAAATTGCATGAGAGAAAATGTCTCATTCAACCAAAACTTATGAGAGAAATTAATTTTCAGTGAGAGAATTTGCCAAATTTCTTCCTATTTTACATTTTTCTGTGAGATTTTTCTCCCATTTAACAAATTTGAATGAGATTTCTGGCAGAAAAATGAGAGAATTTGCACAAATCTCGCCCCAAAATTATCCCTGAATACCCTTCAACATTGGAGAGTATTCCTTTGAAGTTGAGCATGTACTCATGAGTATATACTTAAGTTTTTCCGAGAAACTAGGGCCAGGTCCAATTTAATGCACATAAGAACGCGTCGTGCTAATGTCACTTTAACCGAACGGTCATGCACGTGATGCCATGTCAACGGAAACTAAATTATGAATTAACGTATCTAGGTATCTAGGTTAAATGAAAATTATGGGAAAATTATTAATGCACGTGATTCAATGTCAACGGAAATATGAATTAACGTATTTTGGCGAAATGAAAAATGTGAGGAAATTTACTCTACTACTCTGATATATGATATGTCAAGAGCGGAAACTAATGTCAGATTTTGACAATGATCTTTTTCATTCGTCTTCCATCGTCGATTGCGTGCAAAAACACGTAACTCTGATATCTTTTAATTTACACTTATTGCTTTTTTAATGCAAATTATACGATTTGACCGATTTGTAAACGACAAAAAGTAGACTGATGCACACGTACGAGTTGCATACGATATAATGATAACTAAAATGAGTCTGTAAATAAACCAACGGGGGAAAGGGTCAACACTTTCCCAAACAAGATCTGGTTTTGATATATTTGAGAGGAAATACTTCGAGAAATATTGAGGTAAAAGAAAATAATGATAATGACTAAATGTCCATTATCGTGTCTTATTAAAAACACCTACAATCTAAAGTGCCATTTTGGAAAGGTTAACACATTACCAGTCTTCAAAACTTTAGATTTGTCTAAATTCAAAAATGTTTCAGATGGCAAGTCCAAGTGAATGGATCTACAAAAGTACACATGTTTTTGTCTTTCTAGGTAGAAAACATAGTAGGAAATGAAGAAATTGCTTTTTACAAGCAATTTCTTCATTTTCTACAATGTTTTCCAAATCCTTTATCATGAGGAGCGTCAACGTGTGGGGGATGGGATAATGTCTCATTGAGCGGTGTACTTTTTGCAACACTATGTATAGTATTTTATCCTACATTGTATGTCAAGGGCAAATTCGCTGCAACATGTTATGATCTCAATGTTGGACACCCAATGTCATTTTCCAGCTTATGTTGATATTTGATACCCCTGCTTCTGTGATCTTATTCTGCATAAGTTCAAATCCCGACTTGGCCGCAATACTCTCTGACACTTGATGATATGTCGGTTGTGTCTTTGAGTTGTTCATTAAAAATACACAGCGCCATAATTCTTTCTAACTCAGGGTTTCAACTAAATATAATTTGGCTAAAGATTTTAAAAGGTCAAAGTAGCATTCAAACGGTTAGCTTTGAGGCATTATTTTAAAATAAGGCACATTTTGTAAGAGAAATAAGATATCTGGCAAGCCTATATCGCTACTTTTCAACAAAAAACTCATAACTGCAGCTTAAGACAAGCTGCAGTTATGAGGGTTTTGCTGAAAAAGGACGCTATTTATACCGCGGCTGTATCGATTTTAGAGCTGTATCGATAAATTAGACCCTGTCAGTTTTCTGGTTGCTATGGTAACGGTAGAAAATAAGGTTTTCAACCATATTTGGAACGATAGAAATAGAAAACAGCAATCCTTTATTGAACAAAGTATACACGAACTTGCATTTTTAGAACTGTAGAATTAGATGCACTAAATTCTTTGCAATATTTATACATATTGCTGCCCCACAACAAAAAAACCCCTCGTAACTACAGCTTGACACCCAAAATCACTAATGACGCCCATATTGCCCGACAAAAAATATAAAAAAAAGAAAAAAAAAAATGAACGTAACAGACATGCCAAATTGATTTTTTCCAGAACCTCCATGTTTCAAGATGAAAATTATAAAATTTTGTCCAAGAGATATCTGTCGTTTTAAAGTTACGTATGTTTTCAAAAGGCTGCTATGCATAACATTCTAAAGTAGATATACATACGTTATCATTGTTTTCGTCGAGAAAGAAGTTATTCATTTACTGCATACATGCTTGTCTGTGTCACATTTTCGAAACTATATATTGATACATTGATTTTGATACTTATCCTCTGTATTTTTTGTCGAAATATATTTTCTGGCTTTTAGTACTAAGTCACGTGTACGTGAAAATGTTATTTTTTCTCAAGGTTTAAAAATCAAAGTGAATCAATTATGGTTAGGTGTCAAGCACCAATCGAATTGTGTCTTTTAGGACCTGCGAAGCAACCACAAACCATCCTTATTCTGAAAGAACAGGTTACAATCACACTTTAGATAATCATCAAAATTATACCAGACAAATCGATAAATGAGTAAATCATAACGTTTGTATCATGAAATGAGACTACTTAAATATTTGTCTATCTATTCTACATTTACAATATTTTCATCCCGAATCACTGTTTTTCTATAGGTAGTGTCATTTTCTAAGCCATATCGTTTATTGCCTTTAATTTCGTATTACTTGAGGCCATGTTTCATCATATAAATAATGACTACGTCATTCTGTATTGCGAAACAATCTTTCTCAATTCACAGTCGAATATCAATGTGCCTCACGTGTCTCTGTAAATAAAACTTAACCTCATGGCTTAAGAAATTCCGGAGTACTCATGAATTGCCTTAATTATTATTCTCGCCTCTGAATTGTGCGATTTTCAATATCACGTATGTATCGTGGTACTTTACGTAGGAAAAAGATAAAATGATAAAGGAATACATTGTAAATATCCCTCTGATTATTTGATCTAAACAAATTATACAACGCCAGAAAACGATTAAAACGATCTAAGAAGTCATATCAACAGCGAAAACTGTTAATCTAGTCTTTGTGGTAACGTATGTATTGTTCAGTTAAATTGCTCTGCAAAAAAAATTGTGATTGCAAATTTTACCAATAAGCAGCGATATAACGAAGATCTTTCATGTTTACGTAATTTTCATACCTCCCCAATACTGTAGTGGGACATAACTTGCACAATTTGGCATATCTATCACGTATGTATCGATAACGTATGTATGGAAAGAGACATTTTAGGTGACATAGAAATTTCGTCATTTCGCCAAGTTTTCCTTTTATTAACAGATGAAATTTTTACACAATCAAACGATTACAATTCTTTTAAGGTGAAATATGTCCTCTCTAGATTGGAAGAACGTACGTATCGATATAAAATTACGGTCTTGCAAATAGACGATATTTGGTTGAATACAGACCTTTGGCTTAAAATAACCA
The DNA here is from genome assembly GCA_963680895.1 of Fragum sueziense. Lineage (NCBI taxonomy): Eukaryota > Metazoa > Mollusca > Bivalvia > Cardiida > Cardiidae > Fragum > Fragum sueziense. The sequence goes on from OY804596.1 coordinate 31,886,440, forward strand.
CCAAAGCGGTTTTGTATATGTTATCTTACATATCCGAGGAGTTGTTATATGTGTAGAAAACATGAAAATGTTGACTTTTATAACTAGTAAGTGCTTCATTGTATCGCGCCTATGGCGCGATACATATTGTGGTATACATATTCTAATTTTAGAAATTACGTCATGAGGGATAATTATTTGTACTTGAAAGTCGTATATATAACCTACACATAAACTGTTTACACGGTATAATTTTTCAAGCAGTACTATAAGTATACATTGAAGTTCGTTTAATCTCAGACCACGCTGAAAATTCGTGTAAACGAAATTCTAGTATAGTTTTATACTTTGCATAGCAATGGAAAGTCCCTACTTCCTGTTTGCCCATGGTGGACATGTATTTTTCCTATCCGTTTAAATGCAACGCATTTATGCATACCATTTCGGGTTGGACTAAAACACGCAATGGACCTGTTTTTGGCGCAAAGGACGCAAAGGACATGAAGGTGACGCAAATGAGATTTATATCAGTCCAAACTCCTTAATCATGATTTTTTTATCGCATTAGATTGTTATATTCGTGTATTTTACGATTAAATCTAGTCAGTAATCTTTGTTTTGGGACATAAAGTGTCTGATTTTTGTGTTGAATCCGATTTAATTGGCTACTCACGGACGAAAAGGAGCTGGCTGCGGCGCAAAGGAGATTCATATAAGCCCAAACTCCTTTATCATTATTTTTTATCGCATTTAAATTGTAATTTTCACGTATTTTAAGATCATATCTAATCCATAATGTTTATTTTTTTGACAAAAGGTGTCTGTTTTCTGTATAAATTCCGATTTTCATATGCTAATCACAGGCGAGAAGGAGCTGGGTGGCGCAAAGGAGATTTGTATCTGTATAAACTTTTTAATCATAGATTTTCGTCACAATTGATTGTAATATTTATGTATTATTAGACCATAGCTATTCAATAATAATTATGTATTCTTTAGAAAAAAGTGTCTGTTTGTTTTATTAATTCCGATTTTCATAGGCTATACTCACGGGCGAAAAGGAGCTTGCGGTGGCGCAAAGGAGATTCAAATCAGCATAAACTCCTAAATCATGAATTTTTATTGCATTAAATTGCTATATTCATGTATTGTAAGATCATATCTAATCAATAATGTTTATGTTAGAACATAAAGTGTCTGGTTTTTGTATTAATTCCGATTTTCATAGGCTATACTCACGTGCGAAAATGAGCTTGCGGTGGCGCAAAGGAGATTCATACCAGCCCAAACTTCTTAATTTTGAATTTTCATCGCATCAAATTTTTTTAGCCCAACCGTACCATTTCGAATCGCAATAAGAAATCAAAGAACGAGAAGTACCTTACTATTGAATGACCACTACATGTTGAATTTGGACTGGTCAACTTGCATTGTTACAAGGGATCGTATTATCTGACTAGATATGTATATTGCTAGTAGAACAAATGGGTTTTCTCAAGCGTTTTTCAAAATTGCATTACAATTTGAATTCCTACTTTCGGTTTGCCCATGGCCTATCCGATTCACTGCATCGCTTCCTAAGAAATCAAAGCACGAAAAAGACTTACCCGGTAAGTATTGAATGAACACTGCATGTACAATTACGGATGATTCGATTCCATAATTTCAAGGGATCGTCTGAACTAAATAGACATGTGTATAACTAGTAGAACAAATAGGTTTTGTCAATTTTTTTTTCTAAAAATTACAAACTGTTAGGGGTTTTCACATAAAAGAACAACCCAATTTTAATGTCTCAACAGTTTTTGACTGGATGGATTTCAAAACCGTTCAAAAGAATACTTTATGCGCAATCAATTCGCCGCCACAATCAAAACTTTAGTCCTGTACTTTTTGTTACACTCTAGTAAATCTCCTCGTATGTGTCGCTCGTTCTTTGTGTTTTTTGTGTGTGATAAGTACAAATATAGGTCCCGATTTATGACCTGGCAGAGATGATCTGCCGGGTGAATTATTGAGACATATTCATGGTATTGCTTGTATTGTGTTACAGCTTAAATCCTAAACATTAGCGGCTGGTAGTTGTCACTTTATATGGCATTTCTGTATTTATCTTTTTTACATTTAATTTATTGCAAAAGTAATAAGGATCATATCCGTGGCATTGTGGCTGATGTGCGTTCGTTCATCTATGTCTGTTATCATAAACGTTTCCTATTCCTGCTGTTATCAAAACATTTTTAGATTCCATAGACTAAGATTAGCGTGCACTCTGATCTATTCAACACAGTCTGTTCTCTATTGAATGATTATACGAAGAACAAATAAGCTATAGTGGTCAAAATGTTCCGGTTTGGAAAATTTACTTGATACGATTTTTATATTCAGAAGGCTAATGGATAAACAAGTACTTTTTTTCTATTTAATTAAAGTATTTTACCTATTCTGACCAAAGGCTAGCGGGGCTTATGCCACGGTCCTGTTTCCGGCGTGCGTTCATGTGAAAACTTCTCCAAAATTACTAGGCCAGTTTCAATCAAGATTCAAACAGGAATCTTCTAACATAGGAATCTAACAGGAATCTTCCTTGCATGGAGCCTTTCGAATTGTTTTTGTTTTCTTTTCTTTTCTTTTTTTTTTCGAAAAATATTTTCATAGTGAACTGTGGTTACTATGGTGCACTTTCAATTTATTTGTGTGTGTCTTTTTTTCCTTCTTTTTTTTCCAAAGAATAATTTCACGGAGAAACGATTCAGGACCATCTTGGTCCTAATTCCTTGCTGAAATATTCGGTTTCTTTTCTTGTTTAAGTTAATTGTAATCCCCATTTATTCAACTGCAACATTTAACACTTTTGTATTTGCTTACTTCCCCTCCTATGTTGTTTGATTAATGTATAATCTGGCTGAACATACAAAAATAGACTAGATCTAGCACCAGCATATGCAGACATGCAATCCTGTTTCTGTTTTCACTGCATGTTGACTTAACCAGACACTTGTACCATTCAGTACTTTGGTATAATTTTTTAAGCGCGATACAATTCATTTTGCTGTACATTACAGCAATTTTTTACTTGTTTTCTAAAGTATAACGCATGCGTCCAACATCGAGCGACATCCACTTGAGAGCAAGCCATGCTGGGCAATATGATGCAACTAGATAACACACACGAAAAAAAAAATTGCCTGAATATGTGTGTGACCAAATAATTATGATTAGATTTAACTGGTGCATCCTGATTCGTTTTCAAGTTCGATTTTCGCGCGATTATTTGGTGTGCGACAATAACGTATGTATCGTTTTTCTAACTTTGCCATGGAATTTATCGGAGAATATTTGTCTCTCGGAAAAAGCATTATTTTTGAAGACAACCGGGTACAATTGACTTAATTTTCACAAATAGTTTTCAACCGAAATCTATTTCTCAAAAGCTGTACCCCCCTGCGACATTTGAAATATGAAAATGGGCGTCATTAGTGATTTTGGGTGTTGAAACAAGCTGCAGAGGTTGTTGCTGAAAAAGGACGGCATATGGTCATAGCTATACACTTGTTAATTAAATGGGTATTCGATATCGTATCTCCATATGGTTCAAAATAGTTTTGACAAAATCCAAAGAAAATGATATAGAAAAGTCCAATTAGTCCAAGGTGCATAATATTATGTCTCAATTACAGAGAACTTTCATATTCAAACTGGTTTGTTTTGGGGATGTTTCTTGTTGTAGCATATTTATTCATAAATGTCCTTTTTTATCTTGAATGTTTACCTTACAAACATAATCAAGAAACCAACATTGGCATTGGCATCACGAACATACAAAATGAGACGGTGTGTGGAAAAGGGGATCTTCTAGTATTTTAGAGTTTCCAAATCAGCATGTGGTCAAACGCAGTTAAATAAGGATGCATGGTACTATCTTAAGGTTACTACAGATCATGATGATGTTATTTAAGAACATCAAGGATCCTGATCAGACTTGGCGTATGCCGACTTTTTATCCCCTCCACCCCGAATAAAAACCACATACACACATCAAAACTTCATTTTTAGCTCGACTTTTCGAAGAAAATGAGAGCTTATACTGTCATCCGGGCGCCGGTGTTGGTGTCGGCGTTGCAACAAAGGTTAAAGTTTTTTTTCAATCATAAATAACTTCCATACTATCAAAGGGATTCAACCCAAACTTTGAATACTTATTCGCCATCACACCCTCTACCTTACTATCACGGCCCATGACCCTGGCTCCACTATATTTTGAGTTATGCCCCCTTTATACTAAGCAACTTAGAAAGTCGAGCGCGCTGTCTTCGGACAGCTCTTGTTTTACAATGCTGCGCTAAACCATCCCAAGCTACCAAAAAAGAGTTATTATTATTATGTATGGAAATTACCTCCATATCTTGTGATTTTTCACCTACCAGTACTAAAGATTAGAAGAATCCTTTCACGTCCAAACACTTGTAACTACTGCTTGCTTTAACTACTACTTACGATTTCCTAGACACTCTACACCCTAGTACGACGAATTGTTGTTAATGTATTTTGTCTGACAAGTTAATGTAGTACTACCCACGAGTTTTCACCCTTTCCCAAACAAGACATGGTTTGGCGCCCTGATAGAAATAGCTTGGGAAAACATTGAGACAAAAGAAGAAAATGCTGATGATCAGCATTTTCTCCTTTTGTCTCAATGTTTTCCAAGGTACATTGTAAGCAAATGTAATCTTTGTTGGTATCCATTTTGTCGTCCACAGTAGATTAAAAATGATTCGCCTTAATAAGTTTTGTTGTTTGGGAAAGGGTAAATATTATCAAGCTGTTCTGGTGTTAACTCATTCTTCAGTTAACGATATAATCTCGGTTCTGAGACCTATCCTAGCAATTTTCCCACCTAGGTAGCGTTATCATTCAAAAATATTCAAAGAAGAAATGATTTTTGAATACTTTTAACTTACTTCGTTCGTTTGCATGTCTGTGTAAATTTGTAATGAAATGCATTAAGGTATATGACCCATCATTAGCACCAAAGAGCCAGAGGCGAAATTTGAAAAGTGCAAGTAATTTCTAAACTGTGATACATTTCCATTCCAAATATACAAACATAAGCATTTTTAACGGTTTAGAATTTTGAATTAATGCATATTTGTGGAAATATTTGACAAAATGTTCAAAATTACCTCCCTTGCATATGAATATAGAGTAAAAGAATATTTGTAAATTATTTTCTTTATGAAGCATAATCTTGAAATCCGGCAAGGTGAATCAATTTATTTTAAGTGAATTTAGAAGTGTGTGTAGTTTGGTGCATTTCGAATAGCTAGAAAGTGGTTATTTTAATGATGCGTCATAAACCTTTTAATTAATGCTTGTGACGTAAAGTCACACACCGTTCCACGTCCACATAACGTCTACACCGCGTCCAAAATTATGCTACAGGACTGGCCATCTTTGAACGTGCTCAGACTGTGATGTGGTCAACAAAACTTCAAACGAATCCAATCATATTTTGTATTTGACCAGCGGTTTTTTTCCTTCTTCTTTGGACGGGTCCGTAAAAGGACCCATTCCCAATGCCAAAATAGGGTATTTTTTCCCCAAAGTGTGGAAAGAAAAGTTCCAATTCAAAAGTTATCCCTTCTTTCTGAAAGAAAATTCAATCATTCCTTTTCATATGTTGATAAAATATCCAGAGGCAAACTGGAAGTCCCTTCAGTTGGTTTCATGAAGTTAACTGGTCAATTTTTGTTGCAGTCTGTGATGACAATATTTTCCATATATTTGACAAAACAACGCATTTTCCCCAATTTGCCTGGTTTTGGGCCCGTTCCCCCAAATTATAAGAAAAACACCGCAGTAATAGCCTTATAAGTGTGAATCTAAAATAGGATTTATTGAAAACCCTTAATGTAGCCGTCTTTAGTAAGGGCATCCAGAACTCAATCCTTCTTTCATACCGTACAAATTGTATTTTATTGCCCCTGCTAGTTGACTGATATTCGGCCCAAACCAACATAATCGAGTAATAGAAGTGGGTGACCTGTATAACGAATTTCCTTTATAGTCTTCAACCTTTAGAAATTCGGTTAATTATAGGTCTGCAGAGATATTTCTCCTCACAAATACCAAAACTCTAAAAAACAAGAACAAATAGATGTTGGCTTTACGAATGGAAATAAATCGTTCAATGTTGATCAAATCCTATGTTATTGGTACTTATTAGAATCGTCTCGTCGAGACGATTCAAATGAGTACCAACAATATAGGGTTTTGATGAGGAATATTATATTTGAATTGGCACCCAACAATTGATTCTACTTGTCTAAAAAACCTATCTGAATTTGCAGCCGAAAATACGCACAATAGATAAATTCCGACAGATCTCGGTTACGAACGAATATTTATTGTTGTAAACAACAATAAACGATGTTTACAACAATAAACAATGTGCAAATAATTGAATTTCAGAGCCTTTTTGCAGTTTGTTGTCGCTGGAAACTGGATCATGTTTTTGGTGTTTCATTGCAAGAAGACCTATTATTACCGAAAACATTTTCCAGTTTCCCACAATACAATAATTGGTATTGTTCACTTTGACCTCTGCATCCTCTTTGAATTTGGACCTTTCTGACAGTGTATCGTTTGGGTAAGGGTTGAAAATATCACTTGTTTCTCGAATTATGTAAGGTGATGTAATTATGTGATGTGGCCTAATTATTAAATAAAAACCAGGAATAAATCAAAGGTACGCTGGATTTGAAAACAACGGTCGTTCATATTCCTATTAACTTGTTGAGCCTTTTTCAGCATCAGTTACACACTTTTATTTATTTCCAAAACAAGACCTGGTTTTGACTTCTCCAGTAGAAATTTTTTTTTGAAAATATTGAGCCAAAATAAGAAAATGCTGACACTCAGTATTTTCTCCTTTTGCCTAAACATAGTGTACACAAACCGTATTTTATTGATGATTCATTTTGCTGTCTGCAGCATCCATCAATTTGAAAGACTCCGCAATTTTGTTGTTTGGAAAATGAAAAAAATTAGTATAACAAAGGTTCTACAATTGTAAAATTTGGATTTTAAGACATTGTTTGTGCTAATCAAGCATCAGGCACTTTAAAACACCTTCACGAACCAGACTGGATGTTGGGGTCTGTGACAGAATAAACCTGGGAAAACATTGAGACAAAAGAAGAAAATGATGATAACCAGCATTTTCTCCTTTTGCCTTAATATTTTCTTTGTTACATTATACAAGTAGATAAATTTTAAACTATCAACGTTTTTGTGGTCTTAACCAGCTTTTTGATTTAGGCCACTCTACAATTTGACCGTTTGGGAAAGGGTTTGCAGAAGAAAGACTGACCTTGATCGTCAAGTGAATGAACTTAAGTACCTTTGCTTTTAAACAAAAATCTTGAACTGCAGCTTCACTGGTGGTGAACTCGGCCAAAGCGTGGGACGTTTTTTCGCGATCAATGTGTTCCGTCGGTGTTGTTATAAACTATCGTAAGTACGGCTTTGTCGAAGCCGTAGTTACGATATTTTATAACAACACTGACAATTGTCAATACAAAACGGTAACCCCGGTCTGTTTTTAGAACAAGTTCATAGTCATTAGAAAAAATCTATTAACTCACATTCAAACGCAAAATATCTATACCTTGGTGTAGCGAAAAACGTCACGAGGTTTGTGTTTAAAAGCAGTGGCATTTCGTAATTATTTAGGCCAACATCTTTCAAACAAGGAACTTTACATTTTAAAAGCAGTTCCAAATTTGCCATTTCACAGATATTTTTACATATTAGATGCTCATGTTACTTTTCTATCTGAAAGAGCATATTTTCATATGAAAATAATGATTCAAGTTAAAATATAGCACCGTTTACGAGAAATATAATATTTTGTGTTTAAATTAACCAAATTGATGTGGACGGCAGTTGAGATTCATAATTATGTTATTTGTCATTTCTGTTTCAACTTTAAAGGCATATTTTCGCTTATTTATGAATAAGAAAAATAAAACAACTTTAAAAAACTGACAGTGCGCATTCCCATGCATTAGAATAACCAATCTTGGCATCAAGACATACTTTAAAAAGATGAAATTTGAATAACATTTTAGCAATTACGAAAATTCTTTGTTTCAAGTTTGATTACGACATTTATACCGGTATTTCCGTTACACAGGACATGTGCAGTTTTCGTCATTTTTTTCTTTGTTTAAGAACTGAAAAATAAGGGAATTTACGTCTTTTTTTCAAACTCGTGAGCCTACGTGAGGTAAGAAAATTGCGAAATATTTTGATGTTGATAACGGGTTTGTTTTTGTTTTGAAAATGTTCTAGAATTGCTTGGGTCAAGTGTAATTTAAAGTTAAGCTATCTTGTCCACTCTTAAACTCTTTCACAATCGACACTAGTTTAGACAGGCCATTATAAAAATGTCATCGAAGATAGCATACATGTTATTAGAAAGGTAAAATATAAGTTGAAGAAAACAAATCATCGAAGAAACAAGAAAATTGGCTGTTTAACTTCATTTTCTTCATACTACGAACGCTCGATTATCGTGCATATAGGGTCACAAAAACAACGTTTTGGGAAAGGGTTGAGAATTTTTTATCATTCTTGAGATACTTGATTCGAGTGGTTTAAATGTTCTTAATATAGCAGTGAGGTGTCCTTTCCTTTCATCACAATAATACAGCTGGTCATTACGAAATATTGAATGTCTTTGTTTAAACCTTTATGCACGTGGTTGCAAAATACTCAAATATATATATACTTTATTTTGTTATGAGCTGATTATGGAAAAGGGTCTGAACCAGGGATCAATTTGGGTCGAGATTAGTGCAAATTCTCTCTTTTTTTTGTGCCAGAAATATCATTCTAGAAATCTCATTCAGATTAGCTAAATGAGAGATTGAGAGAAAAATATCACAGCAAAATATATTTTTCTCAAAGAATTTGGTACAATTTGATTTTGAAAACTCAGTATTTCTGATAGGTTTTGCTTGAATGAGATTTTTCTCACACGAATTTTTGAGCTAGAGTTATCTTTCTGTCTCTTATGGCATTTGAGACAAGCAAATTCTGAATTTTCCATGATGTTTTCTACCCTAAAATCCAAATATTGTAGAATTTCATTCACATGAAATTGTCTTTTGCAACATCTTAGAACTTGGACCAGTCTAATCCCTTGCCGACTGGCAATGGCTTATAAGACAGCATTTGACCTATTGCATTTCGGTATGGAAATATGGTAGTATCAACCCATTACCATACGGCAAAAGTTTATACTTGTCCAATTTCAAAGATGTTGCAGTCGACCATTTAAACTGGGTGCGATCTTACATTTTTGGTCCTTTTGCGCAGAAAAGATTGTGAAAAATGAACAAATTGCTTGTCACAAGGAATTTGTTCATTTTCCACAATATTTTCCAATGTCATGTTCTCGTGATGATTTAAAAAGAGCCACTGTGTAGTAATGGGTTAAAAGGGTCCCCTTTCAAGATTTTGGTTCATATCGTTTGTGGGCGACCAAAACTTTGCGACTCAAGCCTTTTCACATGTAGACTTTACCATATTTGTATCCTAGTATGCTTTCTGTAGTAGGGGTATCGAAACCAGTGATTATTTGGGAAAGGGTAAACCACAGATCGATATATTTGTTGTCCGAAATGATACGAACTTTGAAAGGAAGGCAGATTCCAAAATAATACAAAGAATGGCAGATGTTTTTTATGGTTACCACTAATGATTTGCAGTAAAATGTCATAAAATCCTGTGCTTTTTCGCATATTTTGTTTTATGCCCGCAGTCGGTTATGTTCCAAAATTATTACACTCTTTATTTATGAGTGTTGCATCTTGTATGTGTGTGTGTGTGTGTGTGTGTGTGTGTGTGTGTGTGTGTGTGTGTGTGTGTGTGTGTGTGTGTGTGTGTGTTCTGTTGTTGTTGATTTCCTTTTGCCTCTGAACTTTGTCCGAGCTCTATGTCTTGCGAGAAACTTTCCATGCTAGCTGTTTTGAACTTCATTCGTTATATAGATCAATGACAAAGAAATGCTATTTGCAACAACTTTAATTTTACCATCCCTACCTTTTGAATGGTTGTTATATATGATGTTGTTTTAAATTTTGATTCGTTTGATTGATTGATTGATTGATTGAATGAATGATTGATTGGAGTAAACGCCTCTTTTAACTGCTATGGTCATATTGCGTCAGCTAAAACACCTAACCTTGGATTCTTGTCGTTGCTATTACCAGTGTAACCACAATAACCTTACCGAGCTTCAAGCTTCTCGCCCACATTGATTAACTTTTGTCAACCATTGGTGGGAAAGAATTCGTCTGAAAGGATATTTGCCGTGGCTGGGGATAGAACCGGGGACCCAAATGCCAGTTCTACATACAGTCGACACTCGTTATGTCGACATCGGATAAGTCGAATTTCCGTTTGAGTCGAAGTGAATGTTTGGTCCCGTCCTCTTAAACGGATTTTTAAAAGTTTAAACAAAATTATCATAAAATAAATATAGCCATTGAAATTTAGTAGGAAAAGGATAGAAATTGCTCGTTTCGAGCAATTTCTTTCCTTTTCCCACTATATTACAATAATGAACGCACTTGATTAACAACAAATATGCCAAATGATGTTCAAACAAAAACCGGTCAAAATCGGTTTACTCAAACTCCGGATATGTCGAGGTATTTTGACGGCCCCTCTGACTTCGACACAACGAGTGTCGACTGTATTGTCACTGGACAATCATCTAGTTAAATACACCCACAGAGCGAATGTTTTCGGGGATATACGGGAATAAGCCTGTCTGTTCGTCCGTCTGTCAGTCTGACCATCTGTCCGTCTGTCTGTCCGTCGGTGTACAAATTACTTGTCTGGAACATATCTCTGAAAGTAAAGTAGCAATGGTCGTGAAACTTCATGGGTAGATAGATCTCACGAAAGATAAGTGCAGTGCACAAGGAGCATAACTCTATCTTGCTTATTTTGTTATTTATTGCCCTTGTTTTCGACAAAAACGCTTTTCCGGACAAATGTATTGGTAGTGGTATTTCATCAACTTTAGTGATAGATTTTTACTATTTTTTTAGTGTTTCCAAGCTCATTTTAGCATCATAGATATATAGTATACTTTATACAAAAGTTTGGGTCACATTAGAATAGGTTATTAGCGGAGGAAATGACATTGTCTGTTCCTGAAGAGTGTCTTTGTGTGTTTGTGACGTGCCAGTTCCCCGATTTATTTTCTGTTGCTATAATTGTCCCTTTACCAAACAAAGCTTGGTTTTGGAGTCATTAACAAAGCAAAAACGATTGAAAACATATAAGGAAAAAGAAGAAAATGCTGATAATCAGCATTTTCTTCTTTTCCCTTAATGTTTTCAAAATCAAAACCAACGTATTTTCTACTTTTCACAGCATTTAATTTATCGTATGCAACATAATTATTTGAGTTTTGAACACTAGTAAATCATCTCGTCTGGAAAAGGGTTATCTGAAATTGTTATTGATTATCTGTCGAGAAAAATCTTCCGAAACCACGTCCGAGATTTTTTTTTCTGTTTTTTTTTCTCGTCATTTGCTGGCGATTTTTATGCTTTGTTCATTTCTGATATAGTACTTTTGTAGATCTACATTTGAAAAAGCAAAAAAAAAAAAAAAAAAAAAAAAAAAAAAAAAAAAAAAAAAAAAAAAAAAAATCAACAAAACAGAAACTGAACTTTAAACGAGAGGTGGTGGTGATCCGTGATCAACGTTTGACGAAGGGTGGCAATTTTGCAATTGTTTGAAATTCCATGATTAGACGTTTCTTTCCTGTTAAATTAAAGAAAAAAATATGTTGAACCGAATGACATGTATATTGTCATAGGAACGTCCCGCTTTATCATGTTTATATGCAAGTGTATAGTCATTATAGGTCTCGATTTATGACCTGGCAGAGCATTTCCAGCTATTAGCTTGGAATGCTCTGCCAGGTCATTTATCGGCACCTATACTATATAGAGCCATTGTTGGTTTACGCACGAAAGACCAATTGATATGATAAAACAAAATTAGTAACATAAGCATACGTGCTAATATGATTGATTAACCTAATCCCACACGACCAAATGTTAGTTAATCCAAATTGAAAACTACTGCAGACGATAACGTTTATATAAATGATATTTGATATTTAATTTGTGCATATTAATGAACAGAACATATTGAGACAAAGGGAGAAAATGCTGGTTGTCAGCATTTTCGTCTTTTGTCTCAATATTTTTCCAAACCTTTTGTACCAGAAAGTTCAAAACGGTATAGTTTTGGACGGGGTTAAAGCCACGCTAATAATGTAACCTAATCATACAATATGTGCTAATATGATAGATTAAATGCACGATAATCCTATCAGTTAATGAAGATTTGATATGAGATAAGTGGATAACAATAGGAATAGTACCTAGTTTCCGATATAAGATGATTGAACAAGTTTGACCAGGTGATATTGTTTAGCAGGTTCGACCAAAATAAATATAAGCCGTAATCCGAGAAAAAAACAGTCTGATCAGGATCCGACCGAGCCTCGATAGCTCAGTCGGTAACGTCAGAGTCTGTCAATGCAGATCTCGTGAGTTAGAACCACAGCTCGACCTGTATCCATTTTGACATTTGACATAAGTCACTTGTCTCTCACCAATGGGTGTGAATCATCTATGTGAGAGAGCAGCTGGAGGCTCGGTTTGGATATTGTGGTTGTACTGGTGCGAGAAACAACAGGATTCCATGTTAGGTGCTAAATCCGCAGAGATATGACCATAACAGTTGAAAACGATATTAAACCCCAATGAAACAAATCAAATCTGATCAGGATCCGGTCCACGGCCATAGTGTAGTTTGTAGCACATCGGACTTGATATCAGTGAGCCCAGGTTTGATCCCTGGTCGCGCAAACATCCTTCTTGACGTTTTGTTTCTCATCAATGGTTTGATAATCATAAATCTTGTGTTGGCCACTGGATAGTCGTTAGGGACGTTGTGTAGTACTAAAGTCTGGTGTGAAAACGACGAGAATCCATTGTTAGGTGTTCTAGCCATCATGAAATGAGCATTGCAGTTGTAAGAGGCGTTTAACCCCCTTAACCCTTTCCCAAACAAGACCTGGTTTTGACGGCCCTTATAGAAATGGCTTGGGAAAATATTGAAACAAAAGAAGAAACTGCTGATAACCAGCAGTTTCTCCTTTTGTCTCAATATTTTCTGTACCATATTTTTACACAAATCCTATCTTTAATAACACCCATTTTGTCATTTTTGACATTTTTTGAAGTGGATTACTCTAAAACTTTGTCGTTTGGGAAAGGGTTAAACCAATCTGATCAAGATCCATTATGTATAGCAGCATATAGGAGGGGTTTGTGACTTTGTAAAATGCAATATTTTACCAAGTGTTCACTCCATGAGACGATTCTAAAGAGTACCCACAACATAGGGTTTGGATTTGAAATTTCAAATAGAATGATTTCACCCACTCATATCTGTTGCTTTTGACCCCGATCAGTCTACAATTTTGTCTGTATTTAAGATACAGATTGTATTGTAGATTAATTTTGAATCAAGAACCAAGTTCTATTAATTCCAATTACAAGAAAAATCCTCGTATTTGCCCCTGATCGATTCACCACAATGTACAGTGGGTTGGCAAGTTATCAGAAACTGGGGCGCTGAAACATAACAGATGTTGTATGGACATAAAAAAAAAACAGCGTAAACACTCCCTTTCTCCGCTGTTGCATGTTGTTTTTTCCGCGATGTATTAAAATAATGAAATGATGAGCATGATCAGACTGACCTGACTGGATCTTACTTTTTCACATAACATAATAGGGTACAGTGGGGAAGGGGGGGGGGGGGGGTAAACCCATGGGGGTAAGTGGGGGTGAATCCCAAAATATTAAGTTAGATCTATAATGCTAATTTTCCTATATCCTATGTTCACTTCGGAATATTCCAGAATTTCTGTCTATACAAGATCTTTTTGATTATTATTAATGTACAGAAAATGTTATGAATGGATCTGCAATTTGTTCTAATTTTCAAAATGTCTCAAGTGTTGAAAGTTTGATTTCTTTGAAACAAAACAGATGTTACATTTTGACATAAACAATTTAAACACATCCCTTTCTTCTCTGTTTTCTATTATTTCCAATGTGTTTACTGGAAGTGTGAGTTTGGTGGACATAAACACGACATAAAAAAGGCCATTTGCGTGTTTATTTTCTATAGACTATACGCAAAGTCGATCAATCTCTACTGGAACTACTAGCATAATCCGAGTCTTCTCTGATGTAAATACGCTCTTTGATATTTTGATTTTTCGCTATTTATTTTTTAAATAGCGAAAAATCAAAATATCAAAGAGCGTATTTACATCAGAGAAGCCTCGGATTACTACTAGCATTGTCCAATGGCTACAAGCTATGGATATAAATTTTAGATATTGGTATTCCTCTTTGAATAAGTGACGGGGATAGCAAAATATAGGGTTTTGTATCATGCCATAAGTCTGTTTTATAGAGAATTAAGGGAAAATGATGAACAACATGTTGGTTTTAATTTCAATCGTCTCGACGAGACAATTCAAATTACTACCCACAGCATAGAGCATGAATAAGACTCATAATTGAATGTCATTGATTCCTCCTATCTGGAGCTATGTAGGTGGGCACAAGATTAATGGCTTAATTACTGGAGTATCAAAGTCAGGTCACACCGGGTCATTTATGCATGACCTTGGATGGAACTCATTGCCTTGAACATGTTGCCAACATTAATTTAGTAATCCTCATTCGTCTTGTCACTGAGGCGTCAAGGGGGTAGAATCGGCATCAATATGATGCCTGAGTGCAGTATTTATAAAGAGGCAGATAATCAAATAATGATAATAATGATAATGGCAAATCCCGGTGTTGTCTCTGCGGTGTTGTGTCGTAAAAAGGACTCTAGCATGCAATAGGCCTATAACCATGTTACTCTGAATAATGTGGAACTTCATTACATATCCTATGGGTAGGCCTAATGTAGACTCTATCGGAGTCTGTATGCCCTTCTGTAAAAGGGTAATAGGAGTATGTAGGCTAAGTTTACTATTTTAATTAGTACGAGAGGTTAATTTTCGAATATCAAATAAACAAAAAATAAGCTACATAAGGGCTACGTACGTGTAAATACATACAATTATAGAACTTTGTAATTAAGGATTTATACAAATATTAACGAATGACTTGAACTGTGACCTCGATTGCTTTAGAATGGCGCCGTATTAGTTGGATTTAACCAGATTAAATTGACCTTATTTTCTATCATTTCGTCTGGCAATGGCTGAAACTCCCCAACTTACTTATGTTTTCATTGGACACGTTCGAAAATGTTGTAACTACAGCTGTAATAAGCTGAAGTTATGGCGTTTTCGAACGTAGTTGAAGTTTTGACCGTCCAGTGACGTTTTCTACTATTTTGTTTGGTAACCGCAACATTAAGGAGTTACAGGCTATAATCCGATTATATAAATAAAAGGTTAATCGTCTAAGATTATGTGAAAGCTAAATCTATTAATCGAATAATTTCAAAGTGCATTGTCCCATAGAAACATACTTTTTGGAAAGAAGACTGGATCTTTAACTTTAAATAATAAATGGTCGTTTTCTGTAAAATGAAATCTCATGCCTACCAGGGAGGCCGATTGAAAGATTCTGGGCAGAATCTTAGTATAGGCGCAACATGTGTATACAAACCAAGTCACAAAATGCCCCCCCCCCCCCCCCCCCTACACAATAATTCTTTGAAGAATAATCCATTATTTCTAACTACAGACTCGGGCGCAAACGCAACTTCGAGTCACGGTACATCACTGCCGGAGCACGCCAAACAAAGCTAACCCATGCAGCATATTCGTAAACGTGATGTGGACGTGATGTTGACACGGACTTGTGTAGCCTATGATACCAGGCCTTAGAGGGAATTGTCTAAAGGGATTAAAATTATTTCGACGTCCCAGCTATGTGGGTGTGGCTGACGTTCCGTCGATTGACCGGAAGTTGACCAAATTATAAGTCAATTTGTTTATTATAAACAAGAAAAAATGAATTATAATCTGACTAACCGACTATAACCGTTTTAATCCTTTCGAGACATGTCACGTCTGAATTGGATGCAAGTCGGCAGACTACAGAAGGGGGCCTTACGATGAATTTGAAACATATCGTTGACTATTTAGTATTTCTTTTTCGTCTTAGATATTCCGATGATTGCCTTGAAACACATCTGTTTAAGAAAGAAATTTTAACTCGTGACAAAATAATGCTTTAACTAATTAAAACCAACGCACCAAAGCAGGTGATATCATTTCGAAACTAAGTTTGGCCTTGGGTTTTAAGTTTAATTATGGCCACGCATTAATTTGTTATTTGTTGTGTTTGTCCATTATTCTGGATGTTAAAAGAGCTAAACACTGTACATGAATTTTGACCATTATGGGGTTATAGCTCCCATATTTTACCGTGACCTTCAATGTGGTTTGGCATTTCAAGTGATATCAATGTTTTCGTCGCTTTTCATAAAAAACCTTGTTATAGGCCTAAGCAGCTGGATGCGATCGTATATTGGCGTCATCTTCTCCGTCTGTCCGTTTGTCCGTCCGTCCGTCCGTACGCCCATCCACTTTTCTTGTGGGCTCAACTCCTCCTAAGTTTCTGGCAGGATCTTTTTGAAACTTGGTCAATGTTATTACCTCAATTGGTAGATGTGCATGAAGGAAGGATTTTTATGGTTCATTGATTTCTGCCTGAGTTATGCCCCCTTAAAAGGGGGTCTCTGGGGCGGCGTATATTGTTACCATGGCACTCTTTTTAAAGAAAAGCCAACGTTATGTTTTTCTGTCCATTTCGATCACAAATAGCAAGTTAAATAAATAAATTAATATACCATTGAAGAACAAGACACACATGCGTGTACATAGGCAGACATACACAAGCACAAATTACAATGAAACATTGTTGGTAAACACATTGGTGTATCAAAATTTCATATTTTGTGTTCAGCTTGAAAAGCTGAAGTTTCGAGGGTTTGACCTCGCGCCGACGATATGTAATGACTGACAACAACGATTGAGAATCATGTGACACACCAATCACATGGAATCTTCCATAATACTGTTGATTCTTGGCCGACATGAAAATGGTTTGAAAGAGAGAAGGTGAAAATAAGAGCCACGTTCTTGAGAGCGAGATCTTGAGAATTCTTAAGGTGTTTTAGGATAAAGCGCTCTTTTGAGCAAGACTTTTAAGACGATCACTGCATGCCGCCATTGCTCTATACTTATTTCGGAACCCCGTAAATTCTGTAGAATCTATATGGGAGAGAATTGACCGAGTTGTTCCGAATGCTCCATGATTTATAAACCACAGAGTTCCGAATGCTTCATACTTCATACAAATGACGTCATGATGACGTCATTTGTATGAAGTATGGAACATTCGGAACACCTCGCTTATAATCTCGGTCTCAAAGACGCTGTATCAAAAACATCTAAAGAAATCTTTGAAAATCTCGCTCTAAAGAACGCGCCTAAGGATTTGCTGGATGTGGTCGATCTTTTAAAAATCAGCTGATGAAAAGTCATCGATAACCAAAGAATTGTGAAATCATTAATGAGACGTTTACACGTCGTGTTATATCACATGTGCTAAAGCCCACCTTTGAAACCCTTTGATAAAGGGCCTTGTGTTAGCATGCGTGCTCAACGGGCGTAGTACAACTTTTTATCTGTGAATGAAACAATACACGAAATTGATTAATTAGCTCTCTGATTCCAAAGATATGGAACCACAAACTCATAGCAAATTTCTATCAATAATCTGGTAATGTAGTGCACCGTTTAACTTCAGACTTAGGTCAGAAGAAGCATAACAGCTGAATCACATTGCGTAAATGCATACCTCACAAGTGATAAAATATGATCGAGAAAGCAAGTGTGATAAACCAGATCGTGTAAACCCCTCTTAATATTAAAACCATGATTTCATGATTTGACGTAGATTAAGGACAAAGAATGAATTAAAATTTGACAAGTACTATCCATGAAACGTGACACCAAGTGCAATGTTCACATAGGCTAAGGCATACAAAATACAACCCATTCATTTACTCATTTGCTATAATGAAGAATAAACCTTGAAAAGTATCGTGTGATTACAATTGACCTCTTTCAATTATCGTTTTAGTCTGTACCTATGAACCGCTTCCGGTGGCAAACAATGGGTTTATTGGAAATTAACATTGTATACACAGACACGGTTCCAACTTGTTACTAAAAATAGCAACACATCAGCCGGTTTCTTTATGCCAGATCGAGACTCTGACCCTAATCTGAGCAAAGCATCCTACGTGCAATGGAAATCAACGGTGATTGGCTGGTGTCTGTGTGTGTGTGTGTGTGGGGGGGGGGGTGGGTTAGTGGAAATCAGCTTATTACTTAAAATGGTGAATAGAGAAGTTTTATTATAGAGTTAAAATTCCACGAAGGACGGTTATCATTCGCAGTTATTTACCCTGAAGCAGGAGTACCTGCCCCTGGCGTAATCATTGTTTGGAATTTGGTTTTATTGATAAATGTGACAACTATGTGACGTCATGTATTCGTACAATAATGCAAGTTTTATAGACCAATGGACAATATTTTTGTCAACATAATAGGACGTAAACCGATGCGTCACTTGTAGCTAATTGTCCGGTACCGTACTAATAGTATAAATGGCTAATCGGCCGGTACCGGACGAATAGCCACTTTAAGAATAAGCTAAGGCTTAAATAGTCGGACCATAGGTCTTGACCAGACTGAGCGAATATGCAAGCTGATCTTGATTCTTGTCAGAATGATATGTCTATATTTTCCAAATCCTATCTCATATGATTAGATACGCAGTTTTTCAACTGCTACGGTCATATCGCGGCGTGGGTTCCTGGTATTTCTCTCACCAGTACCGCCACAAAATCCAAACCGAGCATACAGCTGCTCTCTCACATAGGTGATTCACACCCATTGGTGAGAGACAAATGACTAAAAATTGTCAAATGTCATAATGGATAATGGCCAAGACGGGATTCGAACTCATGACCCCTGGATTGAGAGACTCCGATGTTACCGACTGAGCTGTCGGGGCTCGGCTCATATTCATGAATACATGTATATCTCTGCTTTTCAACAAAAACCTCGTAACCGCAGCTTGTTTTAAGCTGCAGTTACGAGGTTTTTGTTTAAAAGCAGGAGTTTATTTTGTAGCAGACAAAGGGTCGAATTGGCTGCGGCCCATAGCAGAGCGTTGTATATTGAATTGCTAATAAATACCACTGAGTGCGTTAATCCCACCTCAGTATTGCTTTATCGCTGCTATCGGACGTAGTGGAACTTGGAATTTACATAAAAACTGAACTCGGTAGGCCTTTATAAATTAATATTATTTCTTTGTATTCATCATAATACTGCTTTTCAACAAAAGACATTGCACATAACAGCAGCTTAAGACAAGCTGCATTTACAAGATTTTCGTTGAAAAGCGACGATAATTTCTGTTTTTCTATCCTCTCTACTTCTCTCTATCAGAATTTCATTCTGTTTATCTCATAGGCAGCTTCGTACGGACGTAGTAGAACTTGGAATTTACATAAAAACCCCATAAAATCGGTAGGCATTTGGATTTATTTATTTCATTTCATATGCCGAACGTTTTCTCTGCTTTGATTGTTTAGATCGAAATTTCTCTTTTAATTTAATTCTCTTCATCTCACGATGCTAAAATAAAGGAAGTAAAACCAAGAACAGAAAGAAACTTGAACTCCTCAGTACTTTCTTTTTAGACCGAAAATAAAATGAACAAAAAGAATTCATATTTCTCTCAGAATCCCTTTTAAAGTTCCATATTCATTTATAATCCAGACGACAATACTTTAGAATTTCGATTCTTATCAATACAGAACAGAATTGTCGACGGTCAAAATAGTTGAAATATTTTTCAATGGTTCAGAAAGAACATTTTTTGGAGTCTAAAAGAAATTTACGTATAAACACGCGTAAACTGTAGTTATGGCATTTTCGAACGTAGCCTTCGATATTCTTCCGGACTATTTCAAAATCAAATTGAGGGACCTAAATTCAATTCGGTTATTGAATTACAAACACAAAATGTATTCTTAGAAATTAAATCTATATTCCTTTCGTCCGTTGGGATCGACGTTTTGCCATTGCTGACGTCAATGAACGCGAGATAATGGTTTATCAATCATTTTGTCTGTGTAAATTTAAGACAGAAATAATCACCTTGATGGATATATCAATACAATGTGCTTTTTCCAAAGGTCATTGACCAATCTGAAAGTCAATTGAAGTGAAGGGCAGAGGATACATGTATGCTACTCTCCAAAGCCGAGGTCAATTGATTAAACCATCAAATATCATTCTATCGAAATGAAATGAAGAGATAATGTGCTCTGTTTTAAGAGAGTACATGCAAGCTTATGCATGAGAGGGGGACATTTTCGTTTTAAAATACAAAGTATCATTCATCAAATAATGGAAATGAATTTTGTTCTTAAAATAGAATGGGTGTACCTAAGGGCGGATCCAGGATTTTTACCAGGGGGGGGGGGATCCAAGCCTAATATTTGTTTCCAGGGGGGGGGGGGGTCCAAGCTCAAATTATGGCTTAAAATGTAATAAATATGTAACGTTACACAAAATCTATATAGTCACAATCTAATTTTCGGTCAATGCGAGCGGGGTCCAGATCCCCCGACCCCCCCCCCCTCTAGATCCGCCCATGGGTGTACCGTTATGTTTTGAGAAACCGTCGGCGTTGTTATAAAATCTCGTATTGAATCAAGCCGTAGTTACGAGATCTTATAAAAACTCCAACGTAAATACTATTGTTTGTCCGAGGTTACGTCACTGGTTATTAGATAAAATCATTCCCTATTGAAGAGAGAAGTAATTATCTTGATGGATACATGTGCTTTTCCAAAGGTCATTGACCAATCTGAAAGTCAAGTGAAGTGAAGGACAGAAGATACATGTAGGCTTATGTATGAGAAGGAGATAGTGTCGTTTTGAAATACAAACCATCATTCATCAAATAATCTAATTGACCCCTTTCAATTATCGTTTAGTCCGTACCCACAGAACACTTCCGGTAATCCGATTCTTCTCTGATGAAAATTCGCTCGTTCAAGCGACATAACTTGTGTCGGACTTTTCTTTTGTTTTTGAATGAGACTGTTCTGATGTAAATAGCGACATCCAAATATCAAAGAGCGAATCTTCATCAGAGAAGACTCGGATTAACTTCCGGTGGCAAACAATGGGTTTATTGGAAATTAATCCTATTCCGGTCAGTGACTTTAACTTACGTTAAAGGTCAATTGGGGTCCACTGGACCCCATTACAAAAATGCATGCAAAATGTAAATAATGTGTCAATGTGAATTGTTAAATTACATTGATTTATTAGTTTACCTAAGCAAAAAGTGCCGAGGATAATGTACTGTGATCGTACACTGTCATTCGTCTGTCTGTCTTTCTATCAGTTCACCTACCCGTCTGTTCAAAATTACAAAAAAGTCATTTTCTCCCAAACCAAAAGGCCTATAGTCTTGAAAGGATGGGTTGCACCAAGGGCTCAAAAATAGATTTTCTTTAAATTCTGTGCATTGACAGGGATACATAATATCATAAATTTGTATGTGTAAAAATTCTGAAGAGGGCTTATTTTTGGAGATAATGGCTTACAAGGTGGGTGGGGTAAATTGACACTAGAAGCAAATTTTTACTTTGAGGTTGAATAACTGTTTCTGTATAGATCAGATCAAGATGAAATTTCGCATGTACATTTAATGGACCCAGGATAATACATTTTAGGAATCATTATTCGTATATATCAGGTTGTTGATTTTCTGTATTCGTACTTCTGTCAATCTCAGATTTTGCTTATTTTTGATGTACTAACTTTACGAAACTATCTCTACACCATTTAGGTAAGTAAAACACCAGTTCAAACACAACTTATTTTAATAATATGTACAACAGAGTACATTCCTAGTTCAGTTAAAATGGAAAAATATCGTCATTTCTTCCATATTGCCTATATAATTCTATATGGGGTCCAGTGGACCCCAACTGGGGTCCAATGGACCCCAAGCTTCTTTTTGGCTATAGTATGAAAACCCTTCTGGGTACATGGAAAATATTTTGTGCCAAGAACCATCGATGGACTTGTATAGATTACCTAAAATATAAATGCTGTAGCGTTTTAACTGACACCGTAGATATACCCAAAATACCCCTTGGGGTCCAATGGACCCCAAAAGTCCGGAATAGGGTTAACATTGTATTAGAATCTATAGAGAATCGAATATAGTTTTAAACTGCATCGTTTATCAATGCAAGAATCGGAAGATAAATGACGGAAGTAAAGAGAATCTTCACTTTTTCCTATTTCCCCAAGATCAACGCAAGCGCAGAGCATGGATAAATGTAGTGAACAGGAATGAATTTCTCCTTTTGTCTCTAAGGACGACTACTGGTGGCTGTATCGCTGCTTTTCAACGAAAACCTCGTAACTGCAGCTTAAAACAAGCTGCAGTTACGAGGTTTTCATTGAAAAGCGACGATATTCTCAGTAATACTGTAAGAGTTCAATTTCTTTGTTACTTGCCTCGTCTTGTTGCTTGTCTGCTTCAGAAATTTCATCAATAACATGCTTCAAATAACAGACACAAGTGAAGAGTTCGTTGTTGATATACCAATACACAGAACATGATTCGCCAGAGGTCAATGACCCCAACATGCCATTGTATTTTGTTAATGAGATATCATGATTACAGCTGAGCAACGTATCACCGTTTTTCAACGAAAACCTCGTAACTGCAGCTTGTTCCAAGCTGCAGTTACGAGGTTTTCGTTGAAAAGCAGCGAGTTATAAGGGACAATAGGGGGGGGGGGGGGGGGTTAAAGACATTCTAAGTTTGTTATTTTAAACACAGCACCTATGTTGTTGTTACTCATTTTAATTGTCTCGACCACCTTTGACCACCCCAGTTATGTGGACCATAGTATGAATATCATCAATGTATATCGTATATTATATTGCGTTCGAAAGGGTAGTAACTGCAGCTATATTAATCTACAGTTACGACATTTTCGGACGTAACCAGTGTCATGTTTGAACGTTAATGAAATCATTGTGCCCCTTACGTACCAGCTGCAGCAGCACGTGACCCGAATATTTATTCTCAACAACTCGCACGCGACTAATTTCATTAACAACACCATTCAATTAATTAGGGAATCGTACGCACAAGCGTTGGTTAATCAACCCTTTTCCAAACAAGCCTCGATTTTGACGAATCTAAGGAATAGTAGTTTTAGTTCAGAAATCATAGAGTAAAAAGAAGAAAATGATGAACTGCATTCTTTTCTTTTCCGCCGAGGTTTTCAATTTCTAAGTGTTGCAGTAAAAAGATTAGTTAGTGCAATAACTAATGTTTATCTTATAGTATGCCACAGCTTTAATTTTCAATTGGTCCACAATAGTCCAAATTTGTCTCATTCTAGGCCACCGAAACAAACTCTTGTTAAAAAGGACTTGATTAATTTTGAGGGTGGTACAATTCCAATGCTGCTGCAGATGACAAAATAGATATCTACGAAGATTCGTGTACACTATAGCACAGAAAATATTGTGGTAAAAGGAGAAAATGCTCGTTTTCAGCATTTTCTTTTTTTGTTTCAATGTTTTCGAAAGCCTTTTCCTATTCGGAAAATCAAAACCAGGTATTTTGTTAGGGAGAGGGTTAAAGATGTAAATGTGCGTATGGCAGTGTATCTTATAACGAGAAAACATACGGCTGGTGCATAATCTAGGACTATTGTAGAACTCTGCTCGTGCATGCCTAGAAAATCTGTTTTTACCACTCATGCTTATCCGAACTGAGAATATGACAACTTAATTTCTTGCGCCTTTTCAAAAGGAAAATAAGACGCCAAAAATTTCAAATCATACCCAAGGTATTCGAAGTAAGAAAAATACGAACATAACTATCTCTGGTTATCCGAACTTAAGGTAGTCCACCCCTAGTGAGATTCACTCGATTTCGGAATTAATCGTACGACGTCTTTAACATGCGTTACGTTTCAGAACGTATTCGGACGACGTCGTAAACATTTCGTTACGATTGTTCATCTCCAGCTACGTTCGAAAATGCCATAACTACAGCCAATTTAAGCTGTAGTTACGCCATTTTCGACCATAGCCAACGTTTTCCTGAACGAGCCTATCCTGAAACCAAGAAACATTGCGTCATACTTAATAACATTAGATAAGAATAGCTGATATCATTTCAAAACAAAACAATGTTTCCATGCTGTTCAACAAAATCCTCGTAACTGCAGCTTGTTAAGCTGCAGTTACGAGGTTTTCGTTGAAAAGTGACGGTTTATGCACCGTGAATAAAGAAAAAACATTACGGATATTCATAATTATTATAAACCTTCTCATTACCAATTTTAAACTTGGCATATGACCACAGGTGGAGAATTTTTTAGCAATGCTTGTGTTTCAGATTTAGTAGATTAACGCAATTTCTTACAACCGCTTGTATTATGGTATTTTGGTAAAAAACGTAAGAAACCGTTGATTGCCTGAATATTCTTGTTTTGCTTCATTGTTTTCTATGCCATAGGTCTTTAACTAAATATTTCACATTCTAATTTTCTGTACCATAACTTTTGTGGTTTGTAGAGCCTTTTAATCTGAATTTATTATCAGTTGAAGTATCTAGTGTCTTTTCCCAAATTTTAAAGACGCGTTCTCTTGATATATTCATGCATAGGAATTGAGCGAAATAAAGAATATTGTATTCATTTCTATCGAAAAAGGGTTTTTATAAAGGAATGTGTTTTGACCAAATTGTTGAACATGCAAGCTAAGGATTTCAAATGGCAAAATGTAAAATGCTAAATGCCATACGATTATATTACTAGCATAGGCCTACTGTCACTGTCTCTTAAAACCCTCGTAACTAAAGGTTGTTTAAAGCTGTAGTAACGAGACTTTTGATGAGAAGCAACGACGTTTTTTATTTCTTCAAATATTGTCGGTTATTCCCAAAACAATTAGGGTTTTCCTGAGTATGGTGTCCATAACATGCCATCATCTAGATGTACGGAGAAAAATAACAATAATAAAAACGACAACCTTGAACTTGGCATAAATGTGCAAAAGAATTGGTAAAAAGTTCACATTCTATGACACGTATACTTTTGGACATTTGCCTTAGAAATGCATTCTTTTACTTGGCTTATCATGCAGAAGCTATTGTTGTACGTCTATGACATGTTTCTGTATGACCTGGAATTACTAGCGAATGTTTTAAATGGGTAAACGCAAAACGATTCTAAATGCATATCGTCGATGTAAATGCAAAACCTCGTATGTCGATCCTTGCGGTTTTCAAAGTACAAACTTGTGTGCCCAGTTAAGACCATTCTTGAAGAATTTGGGATATTTTTACTGATCAGTATTACTGACACGTTATTTGTGAACAATATGTTCAAATTTCAAGTAAAATATTTCACTTTGGGAAAAGTTATTACATTTTTCTCTCCCCTTTAGAATTTTCCAAAATCGAGATACGAGGTTTTGCATTTACAACGACGATATATTGTAAATATGCATTTACTGTAGATTTTCGCTAAAATGTCAGATTACGTCTAAGATAAGAAAGGCACCTTGGTGTGATTTAATGCCAAGAATTGCAAAATATGTATCTGCCATAACCTCGCTAATCTGAATTTAATCTAGGAACCCCGTGCCTGAATATTAAAACGTGCAAATAAAAAGTCTCTGAAAATTAGGATATGATTTGCTCTGCCAGATATAGAAAGGTGGTCTAAAGTTGTGCTTTTACACATTTTTGTCGAAGTATTATTCTGTTTATTAGTTTTTTGCAAAGAGTTTATATTGATGAAGAATAATAGTTTGTATGTTTTAATGATAATGTTTTATGCCCATTTTAATGAATGCATGTGGATTAGCTTACATATAAATGAATATGAATTAGCTTACTTTACACGTTATTTAAGTTTCTTCTGTTTCAAGTACGAACCTTCATAAAGTGCAACATGAGATATTACAGATGACATATTGTGTTACAAAAGAATTCACGAAATTCTATTAAGGATAGGGATATAGGTATGAAATACGGACGGAAGAGAAAATGCTGACCATCAGCATTTCTAATATTCCTTCAATGTTTGGTATGCATTTCCCTGTAAGCTTATTAACGTCAAAACCAGGGATTTCTTAGGAAAGGGATACCTCTTTACAATACAAGTCATTCATTTGACTTTATCAATGGAGACGACTTTGAGCAAACACATCATGCGAAATGTGGCAGTTGCTGATATGCAGCATTTTCCTTTTCTCTTCACGTTTCGTACATGTTCAACCTTTAACCCTTTTCCAAAACAACACAATTTAAGGGTGATCCACTTCAAAAACTGTCACAAATGATAAAATGGATAATGGATGTTATTAAAGATAAAATTTGTGTAAAATATGGCACAGGAAATATTGAGTCAAAAGGAGGAACTGCTGGTTATCAGCAGTTTCTTCTTTTGTTTCAATGTTTTCCCAAGCCTTTTCTATTAGGGACGTCAAAACCAGGCCTTGTTTGGGAAACGGTTAATAAATTCCAACTGAATTCCAATTTGGACCTGTTGCAATTTTAAGAAACGGTTTTCATATACATATATCTGAATGATACAAATTAAGGTCTACATCTGTTGCTGTGTTTAACGATCGATAGGGCAATGTATGATGAATTATCATAATACTTTCACAAACTATAGACACTGTTTTAACGTCCCCGATACAATGGGCTTTTGAAAAATAGGCCTAATGACTCAAATGAAGGAACTACTGATAATCAAGTGTGGAGCAAATCGGACAGAAACTGGCTAGATCTGCATTCTACATTCTGAGCTTTTAATGTCGACACTTTTTTTTTACTTTTTGCCGTTTACTACGAACATGACGCAGTAAATCGTCTGCCAAAATGTCTCTAGGTCGCCGTTAATTTGACAATGGTTAACTGAAGGGTATGGCAACTTTACAAACATTCTTAACCCATCAGGCAAAAGGGTGTTCTTTCGTCGAAAATAATGCTTTGATAATGCTGCTCTGAAATACTGAGTATGAATGAGAACAGCAAACAACCCCCTGTATTATATAAAAAACAATGATTCATGAATATGCAAGGGACTTCAAATACCAAAGAAAGAAGGCCGACATACAAAATGTGGAAATAAAGAAACATTGGTTGCGGGAGAGGATTCGTCCTGTGTTTTAGTGTTTAGGGACCTCCTATGTGAATGTTTTCAAATAAAGTCTGACCGGACCTCGCTGTCTGGCTAGACTCGATACTTTTTGTGATGGTCCACGATGGTCATTTAAACTCATTTTCTTGTGTGACGGTCAAATAAAACTTCTTTTTATTTTGTTCCGATGACCGAATTAATCACAAAAAGCCTGGGTCAAGGCAAAAAACGTTATACTCATAGCCATAGTAGAACAATGCATCCATTATTTATAATCTTAATCCAGTAATCTATGCCTTTGTTGGGTTTGAACTTTTATAATTGTAGACCTCCAAAACAGCTCTATTGATATACCCTTCCCAATACACTCCTTTGCTTTGACTTGACTTATAGAATATACTTCGGCCGATCTACGAAAACGAGGTACTGTCATTACGGAATAAGATTTCTGAGTTAGAAATTAGTTTGAATTCCCTATAATACAAGAAAGAGCATAACACTCTATTATTTGTCCATCCGTTCACCTGCTTGTCCAAGATTAGGTCAATAGCACAGTTCAGTTTCGATTTGATATTGTATGGGAACGCTTTCAACTACAGACCAATCAAACTACCGAAAAGATAACATTTTGTAAAGCAAAAAAATATAATTGTAGAAGAAAATACTTACTGAGATCGATCGTGGGTCATTGAGGTCCAGAATGCTTAGGCTACATCTCAACAAGCATTTCACTCTTTTTCAGAGTTAGTCTAGGAGCCAGCTTTCACAAAGGGGGTTAAATTAAAAGTTCTTGCAACCGGTGCCCTATAAAAATTGGAGTGGTATTTTTCAATACGTTAGGGTCCCACGCTTTGGTTAAGGGTGGATGACATGCTTAAAAGTGGTAGGATTTTTTTAAAATCAAGGTCAAAGGTCATTCGGTGCACTTTTCATACATACCTCCTAAAATACCCCATAACTTACTCATTTATTAAGCTAAAACAATTATTTTGGTATCAAAATACAGCTGATAAATTGCACTTTGACTTACTTGAATAATAAACAGCTTTTTGATTTTGTATTTTTGTAAATATTCATAAATATAGCAAAAATTGGCGAAAAATCACCAAAATAAGTTTTGTCTACAAGTGAAAAAAAAGTTTTTAAAATACAAAAGGTATGTTTGTGTGGTTGAAGTCATACTTAAAAATTGCCTAGAAACCTGTTCTTGAGTTATATGTATTTCTTCACAGAATTAGTCTTTAGCTTAGGCTTGTAGTCATAGCTAAAAGTGGGTGGGGTAAATTTTCCCAAAAATTACAAAATATGCAAACATTGATGTAACAAAAAATCTTACACACAAATGTGATGTTTTAGCAGAAATTATGCTTTTGAAATCATATTTGCAGTGATTTGTAAAGCTTTTAATGCATATTCCTGGAAATTAATTAGAATTTTAAGAGCCAAAATAACAATTCAATAAAACAGCATGTGAGATGGATACAGATTATATCAACACCATAATGTCAAAGCAATGACTCTAAAACGAATATTTATCAAGTATCTATGTACTAGAAATCTGCAGCTGAAAATATTCCCCAGACCCATGCCAGATTTTTTAGGAATCAGAACAACATGGGACGGTCAGAGTTTGCATTGTTGGCTAGTGCATTGCTTTTATAGAGCCAAAGGGAAAGGAATTTAGCGCTGGAACCAAATAGCTCATACACAAAAAATTGCGGTTCTATCATGTAATTTTATATATGATGAATAACACATCACTTGAAACACAATTTACAGTTTAAGTGAATAAGACAATATCTCTGGTATTACACACCTTATAATAAGGAATACAGATATATCTTTTTTTTTCAAAATCATTTTTGTGTTTTGTCAAAAATGGCCAACTAAATTCAAGTTGACCCCCATAATTGTGTATATGTCGAAAATTTAATATAGGTAAAAATAAGACCATAAATTAGTCATTTTGATGCCCCCTATTGTTAGATCGATGGCATAATGTTTTACGTTACCGGTCTGTCTGTCCGTCCGTCCAGCCAGCCATCTGTCTGTCCGTCCGTCAGTTTGAAACTTAACACGAATACTTAACATTGGCCTTTTCTCCAAAAATATTCCACATGCAAAGCTCAAATTTGGTATGTAACCTTCTTTCAATGATATTTATCTGTTCCATGCAATATGAACTTCCTCAAGGTTATCCATTAACCCTTATCAACCCTTAACATGAAATCTTAACATTATAACTAATTAACGTGAAAACTTAACATTGGCCTTTTCTCCAAAAGTATTTCACACACAAAGCTCAAATTTGGTATGTAACCTTCTTTTAATAACATCTATCTGTTCCATGCAATATGACCTTCCTCAAGCTCATCCATTAACCTTTATCAACCATTTACTTAAAAGCTTAACATGAAAACTTATCATTGGTCTTTTCAGAGGCATTCGTGCTTCACAAACATATCTTGTTTCAAGATTGGGCTGAATTATATATGAATTCTTGAGAGATAGCCAGTGATGTGCATTTTAGAAAGTAAGACCAATGTAAAGAGTTTAATTTGTCAAATGATGACCGAAATGTCTTCTGCATGATAGTTGCGTAAAGCAGAAGTCGTGCATAAACTCATTGTTTTGTTCATTTTGTGTATCTTGTTTACTTTACTAAATATAATGTTCTTATATTCAACACTATCCTCATCATCACCATCATCATCAACAACAACAGCAACAAAAACAACAAGACACATGAAGCAATAACCAGACTTTAAATATCCATAGCTACCCTATACTAAACACTTCAATACACTTAACTCAGGCCATATATACTAATCATTATCACTGTCTAATGCACCAAGATACGTCTATTTATACACAGTTCTGACTTACAAACACATGCATCAGTGCATAAAAGATCTTCTCTTTGACACTCACACCTTCGCGTGTGGCAGTCAGTTTAACACAAGTATTTTGTGATGCCAATCAAAGCTAGAGGTGCAGGATCTTTACGCATTCTTATAGGAACTAAATTGTTGTTGTCATTAACATTGGCATTTTCTCCAAAAGTATTCAACATAAAAAGCTCATTTGGTTTGTATGAGGGCTGTTAATAAAGTATCCGGAATTATGTCATAAATTTTTCATGTAGGCTACTAACTGTTAGGATATTTTCAAAACTTAAAATTTAGGAAGTTATGCTTTTGATCCAGCAACAAAATCTAAGTTTTTTGCATTATGGTGCATTCTACAGTTGTTATGGCAACGTAGGGTCATATTGAGCGGCGCAACTTAGGTCTGAGATGGATACATCAGGAACGTCTGTCTTACACATCTAATATTTACATCTTTTCTATATATTTGCCACTGCACGATATCCACATTTCCCACATATGAATTTATTCCTCAAAGAAGCGTCTGAACTGTAGTTGGGAAATTCTAAAGATAGTTTCTGGGAAACAATTGGCAAGTCATTGACGATTTCGCCGACGTCCAGATCTATTGAGGTCAGAAGCATCGTGGGTAAAATCAATTATAAATGCATTATACCACTCATAGATGCTTGTTTTTTTCTCATAGAAGTATTGCTGTACGTGTTCATAATCATAAAGATCGTCTCGGATTTTAATTTTCCAATTTACACTCAAATCATTATTGAATACCATTGCCCTAGCACAATATTTGCTATATAAGTTAAGCGATGTATTCACCTATGGTTGTTTACGGAAATTG
This sequence comes from Fragum sueziense, assembly GCA_963680895.1. Taxonomy (NCBI): domain Eukaryota; kingdom Metazoa; phylum Mollusca; class Bivalvia; order Cardiida; family Cardiidae; genus Fragum; species Fragum sueziense. The sequence continues at coordinate 31,917,586 of OY804596.1, forward strand.
ACTCCAAATGTAAGCTGACGATGTTACGTTTGCCGAGAAAAATGTCCGCTCAAAGGTAACAAGCATTTTTGACTGTTGAAGTGAAAAATACAAAATATGATCGCTTTAAAAGCGATTGCAAAGTCATATTTTTGCAAATTATCCAAAGTTTTCCCGCTCAACTTGACCCTATGTTTCCATAGCAACTGTCAAATGCGCCCTTATCAAAAAGCAGTGTTTTTGTTGCAGGATCAAATGTATAATTCTTCAAAGCATATGTGTTTAAAATTTCATCTCTAAAGGTTTAAAAGTCAAAAAGCCATGCTACTGCAAACGACAAAATGGCAGATTTAAAAGATTTGATTTGTGTACAATATAGCCTAGAAAACATTGAGGCAAAAGAAAATGCTGATAATCATAATTTTCTCCTTTTGCATCAATTTTGCCCAAGCCTTTCTCCTAGGGACGTCAAAACGAGGTCTTGTTTGGGGAAAGGTTAATGATTTCTTTGATATAGATTACATAGATACTTACAAATGATAGATGCACAATTGATTACAACAAAAGTTATTACCAGGAATATTTTAGCCATGTAATAAGTAAAACATTGTCTAGATTTTTGTTAGGTATATTTTTGTGGGGTTAGAGCTATAACAACCGTAGGTCCGAAGATTTCCACTATTTTTATACCAAAAGTTTCTCTGTGTCTAATCAAATATGTATTAGTCGTGAATCAATAAACAAAGTTATGTTATCATGATGGGATTGTGAAGGATGGATCAACAACTGTGGTATCTTTATTTTCTACTATCTAATTGTAACATAATATCACATGAAATGAATGATTTGCATAATAAAAGATATAGGGACTATTGGGTTCAATTTCTTGTACAATTAAAGCTTATTGGGTCACAAAATTAATTAAAAGACCAGATACTCTGTTGTCCCTTTTGAAGGCATGTACATAAACGAATATACGGTACTAACGTGTTCATGGTTACTCTTGGAGACCTTCATAACCACACATCATAACAACTAGATTCCAGACTGATGACAGTGATATGTATTCACAATTTGCAATATTCTATTCCTAATTACATTTTATGTATACATGTTCGAATGTTCGCTACTAGGTGTAAGCATTGTAATGACAGCAGCTTTGTAATTATCTTTAAAGAGACCCATGCTAGGTTGTCGGGCATACAAACATATATGAAATATGTTCACGAAATATTGTATGGAATGGTCTACCTGGATAGCTAGATCATTTCTGCACAAGTGAATTTCAAATGAAGTTCATTTAGTTCTTCTAAATTAAGTATGTTCTTCTAAATCAAGTGTAAATAATTAACTTACCCGCACTTTATATTTATAGTAACATTTATGTGTCACTGAACCTTGATAGTGAAAAATTGAGTTCCAGCGCTAAAATTGCTTTCCTTTTGGCTTTATAAAAGCAATGCACTACACAACAAAGCAAATTCTGACTGTCCCCATGTCGTTCTGATTCCTGAAAATCTGGTATGGGTCTAATGTCATATGCCCATAAGATAGAAAGAGGAATATGTTCAGCTGTCGATTATGCCAATTTGAGTCTTGCTTTATATTAAAACAAATTTGTTGATGCCTGATAAATATTCGTTTTAAGAGTAATTGCTTTGACATTATGGTGTTGATATAATCTGTATCCATCTCACATGCTGTTTTATTGAATTGTTATTTTGGCTCTTAAAATTCTAATTAATTTCCAGGAATATGCATTAAACGCTTTACAAATCACTGCAAATATGATTTCAAAAGCATAATTTCTACTACAACATCACATTTATGTGTAAGATTTTTTGTTACATCAATGTTTGCATATTTTGTAATTTTCGGGAAAATTTACCCCACCCACTTTTAGCTATGACTACAAGCCTAAGCTAAAGACTAATTCTGTGAAGAAATACATATAACTCAAGAACAGGTTTCTGGGCAATTTTTAAGTATGACTTCAACCACACAAACATACCTTTTGTATTTTAAAAACTTTTTTTTCACTTGTAGACAAAACTTATTCTGGTGATTTTTCGCCAATTTTTGCTATATTTATGAATATTTACAAAAATACAAAATCAAAAAGCTGTTTATTATTCATGTAAGTCAAAGTGCAATTTATCAGCTTTATTTTGATACCAAAATAATTGTTTTAGCTTAATAAATGAGTAAGTTATGGGGTATTTTAGGAGGTATGTATGAAAAGTGCACTGAATGACCTTTGACCTTGATTTAAAAAAAATCCTACCACTTTTAAGCATGTCATCCACCCTTAACCAAAGCGTGGGACCCTAACGTATTGAAAAATACCACTCCAATTTTTATAGGGCACCGGTTGCAAGAAAAGTTCCATACCAGGACCTGGCTCCTAGACTAAGTCTGTAGAGCAGAATTTTATGGACGATATTAAGGAAAAAGAAGAAAATGATGGTAACCAGCATTTCCCTTTATCCTTAACATCTTAATTCAATCGTTTTATGTTGAATGAACTAAATTTTGCTTCACCACTTATGGACCAGCGTAAAATGTCTTGGTCTTTGAAAGGGTCGTTCATGGGTCATTGAAGTGCCCATATTTGTGATATATTTATACTTTTGACTAGTAGATCTTATCAAGGTAATCATAACCCAGAAGACTGGGAGAGCCACCTCCTGGACTCGAACAAACAAACAATGGCTCACTTGTCAATTATAAGTACTAACTGATATATTCTGACATTAGTCTGATAGTTTCTCATACTTGGACGTTAACATATGTGAGCGAGCTGCTGGGGGCTCGAAAAGGACAATGTTGTAGTACTGGTATGAGAAAATTTAATGACAGGAATCCATGGTTAGTACTCTCTTACGAACAGAGCGCATTCTCCCTACATTCTATTTCGATAGAATACTCTCTGTTACCGCGGGGTCGTTTCACGTCTAATCTCGAGGCCATGGCGGGATTTCGGTATCCAATCGTCGACAATATACTCATAAACAATCGAAATTTCTGATACAAGAAATGATTGGCTAACGCTTCAAATTACCAGCTTCCGCCAAAAATAGAAACGACGTAATGTAAACGTAATCAAACAAGATCAAACTGAATGATTTTGATTCGATAATTCAAATGTTACCGGCTTCAGCCAAAAATAGAAGCGACGTAATGTATACGTAATGATCATGCAAGATAAAGCTGATTGATTTTGATTCGATAACTCAAATGATGAGCTATAATTAGATTATGACGACCAAATAGGCTGTTGGCGTACCGAAAACTGCAGAGGTCATATTTGATGGTTTAATCAATATAGAACTCGGCTTTGGAGAGTAATGGTTAGGTGCTCCAGCCACTGCGATATGACCATATCAGTTAAAAATGGCGTAAGACCCAAATCAATCAATTCTAATATTTGGGCGGAGGGGGTCAATTTCTCTTCATAATTTCACAGTACAGAGACGACTTAAAATGTTATACAAGAAATGGACGAAGCAAAATGACACACTTTGTCATTTGGGCAAAGATTCAACAAATCGTTACAAATACCAACTGATGTATTCTGACATTTTGTCGGATAGTTTCTCATACATGTGGATGACGAATTGTCTTAAATTACTTTGCAGTAGAACGACAATTACAATTATAACAAAATATTGCACAAGAAATGAATGAAACAAATGTTACACTTTAATATTTGGGCAAAGATTAAATGAATTAATGTTTTATTATGACATTGTATATAGTATACGCACGATCTCATTGACTAGTGGATTCTTGGCTTGAAAAAAGAAAAAAAGGTCAAATACCCCATTCCAAAATGCCAAAACTGAATACCACAATCCCTGAAATGCGATCATACGAATTGTTTTTGTATGGATTTGTTTCAAGAGATTTCCGATATTTCTAAATAGATATCCAAATAAGGAAATATATAGATTGTTTTGCTGATAATCACGAAGTCAATAACGTGGGTGCCACAATATATGGGACAAATGGGTGCTTTTTAGACGTTAAGATAAGAGGGCATTTTTCTTCAAACTGAATCGTATTATGTGTGTGTTCATTTAATTCTAAGCTGCATACCAAAGTGTCTGGAAGTGACATATTTTAAAGGTAAAATACTTATGTTGTGGGTTACCGGTACTCATTTGAATATTCTCGGAATGCACTTACCGGTATACCAAAAGATTAAGTAGATTTTAAAAGTTCTGTTTTAGATTCCATTTGAATAGTGACACACGGCCAATTTGCTTCCATAAGAATTATTTTTTGCAATTTCTAGATATGTACAATGTATCCAATCTGTATAGGAACTTGTGATTTGAACCATAGTGGCAATTCCCCAAATTTGGTAACCTATATAAATGGCAGACCTATATTGCAAAGTGATCCAGCCACTTCAATATAACTAAAAAAAAAAAAAAAAAAAAAAAAAAAAAAAAAAAAAAAAACTGTCACCTGTAGTGATTATTTAAGTATATCTCACAACAAATGACCTGGCAGAGCATCTCTAGCTAACAGCTAGAGATTCTCTACCAGGTTATTTATCGTGAGCTATAGATAATGTTTCGTATGTTTTCTTCCGTTCGTTTATCGATTATGCAAGGTTTTTGTATAAAGCATTGATAGAGAGCAAATATCTTTTTATCCAATTTCCTGTGTAAATAAATGAATATTTCTTGTTTAAGTAGTTAGGAAAACAGAAACTTCGATCGTCAATGAGCTGTCCAAATGTTATTAGACTTATTTTCATATCGGCTTTAAGGTAGTCTACTCCTAATGTTATTCACGTGGCGTCGGAATTATTCGAGCGATGTCGTGACGACGTCGCCCGAATGGGTTCGGATAACGAGGCCACATGAAATATTTCGACGTCGAGTGAATCTGATTGGGGGCGTTGTATCACTCGGTGCACCAAATCGTTTTTCCAATGCAATGTCGTATAAATCATAAAATCATGGAAAATCGTTTTTGCTGTTATAACTCAACCTGTTAAGCAAATAAATCATTCTAACGTAAATCCCCGCCTTACAAAATTATCTCGCCACAATTTGTACGCGTTGGCACTAAGTGATTCATTAACCCTGGGTATTTTTTGTTGAATTTTATTTTGTGCGAGAGAAGTTTTCAGTTGTTTGTCAATTTATCCCTTTTCCCAAACAAGCCTTTCTTTCGACTCTCCATATGATTTCAGTTTGGATACTCATCGCAGAAAAGTGAATATAATTTGAATTAGAACCAACAACATAGGATTTGATCAATATCGACCATTTTGTCAAATATAAAAAGTGTCACTTCTGCTTGCACAGATGTCAGATGTTTGTAAATGGATTAACGGGCGGCAAAACTTTAGACTGGTCCAAATTCAAAGATGTTGCAGACGACAATTTCAAATTAATAAAATTAGATATTTTGGTTTCTTTGCATATATAAAACAAATGTGAAAAAATGAAGAAATGCCTGTAAGAAGTAATTTCTCCATTTTCCACAATGTTTTCCAAAGCCATTGAATTATCATGGGAAGAGTAAAAAAGTGTCATTGTACGGTATTTGGAAAAGACGTAAACTAAAGTCGTTATATTGTCATGAATATAATATCATGAATGACTATTGGAGGACCGACCGATTAAACAAATTATTCTTTTCAAAACTTGGAATGTTCAATATTTTACTATACATTGTCCTTTTTGAATGGAAATTCGATATTAAGGACATGAGAACCTACTGATAACACTTTCGTTTCAGTTTTTTAACCCATTCCAAACGACTGGCGCAAATTCAAAGATGTTTACTGACGACACTTTCAAGTTAAGGAAATTTAAGAATATTTAGTCGTTGTTTGGTAAAAAAATTGTGGGAAACGAAGAAATTGCTTGTCACAAGCAATTTCTTCATTTTCCACAATGTTTTCCAAAGTCCTTATCTTTTGGGGAATCAAAAAGAGTCAATGTGTGGTAATGGGTTAAGGCCTGCACACATACAATTCTGCGTCCACACCATGTCCGTGTACATCGCATCAAAATTTGTGCTGTAGAACTATCTTTTGACGTGCTCCGACCGTGTTGTGGACGTGTAATCGTGTATGTGACCAGGTTTTTATGTCGATTTTAACAATTCATATTTTTTCTCTCAATGATTTCAAATGCCGTTTTGTTTAGAGATATTTTAGAAACCAGTTCCTGTTTGAGAAATGGCTAAATGAATTTAAAGACTGCGTATTTTGCATGGGACAAATAATTTGTCTTTAGTATTGTCCAGCAAGATTAACCCGGGACATCTGCATTTGTAATGACCCCACTTCGGCTTTGTTTTGTTAAGACGCTCAACTAACGGACTCACTGGTGGTGAACTCGGACAAAGCGAGGAACATTTTTCATGAACACAAGGTACAGATACTTCATTGCACATACGGATTTTTGTAAACAATACACGTGGCATTTTGTTTTACTTCTTTTTCCGTCTTTTTTTAAAGGATGCACTCAAATGGAAGTTACTAAGGTATGTAGATATGATTTATAATACGCACGAAAATATCAGTTTTATCGATCATTATTTTCAAATGGTATAAACGGATTGCAAGTGCACAAAGCGCATATTGAGATCATGTGGGTTGATCTTAATCGCCCGAACGAAATGGTACGATGTCACTGTTTATGTTTATCTATTTGCATTGCAAGTATACAAAAAAGACATATAAATGTACAAATAAAGGCTGTAAATGGCAGTTTTCGGTGTCATGTCATTGAAAATCATTGTGCGGTTTCTTCGTGACAACGCTACAGCATGTTTCCGATGTTATCTTTTCCAGCTACGGTGTTTTATGAGCACATGTTTGATAAATTAATCGATTGCACTGGACTTAACGGCACATTTAAACATTTATTCGGTAATATCGCATCATCATCATCATCATCATCATCATCATCATCATCATCATCATCATCATCATCATCATCATCATCATCATCATCATCATCATCATCATCATCATCATCATCATCATCATCATCATCATCATCATCATCATCATCATTTTTATCGTTACCTTGGAGTTTCACCGGTAAGATTTTCGTTATGCCTTCTTAAATTTGGTACAGGTGGAGAATAATCTATTAAATGAGAACAAGATGGATCTTGATCAGACAGTGCACATACAAAGTCCGATCTGGATCCATGTTGGTCGCAAAAGCCTAAATGAACGTTTCCAGATCTATACTGTAATATTTGTCATTACCATTATCACCATTTATTCTAAGGAGGATCAACTGCTTCACACATCCCAGGTCCGTACGAACAGGGGGACTCTGGAGCCAACCCCCCCCCCCCCTCATAGTTGGCAAAAATGCCGAATTTTCATCATTTCACATTTAAAACTTATGGCAAATCTAATTTAGTCCCCCCCCCCCCCCCCCCCCCCCGAATATTAGACACTGGACTAGACAGGGCCCATATGGAATTGCTTTCTACGGGCATGCATTCTAAAGTATACTAACGGGAAAAGTTAATAGTGCGCATTTCCTTTTTAATTAACACCTTGATTGCATGCGGTACATGAATAAAATTTTACAAATGCACATTTAATCTTTTACTTTCAATAATTGTCAATTTATCACTATACTTGTTATTACCGTAACAATTCCTGAAAGTGGATAAGGATAAGATTCGCGTTTACAAGACATTTTCGAGTGTGAACACCGTTGGTATTAATACATGCTATGCAATTGTCCTTAGAAAACAATAGATGCTGTCTAAACCACTGAAGGTAATGTTGTCAATAACATCGTAACAAGACTATGGGTATCGCAAGACGTCTGAAACGGATGGTCTAATACGTTAATCAGCCTCTACTGCTGATAGAACTCAACCCAGGAAGCAATCTATCTGTAACGTTTGCCTTTTTCTGTCGATTTCACAGGTAGTAGTCCCGATAATGTCTTGTCGGAATGACGTCACGTGTAGACGTTGGATGTGTTGGAATCGTCTCAAAATTGTAGCATGGCAAGAAAATCGAAACAGTCTAATTAATGGGGTAATTCGACTGTTTTCGATTTACTTGCCATGCTTCAATATCTTGTATTTATTTCGGTACATTTATGAATAATTCTAAAATTGGCGACCATTTGCATTAGACAGGTGGCTACTTTCTTATGACGGGGAGTATATTTGTGCTAATATGATTAAATCCATTTGTTTCAATATTTTAGATTTCTGGAAGATAAAATGTTAAAAAAGACGTTTCACTACATTTCTCCTGAAACAAAAGTTTACGTTCATGATCTGTTTTCATGACTTTATAACATCGCCGCCAAACAATACGACGTTGTTCCCGCGTTTTGTGTAATTGGCGTTGAAGAACGTATAGCTTATTGTCATACAACTTCTACTTTTTCAATTTTCAGTTTAACCTCTTAACAATACAATGTCCAATAGGATATACAAACTAAAATCAAAATTGAAATTAGCATATTTTTGTGTATAGTATTATACGCATGTGGCATGTTTCCATGGTGATTTCTTTAATTTAGGACGGTGGAACTTTCCTATTTCTATATATTTAATTCTTATACCTATGTTTATATATTTTTTAAGTTCTGCTTCGAAAGGCCACACTAATACTTAATGTACAATGACTTTGTAAATATGACAGTCCAAAAAACTTTCAGACAGTTTTCAAGAGAATTTTCGTCGCTATGCATTCCGACTTTTGTATTTTCCCCAATATTATTGTTGACAGATTACGTCAAAATCATTGTTTGGGAAAGGGTTAAAGTGTTTCACTCATCAATAGGAAGAACACATGAATAAGAGATATCGGTTATGGCAATCAATTGTGTGCTAAAATAGACTTGGTTACTGTTCTGTTTTTATAAGCCGTTGGTATTGGTATAAAATGTCGTAACTACAGCTTCAAACAAGCTCTAGTTGCGACGTTTTACATTTACATTTACGGAATGCCATCGTAGTCCGAAACTAATCACTGCTTTCTTGATAAAATTGATCCATATTCAAAGACGAAGCAATGAAATACATTATGTATTTCCGAAACTGTTTCCCCCATTTAGAAAGGTTTGGAAAAACATTGAATCAAAAGAAGAATAGATCTATACTGAAAATAATTTGACTCTTTTTTTCTTAATATTTTCCTTTCATATCTTTTTATTTAGTACACATATTTTAACTCTCAACATAATAAATTAATGTATTTTGACACCCAGAGCAGTCAGCTAGAGAACTTGGCGGACGGGTAGAAAAACGGACGGACGGGCAAACGAAGCACTTTCTATATGGTGGTCATTACTGAAAGCCTTCTAATTGGGGGCTGCAATACCAGATAGGCATATTGTTTTGGAAATGATTATTGTATACCATTTATTCGTCTTTGAAAAAGAATAATTTTTATCTACTATATATAGACCTAGTGACGTTTTTTCGGACAAACACTAATGCTTCGTCGGTGTAAATCTAAAACGTCACAAACTCAACTTTATTGAAGCTGTAGTTACGGGATTTTATAACAACACCTACGATTTATCCATATTTAACCGAAAACCCATTCTATTGTTAGGACAAAAGTCATTGCAATTCGAACAGCCATTGAAAATGTTCACGGTGTCATGAATAAACCGTACAAGTCCCCTTCAAAAAACGTTAACTACGATTTTCACATCGGAAAAAAACTTCTACTCCAAGAATTGTAATACCAACTTCAGAATCAGTCAGAGAAATGAAATAAAAAAATTACAATAGCCTCTAAGTGTCTCTCCAATTCGTCCATATTGTTTTGGGCGGATAAACACGTGCAAATCGTTGTGTACATGCTCAAACTAGTAAAACTGGTTTTTAAACGCGCATTTAAACATGAAGTATCTGTACCTTGTGTTCATGAAAAATGTTCCTCGCTTTGTCCGAGTTCACCACCAGTGGGACTTTGCGCACGAAAATTAAGTTGTCCCGGGTTAACCTTGTTGGACAATATTCAGATTCACTGATGCATTAGGCATAAACAACGCAAGTCATTTGCAATTGCATAGAATTTTAAATGAATTTGCCACATTTCTCTACAAATTTTCGATGCGGGGGGGGGGGGGGGTACTTATGATTGCCACACATCGACGCTTTTTGACGCGCCTTGTAGTGGCTTTAGAAAATGCTGTGGAAAATGAAGAAATTGCTTGTTACAAGCAATTATTTTCTTTTCTCACAAGGTTTTCAATAGAGAAAGACTGCAACGTCTTTCAATTTGGACGCGTCTGAATTTTTTACCGTCTCTAAATGGGTTAAAACTGTTTTGAGCACAACCCTCGCCCCATTATTTACGCAACAAGCCTTTGTTTGATTCGTTCCTAACGACGCTATCTCCAAGTTCAATCGTCGTTTTATTTAAACGTTCAAGGACGTTAATTATGGGGTCTCAAGATGCACACGAATCGATTTGACCGATTTTCTCAAGTTTCATGTTTCATAAAAAACAACTTTGCCAAAAAATCCGAGCCCTTTAAGACAAACCTTAATTGTTTTCATCAAAAGAGCGAATGATGGGCTATTTAACCGATTTCTAATCCGCCATATTTAACCTATTGTTTAAATGCATGTCAATTTGGTTCAAACATGCGTTTATATCGTGACTTTTTGCATGGTCAAAAGATATATAATTCATAATAAATACTTCCTGGTATAAGCCACTGTGCCACTAGACTGGCTTCCATCTGACTGATCTGGTCTTTGATAAAATATATGAGCCAGGATCTAGAAAAACGTCCCATATATCATTTTCAAAAACTGAGTTTGAAGATCAGCCTGTCGTCAAATAAAGTCCAATATGCATCCATGCTGTTTTCTTTAAGTTACTACAGGTCACAAAGAAGCTATTAAAGAACAACGTGGATCCTGATCAGACTGTGCGTATGCACAGGCTGATCTGGTTCTATGTTGGGCTCAAAAGCCTGAAGGGACATTTTTACAGATCCCGGCTCATATGAAGATATTACATTTCTCATATTTTCCGTACTGCCATACTCTCTGTAAATGTAAATCGTGAGTTTCTAACTAGAAGGGAGGTAATCTGAGCTAATGAATTAGACATGCAAAAGTTCAGTGACTTTGGAATTCAAACAATTATATTCTCACTGGCTGGGAGGCATACTAATGCGCCACCAATGTAAACATTTTTATGGAATTATATAAAGTAATATGTTGAATAAATTAACATAAAATCTGCAACTGTAAATGATATATCATGAAAACAAACGTCATCGTCATAAACAATGGGACAATTAAGTACAGCAAAGTAATCATGTTTTATAAATATCAATGACATTAACAAGAGTAGATCTTTTCTATATTCCAACAACCTTGTTTAGAAAGTAGAAATACAGTATCAGAAAGGAAGGCATAAATGCCAATATTCTAAGATGCACAGTTTCACTTGATTTGGTTTCGATGTCCCTTTTAGAAAATGCTTGATATAACTTGATATAAATTTTATTAAAGACGAAAATGATGTACATTACGTCGAAAAATTGCTTTGCTTATCTATAGCTTGTAAGCTATAAATGTCGAATTTTGGAATGTTATCGAAGATTATGATTGAAATAAATACATGATAGAACATTAATGCAAGTATAATGCTCATGTTTCATAATTACATCACTTTCTATTTGCAGAAATGACTTCTGAAGAAAAGACTGGTTTACCAGAGGACTGGAGACATGAACAGGAGCCCCTGTCGCCGTCAACACCGACCGACACGGCCACACTATCGAGCGAGGGTTTGAAACCCGACGTGCAGAAGCGCGAAGTCTGGGCTCGCAAGATAGATTTTCTGCTGGCCTGCATTGGTTTCTCCGTGGGTCTAGGGAATGTGTGGAGGTTTCCTTTCCTGTGTTACAGAAATGGTGGAGGTAAGCTTGAGCCCTATGTTGTTGGTATCTGTGACGGGTAATCAATTAACCCATTACCAGACGGCAAAATGTTGGACTGTTCCAAATTCAACAATGTTGCAGATGACAATTTCATGTTGATAAAATGTCATTTTTTTTCAATTTTGTGTTCGAAAACTTTGTGGAAAATGAAGGAATTGCTTGTCACAAGCAATTTCTTCATTTTCCACAATGTTTTCCCAAGACTTTTCTTGTGGGGCTGTCAAAATGCGTCACTGTGAAGTAATGGGTTAACCTTAACCCTTTCCCAAACAGCATAACGTAATTTCAAGATGCTCAAATTCAAAAGCTGTTGCAGATGACCGAATGAGTGTTGATAAAGATAAAATTTGTATACAATACTAAGTATATCATAGAAAATATGGAGACAAAGAAGAAAATGCTGATTATCAGCATTTTCTTCTTTTGCCTCAATGTTCCCTGCATTTTCTATTAGGGATATTAGATCAGGTCTGGTTTTTGGAAAGGGTAAATAACCCAAGCCCTATGTTGTTGGTACCGATTCGAATTGTCAATGATTACAGGAAACACATTTTTTCAAAGTGAGACAATAAATTTTTGTAGGGAAGTAAGCCTAGTTCAATATCTGGTGGCGTCCTTTTATGTGCTTCAATAATAGTGGAAGTTTAGTCCGGACTCGATAATGTGGCACATGTTTATAAAATACATAATATTGTAAACAACCCGCTATCTTGCAAATCAATTTTCCTCTAGTAAACATCGCTGCCTTTCAACAAATCAAAGTACTGAGAGCACTGTAATTGGACGTCTCTGATTGATTGAGCGGGATTGTACATGAACGAAAGATATTTTATTCATTCTTCTGTGTTAAATTCTATAAGATCGGTTTCGGACATACGAAATCGGCTTTATTACCAGAAAACCCTTCTCATAATTTAAATTGATTTGATTGCCGTTTCAAGACAACTGATTTGTCTCTATGAATAATCACTATTAATTTCATTACCCAATTCAATTAAGGCCATGTGATTAGCACTTTTGTCTTCTTGTTTGGGTTAACTATGAGTATTGTCGTCAGTTACACCTTTTGTTGATTTTATAAAGGACGATACAAAGCAATTTATTCAAAATGTAAGCCAACGCGCTACATCAATGAAAGCCGCGATAGCTCACTTGGCAGAGCACTCAGCTTCTACTCTTTACACATGTCTATATCTGGAAGGCCCTGGGTTCGAATTCTACTGAGACATTGTTCTTTTTTATCATCTTTTTTTACTTTTATCTCCACCATCGTTAGGGAAAAAACGACCGCAGTGATTTAAAATCGATCTAAACACAAATTCAACGACATAAAGAAATGAAACGCCGATCATTTACATACAATTCCGTCTAAATATAGTGTTCCAAGCACTTTGATTTTTATTCGTGTTTAGAGTAAAAAAAAAAAAAAAACAAAAACAAACAAAAAAAAAAAAAAAAAAAAAAAAAAAAAAACACGGCAGCAGTTTTCCCTGGTTGTGGTTTCAAAACAAATTCAATACATACTTTTCCTGAAACAAAATACCAGATGAATTGGAGCACCTAACCATGGATTCCTCATACCAGTACTACCGCAGCATCCTTACATCTACAGATGTGCATACAAAGAAGAAATTGGGAACATGCCGTAGGGAAAATGGCGGTGGAGTACAATACGCAATTAAAATCTTCATATCGTTATCAACAAAAAATTTGAGAATAGCAATGTCTCTATCGGTAAACATATTGATACGATCATCCAGGTACCATCGTCACTGTTGCAGATCTATTGCTTCATCTTCTTAGCTCAATACACGTAAACGGTTCACTCAAACGTAAAAAATACAGATCGTTGTCACTCGATCATATACTAGTAGTAATCATTGTTGTCATGATCATTGATCAGTATGTAAATAGGTCATGATACTGTCGAATATCAGTGATACAGATGCTGGAGAAAAAAATAAAACTCCTAAGAGCAACTATTTTTCTGAATAGGTGGACATCACTAGCGTCTCATCTGAGGCTGTTCACATGGAACCCCGATTTGCCATCGAATCGAACCCGAGTTGCGAAATGAACTCACTCCCCGATAATCAATTTTAAAACCCTGTTTCCAAAATACGTCTCGTGGAAACCCCGTTCCTTTAAATATGTCAAAGACTTAAACAACAATGATCAAAGAAAAAGAATTTGTCATACACAATACGTGCATTGAATTGAGTAATCATCCTAAAATGTCTGTTTTCAGTAAACACATCAAGAAAACAAACGTTTTAACGAACTTTATACAGAAGAAATAATCCGAACTGGTTTCGAACCAACGGCGTCCCAAATTTCATACTGAAAAAAGGTTGCGATGTTAATCCTTTCCCGTTTGAGCTATCGCTGCTGATGATGATATAGGGCGTTGTTTACTTTATAAACATAGTGTATGCATGTATCGCTTTCTAAAGATCTTGCCCTTTACACAATATTACGAAAGTCAAATCACTACAAGAAAATGGTTAAATCGAAAAAAGATCGTAAAGTTGGTTAAGACGTGGCATGAATTGGATCGGCCAATAAATCTTATAGTGTTTGTTAGAGAACACATAGAAGGCAGGAAAAGATACGACAGTTTTCCTGTATGGTCGCAAAGTCTGTTTTGAATTTTGGTCAACTGGCAATTGAGTCTGAGAAAGGGTTTTTTGGTAATGAAAACCCATTTCGCCTGTCGAAAAGTGGTTATAAGAATTGTACGTCCTTTCGGACGTCCAATTAAAAACTCGTAACTGCAGCTGAAAACAAGCTGCAGTTACGAGATTTTCGTAGAAAAGCGAATATATCACACCTGATCTTTCTGCACTGGTCCCATATTTATATCGTCGGTGTTATTGCAAAACCTTATAACTCCAGCCTGATTTAAGCTGGAGTTTCGAGGTTTTACAACAGCGCCGACGATATTTCTTATTTTCGATCACTCGAAACGACACACACGCAACGTTAAGCTTTCATCATAGGTTCATAAAGATACCACAATACTTTCAAAGTGGAATCACTGTCTCTTCACGCTTATGTAACGAGATATAGGGAAACATTTATCATTGCTGGTAAATGTAAAGGCCGGTTGTTTTGGAGGTCACAAATTCCTTTTGTTGTATCGCTCCTAAGAATCATGAAATTAGTCTTTCCATAGCCAACAAAGAAAAATACCATGGAAAAATGAATACAATGAATGGAATAAGAGGTCAGAACATAACGCAAAAAAACACGGATAGTTGTTTGTTGAATCATGCTCCCTTACCGGAAAACAGTTTTGACACTTCTGTAATATGAGCCATGATGTAGAGCAGGCGGACCAACAGGCTTTTGAGGCTATCATGAATGTGAATCAGGCTGAACGTTGTGTGATCAAGAACCAATCAGTTCTTTCTAAAACATAATCCGCTCTGCACGAAGCGACTGTTACAGAGCGACATAAATATGTACCGGAATGTAATATGCGTGAACTGGTCCAGCGTTTGGTGTCATCAAATGATGTAAATGTCCTTTTTCCAGATCTAGGCTCATGTATCATTACCCATTGTGCGAATTATATTCCCTTCTGGGAAAACATTTCTTACAAAAATATTTGTTTACTATCTCATGATGACCTACTTTGATCCAGAAATCTGACCGAATTATCGAGGAAAAAGGTTAAAGTATATTCTCCCAACATTTTTGCGTACGTGCGTACATAATCCTAGTTTTCTCCGATGAAATTCGCTCTTTCATATTTTGATGTCGCTCATTTACGAAATGAGCGACATCAATATATCAAAGAGCAAATTTCATCAGAGAAAACTCGGATTAAGGCGTCCAAAGTTGTGCAGATTTGTGTCCAGTCTCTACAGAAGTGCGATGACTAGGATCATGAAACTTCATTCTTTGATAGATCTCATCCAGGAGAATTGCATTACGTTAACAGTTATTAACTCTACAATGCATGCTTTGAGAAAATGCTCTTTGTTGTTTTGCTGACTTGCAATTTTGCACACACATTTGCGATTTTATGTTAGAAGTCCATTATCGCCTCTTTTCTTTTCATTTCCTTCGATTCCACACCTTCGAAAACCTAGAAGTCATAGTTTCGTTAGGGAAACTTAAGAGATGTAATCCGAGTTTTCTCTGATGAATTTCGCTCTTAGATATGTTGACGTCGCTCATTTTAATGAGCGACATCAACATAGCAAAGAGCGAATTTCATCAGAGGAAATTCGGATTACAAGAGATGATGAAATCATATTAGCTTCACGTGGTTACATTGAGCAAAGCAAGCCTGACAAAGACTATTATCTATTACGACTGGGAAAACATTGGTGTTAGATACACCGTCGCTTTTCGTCCACAACATAGAATCTACAGTATTAATAAGCTGCAGTTACGAGGTTTTCTGAGAAAAGCATCGGTACACACACAAGGAATTTTGTTTACTTGCGGAAATTGGCCCACTTTGCTCCTGGAAAGTATGATGCGTACAACGTATGGGTTCATTCATTGAAAAAGTTCAGAGTTGTGGATAATGAGTTTTGACATTGGGAAATATGATTGCTCGATTTCTCTGTTATTAAATCATTTGGTTTTTAATGCTCTTAAGCTTCGTATCAGTCATCTGTGGGACGTTTCAAATGCGTATATACAGTATAGGATTTTGATGACGAATAACAGTCTTCAAATGGATTTGACTATTTCGGTTGAAATTTCGTACACAATATCAAATCCGCTAACCAATTTAAAAGAAATACCGCTGCGTTCAAATTTGGTGTACCAATGTTATTGTAAATACTCATGCTACAAAGAATACTGACAATTAAACAGAAAGATCTGTAGATACAACAAACAACACACTGTTACCCTTATCCCAACAAGACAAGTACGAGTCATATGCTTACGACTAGACTTGAAACCAGACCAGTCGAGAGGGAAAGGACACACCGCTGCATTCAATACCAGCTTGTCAATGTCACATGTAATATAATACTCACGCAACAAAGAATAATTAATCAGCAAAATCTGCAGATACAACAGACAGCACAAACAGCACAAAATTACCCTTATCCCAACAAGACAAATACAAGCCATGATTATGCTTACGACTAGACTTGAAACCAGACCAATGGAGAAGGATAGGACACACCGCTGCATTCAATATCAGCACAACAATGTCAATGTCAAATGTAATATAATACTGACACAACAAAGAATAATTAATCAACCAAATCTGCTCATGTAACAAACAACACAATGTCACCCTTAAGTACGAGCCATATGCTTACGACTATACTTGAAACCATGCTTACGAATAGACTTGAAACCATGCTTACGACTAGACTTGAAACCAGAGCAATCGAGAAGGACAGGACATAAAATGTAGATGCTTATCAAATACATACCAAATGCCCACCTGGAGCCACGAATGACCATGGTCATTCGTGGCTTTTGGTGGGTATTTGGTATGTATTTTACTGGCAAAAACAAAAATCTACATTTTGTATTTTTTTCGATGTGTACGCAATTGCGTTTTTGCGTACGGGTTGCTACGACTATGCCACTGCACTAAATACCAGCATGTCAATGTCAATGTCAGATGTAATATAATACTCACGCAACAAAGAATAATCAATCGGCAAAATCTGCAGGTACAATAAACAACACAATGTTACCCTTATCGAAACAGAGAAAATACGAACCTATTCTGGTTTTAGGATCTGTGTGTTTATATTACGTCTTTAAAAAATCGAGGTATGCAACCACGGTAACCTTCAGAATTATATTGAATTTTCTTTCCTTTGTCTGAATATCGCTGGTCATCTTCGAAAATGTCGTAACTACAGCTTATTTAAGCTGTAGTTACGACGTTTTCGAATGTGACCGACGATATGCAGACGTTAACCCAGACCAATCGAGAAGGAGAGAGTATAACGCTGCATTCAATATCAGCACAACAATGTCAATGTCAAATGTAATATAATACTCACGCAACGAAGAATAATCAATCAGCAAAATCTGCTGATATTACAAACAACACAATGTTACCCTTATCGTACCAGGACCTACTCTCCATTGCCGAGGTCTATTGATTAAACCATCAAATATGACCTCTGCAATTTTCGGTACGCCAACAGCCTATTTAGTCGTCATAACCTAATTATAGCACACCATTTGAATTATCGAATCAAAATTATTCAGTTTAATCTTGCATGATCATTACGTATACATTACGTCGCTTCTATTTTTGGCTGAAGCCGGTAACATTTGAATTATCGAATCAAAATCATTCAGTTTGATCTGGTTTGATTACGTCGCTTCTATTTTTGGCTGAAGCCGGTAATTTGAAGCGTCAGCCAATGAAAGCTTGTATCAGCTTTTTAAATTGTTTTGCTGTGTATCGCCAACGATTGGATACTGAAATCCCACCAAGGCCCCGAGATTAGACGTGAAATGACCCCGCGAGAACAGAGCTCATTCTATCGAAATAGAATGTAGAGATAATGTGCTCTGTTCATAAGAGAGTAACCAGGACCAAGCCATTCCGTTAATGAACTTATACCAAGTTGAAAGCAACGTTCAGCCGAACATGCCAAAACATAAGAAAGATACCGCAGAATTCAATGTCAGTCCTCCAATGTCAATGTCAATTTACATATGTATAACACTCGCGTTACAAAGTATAATTAATCAGCAAAATCTGCACATACGACAAACAACAAATGTCACCCTTATCGCAAAATGACAAATATGAGCCGTAAGACTCTATCGTACCATATACAACATTTAATACGTCTTCAACGTTTTGCCCGCATTCCCTTTCATTGACTACAAACACCAACAACAATAAAACATCATCTAAACTAGAATCGATCAAACTATAATAAGATGCCGAAATGGGTCAAAGTCGAAAACAGAAGGAAAAGAACAAAGACATCGAGTAAACAGATAACAGAATGTGATTCATTGATCCTTACCTGAGAAAATCACTGTTCTTGAATGACTGAAATCACAAAGTGACATCGAAAACATTTTGAGAAAAGGATAAAATGCTATGTTCCAGCATTTCCCCTTTTACCGTCAATGATTTTACTCCAACAAATCAAGATTTCGTTCAAATTTGTTTTGTCGTCTACAACACCTTTCTAAAATATGGTTGAGTCTAAAATTGTCGTCTCGGAAGGGATTAATCCTTTCCCAAACAAGACCTGCTTTTAACGTCCATACTCGAAAATGTTTTCGAAGACATTGAGACAAAAGAAGAAAATGCTGATAATCAGCATTTTCTTTTTTTGTCTCAATATTTTCCAAGCTATTATGCTCACAAATCCAATCTTTATCAACACTCATTTTGTAGTCAATAACAGCTTTTTAATAAAACCTCCCTACAAGTATGTCTTTTGTGGAAGGGATAAAATCTCCTGCAGTACAAAAATCAATCGAGCCGACTGGTATAAAGTTTACAGGCTATAATTTATTTATGGGAAAATCTGTCTTATCTGGTCCAAACAAACAATCTTGGGATTTAGAAATGGGTCTTTGTAACGCACGGCATTATCCCCTTGAATAATACCTATTTCCAAAACGAAAATAATTCAGGCTGTTCCGATTTGAATGTTGTAAAAGGCAGGGACATAATTTTTTAAAGTTAGAATTTCTGTACTTTATAACGGAGAAAACGCTCAGGCAAAAGAAGGAAATGAGGGTTATCAGATTTCTTTTGTTTGTTAAAAGGAGATATTGTCTTATGTAATGTAAAGTAAAAGTTGAAGTTGGCTGACTTTTAACCCGTTAATAGACGGAAATTTCAGCCTGTCTAAATGCAAAAGCGTATGAGGTTAACGACAATGTCGAGTGAATGAAATTAAAATGTAAGACTTTTTATGCTCCCCGAAGGGAGAGCATATAGTCGCCGCTTTGTCTGTCCGTCCGTCCGTCCGTCCGAAGCGATTTCTCTATAACCCATGGGCCAAATAAAAAAAAACTTACCATGTGAACTCCCTATGACATAATGCCGATGTACTTTTCCCAGTTTTTGGATTTGAGGCCTCGTCATGGGAAAAGGGGACTTAAGGTAAAATACAGTTTTTCTCAAATTTCTCCTAGTCTAATGGTCAGAATTTGATGAAATTTCATATTTGAGTAGCAAATCAGATGCCCTTGACAATAAACTACGTGAAACTTGTGTGTAAAAAGCATGTCATGGAAAAAGGGGCTTAACGTTTGTTAGCTTATTCTTAGCTCTGCATGGCATACATTTATTGTGACAATGCCTTAATCGGGAAGCATTGTCCGTTTCTGACGGCTCTTGTTTTGAGTAGAAAACATCGTAGAAAATGAAGACATTGCTTGCCACAGGCAAGTCTTTCATTTCCCACAGGCAGCGGCCATGGCGCAGTTGATCCCAGATCGTGGCAATTATCAATTCAGACAAAATTGTCTCCCACTTATGGTTTGATACCGTTGACCTATGTTGGCGAGCAAACGACAAGAGTCCTTCTGTAGATGGCCCGACCGCCGCGATATGACCATAACAGCTGAAAACGAGTTAATCACCAATAATTATTTCCCACAATGTTTTTCTAAAACCTTTTATCTTTTTTGGAGTCATTGACACAATATTTTAAATTAATGATTAGCATCATTTTGGTCGTCTTCAGTGTCTGTCGAATTGGAACAGCCCAAATATTTGTCTTTTTAGGAAGGGTTAACGAATGTTATGTATTATTATTCCTTCCATTGTTGTATTGAGACCAGCTGCATTTACCACAATTTTATCACCAACAGACAAGTTTTGCGTGGGCTTTATTTAAAATAACAGAACAACAGGCAGCAATATTTTATGGCCTTGTGATATTAAAAAATCGTAATATCTTCTGCTTTCGCACATGAAACACACGTGCAAGATAGGTTTAAACTGTTTGCAATAATTGCAACAGTAAAAAATGGGAAATATATGAACAAAAAAGAATAAGGGTCTATATCGATATTCAACATTGATACACTCAGAACTCTACGAATGTTTTCTATTTCACATTTCAATGCAAAGACTCCGTGTCTGTTGCTTGTCATGCACGAAACCTTTAATCTATGTGGTACGAGCAGCTTATGCAAAGGCTCGGAAAAGATATAAATGTGATAATACTGGTGAGAGAAACGACAGGAATCCGTGGTGATCTGGACAGCTGCTCAATGACTTGAACACTGTTTACATTGACGTTAACTCACATTCAAATCAAGTTCAAAGACGAGAACAGAGTATCACATCTTGAAATATTTTGGCAACTGCCTAGTTTGGTCATTCATTACGTTTAACCATTTTACAAAACGGCGAAGTATTGGTCTAGTCCAATTTAAAAGAAGTTGCAGTGAACGGAATTATTTCAAGATTGATATCAAAGGTAAAAATGTGCATAAATTATAATATTTTAAAGAAAACAACACAATATAACAAATTACTCCTCAGGGAATATAATAAATACACTATAATAGGATACTCAATTCAATATTTCGGCAAAATTTGCTTTTTTATAGAGATTGAAAAACTTAATTGCACTACATGATTATATTGTAAACTGTTTCAGCCATTTTGTTTTGTGCATGACAATCAAATTTTGTCGAAATATTGGATTAAGTATCTTTTTAAAGATTTGAGTCAAATGAAAAAATATTGGCCATTGGCATTACTTTCTTCTGCCTTTATTTGTCCTTCAAAACCCTTTATATTTAGGGAGACAAAACCTGTTCTTTTCTGGAAAAGGGTTATACAATTTTGGCAACGGCTATGGGTGATCATTCATTACGTGCAAACAGTATAGAAACAGAACATGGCTTCAAAGTGAAAAATGAATTACCAGTCCAGATATGTTTGAAAATAAATACTCGGCGAACAGGTTGATTATTAATTAACCTTCATAATAAAAGGTTACCGAAATAAAAACAAGAAACATTTCTCAAA
The DNA here is from genome assembly GCA_963680895.1 of Fragum sueziense. Taxonomy (NCBI): domain Eukaryota; kingdom Metazoa; phylum Mollusca; class Bivalvia; order Cardiida; family Cardiidae; genus Fragum; species Fragum sueziense. Next base: position 31,939,465 of record OY804596.1, read on the forward strand.
CAGCACCTTCTTTCCTCGACCTAATAGGCCCCTACTGTTATCCTTTAAGAAAACAGAGAGAATTCGCATCAATTTCGTCGTTCTCTCTAAGTTTTCTACGCCCATTCAGTCACAATTTCTGAGTCTTACAACATTTATTTTGTCGTCTGTAGCACAACTCAAATTTTAACAGCCAGGTATTTATATAGAATTCCATTTGTTTGTTTGTTTGGGAAAGAGTTTACGTCCTGCGTTACCTGCCAATGACGTCATCAATGCTATTTCTGCCTTTGTACTGGTAAAAGTTTATCTAGAATGTTATTGCCGGGAGTGACGCACGAGGCATTAATCGATCGTGAATTTCGACGTGTTGTGATAAATGCTTGGCTTTTTATTCCAGAAACAGAAGGCAAATTATTGCAAAAATTGATGCTTTTTTCCCTAAACCTCGTAACTACAACTTTAACCCTTTCCCAAACGATTTTTTTGGGGTGATCCACTTCAAAAACTTCCGAAATGACAAAATGGAATTACTAAAAATATGACAAAATTTGTGTAAAATATGACATAGAAAATATTGAGACAAAAGGAGAAACTGCTGGTTATCGGCAGTTTCTTCTTTTCTTTCAATGTTTTCCCAATCCTTTTCTATTAGGGACGTCAAAAACAGGTCTTGTTTGGGAAAGGGTTAAGCAAGTTGTATTTACGAGGTGTCTGGAGAAAAGCGACGTAAAAGTAATGCGAATATGTCTATCAAAAATGTGGCATTTTGAATGTCGGTCAATTCAAACGTTAATTACCCATATAGATATTGGATTATAACCTGTGATGATCATAGTCCTTATTTTCATTTGATAATAATCGTTTAAGAAGGAAACGAAATTTTTTCTAGCTGCAGTTACGAGGTTTTTGTTGAAAAGTGGCAACATGCACATACAGAAAAATTGAAACGGACCGCCCCATTTCGCATTCCCTAAAAGCTGCTATTATACGGCATCTTGTAAACGCGAAAAGATGAAATTATGAAAGCCAATTATAAATAAGTAGGCCTACAGATCTTGTTTATCGTTGATTCCAATCTAGAATCGCGGCCATATATAAATTCACAAGCAAAAATTGACAGTGACGTACTTTTGTGTTTACTGTTTGTAAACCAATAAACTCTTCTCATTTGTACCGTTTACAATGTGCACGTGATAAATGAACAGGTTGATTGGTTGTAAACGATAAACACAATCATACGTCACTTTCAAATTTCGCTGGTGGAATAGTACAGTTGGATGATGGTTTAATACTTACAAAATCGACAAACACAATGAAACAGGACTCCTCTTGTATGGTACTTGTTCATCCTGTAAAGACCAAAATGGGTCGCCCCATTTCGCATTCCTTAAACGCTGATTTTATTACGACGTGGCCATATGCATGTTTATATGCGCACATAATTTTGAATTTTGAATTATATTCTGACAAATTTCATATTAATAATAAAAGACAGGCGGGTTGGGTGTGTATCTAGGTTATTGGATCAGCAAAAATATACAAGTGTCCAATTTAAATGGGCCGCCCTATTTCGCCTTTGTCATTAGATTATATTATGATCCGATTCATGTGATTTTATGCATTTCGTGCATTCATAAGTATTTCCATCCTGTTAGTTTAACTCTTTTCCAAAATAAGACGCTTTTTGACGTACCTAGTAAAATTATGCCTTGAAAACATCGAAAGAAATATTGCTAATCAACAGTGTTTTCTCGTTTTCTTTAAGTTTGTTATTATGCAATATCACATACGCCATTTTTATAATCGATATAAATATTTTGTGCTATGCAATAGCTTTCAAGTATGACCTGTCTAAAATTTCTTCGTTAGGAAAATGGTTAAGAGAATTTTATTCTGACACGCTTTACGTTCATCATAAAAGTTATGACAGACAGGAGGAAAAGTACATCTAGGTAACTATGCTAAATTATTACAACTCAGCAAATTGTAAAGTCAAACATGTTGCAGACGGTTATTTCATGTTTAAAGAAATCACATTTTTTGTTTTTATGGGTGTAAAATATTGTAGGAAATGAAGAAATTGCTTTTCAGAGGCAATTTCTTCTTTTTCCACAATTAATGTTTTACAAAGCCCTTTTCATGTTGGGTGCAAAAAAGGTAACTTTGTGGTAAGACTATAAGCCAAATTATTACCATTCAGCGAAATTATGGATGTGTGTCGTCGTAAGCCGAGTCGGTTATGTTGTTTTCGATCAGTTCCTACATTGGTCCGAACCATAAGGTATCCTTTCCGACATTTGACCAAAAGACTTCTTCAACGACTTGTTTTCTTGTGATGTGCAACATTTTGCTGATTACTTTGTATATTGCTCATAATGCAAGAATATGAAGAAAATTAAGGAACCTTAAAAAATTTGATTATGACTAGACGTCGGCCTACCAGCTTTCGAAATAACTTGACATTTTTCAAAATAGATTGCCTTTCGCCAACGTGATCGCTAAATGCTTCATGAAAGATAATGGATAAACAAATGCACAATTTACAGTGTTTTATTTTTGTTTTATCTGGCATTTGCCAATCGAAGTGTCTCTTTCGTCTGTTGATGCCAGGTTTACAACTCAGAAAGGTTTTGTTTTTAGCTCACCTGAGCACAAGGTGAGCTTTTGTGGTTGCTTTTTGTCCGTCGTCCGTCCGTCTGTCCGTCCGTCTGTCCGTCCGTCCGTCCGTCCGTTCACAATTTCTTTAAACATCTTCTCCTCCTATATCAATGGGCCAATTTTTACCAAACTTGGCAGGAATGTTCCTTGGGTGACCCTTCTCAAAACTTGTTCGCGGATTTTTGATTCGTCAAAAAATGTGGGCGTGGCAGGGCGGGGCTTATCAGACTAAGAGAAATCATAAGAAAATTCTTTAAAAATCAACCATTGAGCCAATTTGAACCAAACTTGGCAGGAATGTGCCTTGAGTCACTGTTCTTAAAATTTATTCACAAATTTTTAGATTTGTCAAAAAATGTGGCCGTGGCAGGGAGAAAGGGGCTAATCGGCTTAGAGAAAGCATAAGAAAATTCTTTAAAAATCAAACATAGGGCCCAATTGAACCAGACTTTCCAGGAATGTTCCTTAAGTCACTCTTTTCAAAATTTGTTCACAAATTTTTACATTTGTCAAAAAATGTGGCCGTGGCAGGGAGAAAGGGGCTTATCGGACTTAGATAAATCAGAAGAAAATTCTTTAAAAATCAACCATTAGGCCCAATTGAAGCAGACTTGTTAGGATTGTGCCTTGAGTCACTATTTCGAATTTATTCACAATTTTTTACATTTTTCAAAAAATATGGCCGTGGCAGGGAGGAAGGGGCTAATCAGACTTTGAGAAATCATAGGTATGGCAGGGTAAGGGAAATTCTGTGCATTGAAAATTATACTGTACTGTGGGTTGTAATGGAGAAACTTAATTTTTTTCTAAACTGTTTGGCCTAGAACCTTGAAATTTTGGGTAAGACCTAATTTCATGAATGGCTTTTCAAAAAGAAATATTTTGTTTCAATATTCATGAAACCCTATGATGTTGGGGATCATTATAATCATCTGCTTGAAAAAAAATAATACTTTCTACATAGGGTTTTGATATTTACTATTTCTCTTATCTATTTCTGTTATCAATTTCTCTGGCTGGCCCCATTTTTATCTTATGTAAACAAATAAAAAGGATTATAAGCCTAGCTTATCAGATGGTTTGTCCTCAGTTACTATATACTTTCAAATCACATACCAAATCTTGCTCATAAATAATCAATTTTAACATATCAGTATGCTTTGAAAATTAGCCCTATGTTGTATATTGCAAAATATTGAAATAATTATTGAAAAAAAACTCAACCATTATGCTAATTCATACCCAACTTTACAGGATTGATTGGAACAAAATCATTACTTAATTGTTTCCAAACAGAAAGTCCTTATAAGTTGCATGCTTTTGAATTTGACAAAATTGCCATTATCACTCTTGTCATCTTGATTCAGGTAAGCGATTTAGGACCATCATGGTCCTCTTGTTGTAGATGTAATGCCAAGTATTCTAAGAATTTCTGCATCAACAAAAACGGCGATGATGCAACCCGTGTCAAATCTATAGCCAAATATAATCCATTTCTGCAGAACCACACAAACAGATTTAGAAACAAAAACGCCAAAATGTACTAAAAATGGAACGCGCATTGGGCCCCGTTTCACATACGAATTTACGAATATTTTTTGTTGAAAGTATGTAACAAGACAACTGATTGAACGAGAAATTAATCTCGAGATAATCAGATTCGTTGCTATATAGTTATGTTCAAAATTATGAAAGTATTTTCGTAAAGGCCTATGTAAAACGGATTCCAGGGGTTTCAAGACGCGAGTATATAATATTGCAGTCATATTTCGTCAGTGAATTCCTAAGGTCAATTCCAAAGTATACTTTTCGATGATTGGTTTAAGCATATTTCCAAACAATGTTTGGGCTGGAACTAGAACCAAGAAAATGGCTTTGAAAACATTGAGAGAAAATTGAAATGTTGAAAACCGGTATTGGATCAATTTTATGACAAGAAACAAGTCTTTTCTGTTACCCAATACCACACAGTGGTGCCTTTTGACAACTATGAAAAAACGTGCTTAAGGAAAATATTTTGGAAAATGAAGACATTGCTTGTTGTCAACACAAAAAGACGAGGAATGTAAAATTTATTCATTTGAAATTGTCTTCTGCAACACTTTTGAATTTGGAACGGTCTTAAATTTGGTCTATGATAATGGGCAGCATTCCCTTTGTGTTTTTCAGGAGCTTTCCTCATACCATACTTCATCGCTGTTGTCCTGAGTGGGATGCCAATGTTCTTTCTGGAGGTGTCAGTTGGTCAATTTATGTCTGAGGGAGGAATTGGTTCGTGGAAGATCTGCCCTCTATTTCAAGGTTAGTAATGATACGGCTTCCACAAGTGTAGAAACCGACACCATTGATGATATGAGAAAATAAAATTCAGACGACATTTTTTCGTTCAAAAAAGGAATATATAGTTTTAGCTTCCCGTCTTAAAAATTGAATGGGTTCGGGAGAAAATTGTTTTGCCATTGTCTGTCTGTCTGCCTTTATCAAACTCTGTAGTAGCCTTTTTGGTATGAATTAAAATGTTCTATTGATGCTTTACTTACACATTTCTTATTTGGTATTAACTACCAGAAATTGTACATTCAAACTGTCTCATGTCTCTTAAAGCAAAGATAGAGAATCAGTGTTTCACTGGCATATATTCAAGATCATTAATTAAAATAGTACATGTTTTGATATTTCCTCTGCTACTCTTTTGCATTTGTTCTCACTTTCTATTTGTTTGTGTGCTTTTTGTACAAGTGTTTCAGGTTGTGCAACCGATGCAAAGTCAACAAACCCACACCACCTTACTACGCCATAGGTAAAGTCTTGCAACAATTGATTGTAGAAGTTTGCTTAACCATGTTTTTCTTTTACAGTTCACACGTTTATAAAAGTTTCTATATTCGCAGGTATTGGATATGCAAGTGCCATTATTGTATTCCTCTTAAATTGTGAATACAATATCATTCTCACATGGGCATTCTACTACCTGTTTTCCTCGTTCACCAATGTTCTACCTTGGTCGAACTGTGACAACGATTGGAACACAGATGACTGCCGTGTTGACCATCGTCAGCTGACCAAAGACACCGGCAACCAGACGGCCAATTCCACGACGAGTTACAATATCTCTGATGTTGGTCTTATACCGGCTGTTGTCAACACCAGTGTAACAACACTGGTGAACACCACGGTTAAGCCACACATTACGGATCCAGTCACAGAATTTTGGGAGTAAGTTTTTGGTTTCTTTTTACATTTTGGTCTTGCTCAAATAACCGCTGCTTTTCAACGAAATCTCGATATTCAGCTTAAAACAAGCTGTAGTTATGAGGTTTTTGTTGAAAAGTGACGTAATGTTGCCACCTGAAGCACTACCTACATGTAATGATATGATCCTGGTGATGCTTTCATAGATCGGACTAATCCGAGATTCAGTTTGATCTGTGCAAATATCACTTGTAAGATTTATTTGATGAATTTATGACAATTGTACATTGGCGGAATAATTGCCAAACATCTATACAAATTTTGGTCTTTCATATACGTGTGTAAAATATCGAAACAAGTGTTAAATTTTCCCTTTAAAGTTAGAAAAAAAACAATGTTCAGTTCTGATCGTTACAAATAAACAATTATAAAACTAACTTTCAAATCCATACACCGTTTGATCCAGTAATAATCATCTTGGTTAACTGGTACTAATGCGTATATTTTGAAATAAAGAAACATCTTTTAAAAAATAGGATGAAATGAATTCTAACAATGTAATGTTTTACACATGCTTACCCGAGACTGTAAAAGCTTATCTACTTGTAATGTAGAGAATACCAAAGCTATGTTACATCTCGCATACTACAGAAAAATAATGAAAACCCCATTCTCAAACGACAAAATTTTACGTTGATCTACTTCAAAAACTGCCCCAAATGACAAAAATGGATGCTATTAAAGATAGAATTCGTGTAAAATATGGCTCAGAAAATATTGAGACAAAAGAAGAAACTGCTGGTAATCAGCAGTTTCTTCCTTTGTTTCAATGTTTTCCCAAGCCTTTTCTATAAGGGACGTCAAAACCAGGTCTTGATTGGGAAATGGATACACAATATGATTGTTTGACTGTGTTAAGACAAATCTGAAGTCGTCTAAGAAATGAAAGTAAAATGCATGTAATGGTACTCATAATGAAAATGAAGAGGATGCAAATTGCCTAAAGAACTAGATGATAATATTGAAGAAATGAACGATTGGGAGACTCATAGCTATGGTATTCTAGAAGCTTAGTATGGTTTCAATGACAAGATTTGTATAGATGCATTATATTAAGTATGTCATATTATCTTTATTTGAGGAGTAATTTCCAAATAGTTGCAGATGAATAAGATATTGGTTAGGTGGAATTGTTTGAAAGATAGTATTTTATTTCATCCATTAGTAATTTGAAAGTGGATTATTGATTTTAAATTTTGAAAATAATACCCCAACGTTGCTACCGAGACAAATCCTATGAAAATGACAAATAGTGTACAATTTTGTAATGTTTCGACAAGAGGTGTCGATAATTTCGGAAATATGGTTTTGTACTAAAGGCGAGACAAGATTACAGCTGTTTTTTTTAAATAGTCCACTTTCAAATTACCGCCCGCTAATATAATATTTCGATTTCAGGAGATCAACAAAGAGGTACATCCGAAAATGATGCATTTTCGTCCAGAGAAAGTTCATCTTCAAATGGATGACTTAAAATACTAATATGATACATGCAAACTTATTCTTCTTTCGAAATATATTCTGATTCAGCGTTGTCTATGTGCTCATTAAAGGTGGAAAATGGTTTATATTCAATTCAAACCTTTTGGTGTACACTTTGAGATCTATTTTGTTTAAATTTGTTTATTACTATGTGGAGTAATGAATTAAAAAATACAACTTGAGACGATTCTTAATTTAAAAGAAAAAAACAAAACAAAATACAAAACATAGCAATAGACACGAAACGAAAAAGTCAAAGCCCTTAGCCAACACTGAATCACTATACTTCTATTTTAAAGTACGACGCAGTGAATGATCAACGCAGAATATCTTTATATCAACATTCTTTCAAGCAAGGTCTTTCTCTCAACAAAAGTATTCGCTGATATATTTTTTTGTTGTAAATACATTTCTTAAAAAACCGCTTAGCTGTTCATCTGTACATATACCTAGAGTTTCGCCACCTTAATAATGTTTCTTTCGAAATGTTTGCTCAAGATTTTCTGAGTTGATCATTTACAGTTTTATCGATGTTTGTAAACGTTTTTAATTAATTGTAAAAATAATCACTTTCAGAAAATATGCTTTTAATATTCATTTGAAAGTAGGAATGGTTTTAAAGTTAAAAAAATCGGTAAATATAGATGAATTTGTTTTGCTTAAAAGTCTTGGAACAATTAATTGGTTTATTTGAAGACATGAACATATTAAGATAATGTCTATTATTTGTGAATTCATTTCTAATTACATTATTGTGATGTTTTTTATGAACACTAAAGGGTGATGTCCATACCTTTGACACACCCGTTCTCATAACACAACTTACGTCCCCTTTCACAGGCGAAAAGTCCTGCAACTTTCCTCAGGGGTAGATGAGCCTGGTAACATCAAGTGGGACCTGTGTTTATGCCTTCTCTTGGCCTGGATCGTAGTCTATTTCTGCATCTGGAAGGGGATTAAAAGCTCCGGAAAGGTGAAATTGAGTAAACAAAAGTTAAAAAGTTAAACCTTAAAAATCCAAGCATCTTTTTGTGTGCAATACAGTCAAAATATATCCAGAGATAATAGGTGTAACACCCATCTATAAGCATCTTTGTATAAAAGCATTTTCGAAAGAAAAAAAAGAAAGAAACACAGCATAGATTTATGAAAGGTGATGAAACATTCTGTTAAGACAGTTTAGAGTAGCTGCGCTATAGACACAAGAAGGATACCAAAGTTTTACAGACGATTACAATCCAGGGGCGGTATTCACCAATTAGTCTACTTTTCAGTTTAAATCTGAAATTACATAACAAGTGATTCGACCAGACGCAATTCATATAGATGCACAAGTTAGGCATGAAGTGTGATTTACATGTAGAATAAGATAATGTTTAGAATTGTTGTTGAATACAGTGATATTTACCAGCCAGTCTAATTCCAAGTTTACCCAAAATATCACACAACAATCAATCCGATTGGCCGAGGCACGCGTCTCGTCCACTCAGATGGCTTGTAATGTAATTTTGCTTTAGACAATCAATTTAGAAATGTTGGTGAATACAGACCCCTGTTGATTTACAAAATTGCGATGAGATTGCTCTCACTGAGGATCATGTTCTGAGATGGATGAAATACAAACAAGGACAATTTGCTGTTTAGCAAAGCTATTACCAAGGACCCATTCCATTTGTCCAGCCAGAAAGACCCGTACTAATTATTACACTGTTTATTTTGCTCAGGACAGTTGGATTTTCTGTGCTTTGAGCACAGTCATTCAGCGTTGGACCCATTGCTTTACCACCTGTCTAAATATTATATATGTTACAACTAGATCTATTTTGCTTACTCCTATTTATATATTTAGACATTACCCACACTCATTTATAAATCAGCATACAGGGCCTACCGTATGCTTTGATTTTGGAAAGATTAAAAGAAACAAAATCAACAAAATTGCGACCTATATGTATATATTGACAGAAGTCTCGGTCGAGCTAGGAAGAACACAAAATTGTCAGTTTGTATAAACTGGCCGTCTTATGTCCAACTACTCTAGTCTTATCGTCTATCTCACTTCACAAATCTCAGAAAAGAGAAAGAAATCACTAGGATGGGTGTGGCTAATATATAAACCTATATTATGCCTTGTTATTTATACTTTTCAGGTTGACTTTAAAGCGGAAATCACTCCTTATGAGTATTTCTATTTCAATTACATTTCTAATTACAATTTCGTTATTTCACACATTTTCCAAAGTCGTTCGTAGAATTCGTCAAAACATTCGATTACTTTATAAAAATCAAGTTCAAACCGCTTCTTTTCAAACGCTAAATCTTATCTTCTGTAGAGATATTGCTTATTTCGAGTGAGAAGGAAAAAAGTAGGGCCTTGTAGACTGTAAATACACTTGAATCATTCGTTATCTTTCAAAAGTAAGCTAGGGATTTTCATTTGATTCTTCTTGAGCATATCTAAAAGTTTCAATTGCCGTGACAATGTCAACAGAGCCTGTTTTCCTCTTCATTGTAGGTTATGTATTTTACGGCTACCAGCCCCTATATTCTGATGTTCATCTTACTAATCCGTGGAGTAACACTGGAGGGCGCCACCGAGGGGTTGAAGTTCTATTTGATACCAGATTTTTCAAGACTGGCCGACCCACAGGTACCACTAACACTTCAAAACTTATTTTATCTAATCTGAATACAGAACTACAGATAGGAGGGTGTAATGGCTTTTAGAAATGTAATATCTAAATTATTCTTCTTCGAATCCCGTGTTTTATGGGTTCTAATTGGAATCGTCTCATCGTTAAGATAGGGTTTGGATTTGAAATAAAACCTTTGTCTTATGCCTCCATCCCCTCTTATCTGTTGATCTTTGAATATATCTTGATTTGTTCGGTTCTGTTCTTCAAAGTTTTTTTTTCTTTTCCACCTCTTCACATAAAGGAATTAAGTGCACGGCAATAACATTTGACACGCACAGTAATTGAATGAATGCAAAACATTGTTTGATGGACGTCTTCAGACTTCAATCGTCAATAAGGTCTTTCTATAGTTAAGGAATAAGTAGTAGCCAGTAAAACCCCATCTGTATATTCTAAAACGTTTTAGTGAGACGTGAATACACTTCTCACATTGTGTTAAGGCACATTTTTTATATATACTAGTCAAAACTCCTAACCGGCCACTTTGTTTTTCGAATTTTTGAAATGTTAACAAAAATCTGATTGGAAAGAAGTTTTCTTTTATGAAAAGGATAGTCATTTGAAGATCATTTCGCACAAACGTCGCGTGTTGAATTGTTAATGTGACTCTTTGACATTACATGAAAGACGAGGACCCCCATTTTTGAAAATCATAAAAACTGAGAAATTCGACAGAAATTCAGATTTAGGACGAAATAAAATCTTGATATTGTCATTTTTTCCCTATCAACATTGCTAGTAAATTGACAAAGAAACATAAATTTCGAAGAAAGAATTTAATTCTATTCAATATTGCCCAGATATGAGCCGATTTTCTACAAAATACCCCACCCACCAATGTTAAAATCGACGAAAATCAAAATTAGGGGTATAGTGAAACTCGTGTCAATTTGAAAACGTTCAAGACGGGATATTGGTAACATTTTCATCTTTTATAGTTCGAAAATGATTATTCTATACAAATACTAACAACGATTGTGGTTATCCCGTCAATAAATATGTCATAAATGGCAGAAACTAAGTGGCCGGTTAGATGTTTTGACTAGTATATAACACTACTGAAAATCAAGACATGTGAATATGTATCCGAATATTATTTTGCGATATGCGTGATTTGGCAGCTTCATTAAATTACAACTTCCTTATAAAAAGTCAATTGGGACGGTACTTTGTATTGGTCTCAAAGCCGCCAAATGTCATTTCATTTATAACGCTGTTGACGTATTTTAATTTTTCGGAAACTATATAAAGGACTTATAATGTGTCTCTGATCTACAATTACGGTGTTGGAAGTTAAATTGTTCTGTCGGCTCACTAGCTTACAAAACCGCATGACACATAGTATTACGCAATATGATTATTCGATGACTGTGTTTTGCATCAAAACGGTTATAATTATCCTATAAAATAATTATACAGGCATATGGAACATATTGAAACTTAATTACGAAAATGGACGCCCTGTTTCGAATAACTAAAAATAGGCACTACATATATACTGTCTTTTAGTTCATGTTGTTTTGTCATCATTTCATTTGTTGATATAAGTAAGCCTGCTTTATCCTTTGAATATTGTAAAGCATTCGTTCGTCTTTATTGTGAGTTTAGTTTTCCTTTCTGTTTTGATAGAGATTTCGTTATTTTATATGGTTTAAATGGTTCTTATAATATTACTTACGTTACAATGTATCAATTATCTACTCAGGACTGACCCATGAAAATGATGATCGCAAATTCAAGCTGGATTATGTGTCAATGTTGATTTGATTGATAATGCCTTTTATACTAAATTGGAAAATTTAAATACTTAATAATGGAGCAAGCAATGTAATGTTTTTTTAAGATTTATTCGAGATATTTTGAACGTCGTTTTTCAAGAAGAGTGTATACATACTTGTGTAATGAAGTTATTTTAGTAAAACGAAATAAGAAACGAAACAGAAAAAATATAATATAAAAAAAATATGAAAACAGCTTCAAATGTTTAGGGAAATAGCACAGATTGGGTTTTAAAGTTTTACTTGCATTTATGCTTGGTTCAATTCAGACATTGGTTGCATGCTTTTTCGTACTCATAGCCTAGTGCTTTTTGGTGTACCTATATATCTATAAACGTTGTATTGTGTATTTTGTTTGATTTCGGAAATAGTTATAAATTGCATACTAGTAATAACACTTTGTATCATGGTTTGTTGAGGTGGTGAAAGCATATGTGACCCGTCACGCTAAAAGGGACCTTATAGGAAGTGCGAAAAATATCGATCCTAGTCAGTCTGCGCAGTCCGCGCAGCCAGACTAGGGCCGACACATTTCACTTGTATTTAATTTTCTAAATCTGGAATGTTTTTCCCTATTTTACTATACCTGTATGTTCATTTTTCGCATACAGTATTTTGTTGACCTGTGCTGAGTCTGACAAGTTTGTCAAATGTGTAGTATTTTACTTCTGATAAGGTCCCTTTTAGCGTGACGGTTCACATATGTTTGGATGAATTCAATATGTATGCATAAACATGCCGGGTATTTGGAACTTTAATTGCGGTGTTTAAGCGAACTGGAACTCTTGTTTTTGTCTGGGAAGCTAATGTATCATCCTTAGTGTCACCGGCTTCGCTAACATAGACAAAAAATGTAACCTGGAATGTATCTCGAGCACTTTATATTGCAGGTAGATCATTTCTGGCCTAGACCTTGCAATTGGGCGTACCTTTCAAAAACGCTAAGCTTGCATTTGTCTCGCGCACTATTAGAATTACAACCTTCAGTCACATTTCATATTTTTACCATGTGAACTTGACCTTTGAGTGTGATTTTCAGCTCATCTTAATTAGCACGAAGTGCTGGGGGTGAGCTATTGTGATCACTCACCGTCCGTCGACCGTCTGTCCGTCTACGAAAATACTTCAAATTATTGTGATATCAGGAAAATTGGCCCTATGTTGTTGGATGTTAGATTTCACGTAGAGACAAAGAAGGAAATCTTTACAATCTTCTTTTTTTAACCCTTAGGCATAGAGCTTTGAAATTTTGTGTGTAGAATCGTCTTAAGGCTTTCTAACAAAATACTTCAAATTATTGTGATACAAGGAAAATTGGCCCTATGTTGTGGGTATCGAATTTCATATAGAGATAAAGAAGGAAATCTTGTACAATCTTCTTTTCATTAACCATTTGGCCTAGAGCTTTGAAATTTTGTGTGAGAATAGTGTCCAAGGCTTTCTACTAAAATGCTTCCAATTATTGTTATACAAGGAAAATTGACCCTATGTTGTGGGTATCAAATTACATAAAGAGACAATGAACGACATCTTGTTCAATCTTAAATTTCTCCTGAACTGTTTGGCCTAGAGCTTTGAAATTTTGTGTGTAGAATCATCTCGAGGCCCTCTACCAAAATACTTCAAAGTATTGTGATACAAGGAAAATTGGCTCTATGTTGTGGGTATCGAAATTCATATAGAGACAAAGAAGGAAATCTTGTACAATCTTCTTCTCCTGCACTGTTTAACTTTGAAAATTAGTGTGTAGAATTGTCTCATAATGATACAATTTTCTCTAATTCTGTTTGTAAGAAATCCTTAAGGTAAATTTTGCATTTTCCATGATAGTATAAGTCTGTACTACCAGCATTGTTTAAATTGTTTTCCGTAATGAAAGTTGTCCAGAAGTTGTGGGTGTGAGAGAGACAAAAGTTATCATCTTGATGATCTCTAAGGTGAGCGATAAAGGGCCATCTTGGTCCTCTTGTTCTGTGAAAGGATCTCCTTTATATCAATGAAACATTTAGACAAGATAAATTATTGTGACAAAAATATTTATTTCCAGCCTTAATTCCTTTTGTCTTGGTGATTTCTGTTTTTACTTACAAATTCTATTTTCAACGTCCAGCGTGTCGTTTGCAACAGCCTTTTAAGTTTCAATTCCACCATCTCATAACGGACGCATCCTGTAATAAGGTATTCAATCCATAACGTCCAGCGTGTCGTTTGCAACAGCCTTTTAAGTTTCAATTCCACCATCTCATAACCGACGCATCCTGTAATAAGGTATTCAATCCATAATGAGATACTAAACACTTCGTGCAACCTCGGGCGTCATCCGTGGCAACGGGAATGCACGATGGTATACGTCGACAATTTCTGGGCGTCATCCTTGGTAACGGAAATTGACGAGTGATACGCTCGTCAATTTCCGTTTCTACGGATGACGCATGAACTTGCACGAAGTATTTTGTATCTAATGATGGACGTAATCAAACCATTAGGCCTACACATCCTTCACTAATCGATAATTTTACCAGAGCCTGCGGCATTCCACAGTCATTCTGACATTTACAGAGCAAAACAAGTTGACCCTGGCCCGAAAAAACACCATTCCTTCCCTTATCACTTTAGATAACCATGTAAATAAAGTTTCTTCGTAAGATACAGAAAATGATAACAGAGATAGCTTACTTTTTTGCTCTTAGTTGTTTCCTCTTTTAACTGTCCTGGTATATGTCCTCGATTTCCAACAAAAACCTCGTAACTGCAGCTTGTTTTAAGCTGCAATTACGAGGTTTTTGTTGAAAAGCAGCCTTTTATTACATTTCGTTTATGATTTCCGTTTCGGACTCCAGTTAATCATGTTGCAGAGAAAGTCATTTTGATGAAGATAAATTGTCAACCTAGAAAGCAATGAAGTTTTCATATTCTTCACTTCATGTGCAATTTTACATATGTGACCCGTCGCGCTAAAAGGGACCTTATCGGGTGTGTGAAAAATATCGACCCTAGCCTGTCTGCGCAGTCCGCGCAGCCAGACTAGAGCCGACACTTTTCACTTTTATGTAACTTTATAAATCTGGAATGTTCTCCCTATTTTACAATATGTTCACTATTCGCACACGGGATCTGGTTTACCTGTGCTGAGTCTGACAAGTTTGTAAATACTTGGATTGTTGGAGTTCGAATAAGGTCCCTTTTAGCGTGACGGGTCACATATGTGCACCTACTGATATAACAGGTTTGACAAGATATATGCCCCGGAAAATTCGATGGCTTGTTATGTAATTATAAAGGTATTCTTTGATTTAGACTGGATGGTAAATGCCGCCATAAATAAAGGATTTTATCTTGACAAAATTCAATGGAAAATAGTAAACAAATGATCTGAATTTTAAATTGTGTCTGTTGTGTGTCAATAGATTATACACATCCATTAAATTCACCAAGTTTTCAGCTGATGCCTCGTTGGGATTATGTTACACAGCTGTAATTATGAGGAATTGAATCAATTTTCACCTAAACCTAATGTAATAAGGTCTGGAATCACGTGACACAGCAATTTAAGAAGATTGGCAATAATTTTGTTAAAACGTGACGAGGTTTGAAGCAGAGGTGTATCAACGTCAGATTTTGTTGGATATGGCAAATCTTTTAAATATCAACTGATAAAAAAGAATATTGATGACAAAATAAAGATTTACTTGGTCGTCAATTAGTTTTAAAAAAAGGATTTAAAGTATCGAGCAATTTCCCGATGCATTTCTGCCTTCTCTTGGGTTACACTGAACTCAGCGTGAGACACTTGGGAAATCCTGATTTAAAATATAAGGTATCTCTTTTCCCTCTTTCTATTCTCTTTGTGTAAAATAGAATTATAATTGCATATTACCTATGGCGTGTGAAACGTTGCAAAATTCGATAAATATTTTTATGTGATATAATTTTATATTTATATTCTATATTTTTTTTTATTTATATTCTAAAAATATTTTTATGTGATATAATTTTTTATTTATATTCTATATAATTTTTATTTATATTGTATATTTTTTATTTTTGTTCTTTATTTTTTATTTATGTTCGATAACGCGAAAAAAAAAATATGTGATATAATTTTTTATTTATATTGTATTATTTTTTTTTTTATTTATGTTCTATATTTTTTATTTGTGTTGGATAACGCGAAAAAAAATTATGTGATATAATTATTTATTTATATTCTATATTTTTTATTTAAGTTCGATGATACTGACTTGCTGTCGGTCGGTCGGTCGGTCGGTCGGTCGGTCGGTCGGTCGGTCGGTCGGTCGGTCGGTCGGTCGGTCGGTCGGTCGGTCGGTCGGTCGGTCGGTCGGTCGGTCGGTCGGTCGGTCGGTCGGTCGGTCCGTCGGTCCGTCGGTCGGTCGGTCCGTCAGTCAGTCAGTCAGTCAGTCAGTCAGTCAGTCAGTCAGTCAGCTAGTCAGCTAGTCAGCTAGTTAGTCAGCTAGTAACTCAGTCAATCAGTAGGTCAGGCAGTCAGTGAGTCAGTTAGTGAGGCAGTGAGTCAATCAGTGGTTCAATCAGTCAGTGAGTCAGAGTCGGTCGGTCGGTCGGTTGGTCGGTCGGTCGGTCGGTCGGTCGGTCAGTCAGTCAGTTATCGAACACAAATAAAAAATATAGAACATAAATAAAAAATATACAATATAAATAGAAATTATAGAATATAAATATAAAATTATATCACATAAAAATATTTTTAGAATATAGATAAAAAAATATAGAATATAAATATAAAATTATATCACATAAAAATATTTATCGAATTTTGCAACGTTCCACACGCCATAATTACCGTATGTATTATAAAAAGTGTTAGGACTCAATCGATAGGTCTGATACCGGATTTTACCGGATTATAGTGTCTACGAGACATGACAAACCTAGCCCGGATATTGATATTTACGTGCTGTGCAGACGGAAAACTAATTCAATTCTAACCTCTTTCACAAAAGGCGAAAACTTACATTGTTTCAATTTCTAAGATACTGATCTTGTCCATTGCTCTAGGTGACAATGGCAATGTTAGATAAATATTCACATGCAGGCGCTAAGGTCCACTGTCGTTAGGGGATTGCCCCTGGGAAAGAAACTTTAAAAAATGCGTGATTTGTACGCGCCTGATATTATAAGAATGTGAGGACTCGATTGATAAGTCTGATTCCGTAAAACATAGTGTCTTCGACTACCCAGGATTTTACGCCAAATGTAGGCCTTCTCATGCTATCATTGCCTTTTGATATATATGTTTTTTGACAAACGTCTAATCCAATCCAATTGGGGGTAAGGGGGTGTGTTTTGCAAGACTTTCTTATATGAACAAAGAAATCAAGCCTTTGTGAAACCGTTAACGTTTAAGCCATTCCCACACATTGACACTTGTTGACACCGTACAAGATCTAGGTTTTGAAAAACGTTGTGGAAAATGAAGAAATTGCGTTTTAAAAGCAATTTCTTCATTTTCCGCAATGTTTTTTTTCTATTAAGAAAGACCAACATAATTATTAAAAATTGTATTCACTTGAAATCTTCGTTTGCATCAACTCTGAATTTAGACAAGTCCAAAATGTGCCGTCTAGTATTGGTGGACAACGAAGAGTCTACAAATGAAATGTGACTTACATTTTCAACGATAATTTGCCATGGCATTTATATCAAGTTTTGTTTTGAATTTCAAATTCTAAAACATGCACTGATATTTCAAATGCGTTTTGATCTTTGTAATGTTTTCAGTACATTTATTGTTATGTGTTTTCATTTGTCAAACAGTACATTACAGTAACTGTTGTTAAACTTTTACCCAAATAATGATGCCGTGTGATGCACATGATAGATAGGGTATGAAAAATAGACACCAAAAGAAACTGCTGATAATTTTCTTCTTATTGTCTCAATATTTTTGTGCTTAAATACACTTAAACCCTGTCTTTTCCAACAGTTTTTTCCTCGTCTTCATCAGCTTTCACACTGGAAAAGTCTATTTTTCTTCTATTATGAAAAGTGTAAAGTTTAAATTTGTTTGTGAACCAGTATTAATCGCCAATGTATGACTGAACATTTATAGTTTCAATACTGAAAAATTCCTGTTCCGCATAAATCGAAACTTGTCAATTTATGATATTGCAGTTTCAAACAGAAGAAACTTCATGTGATTTCTAGTAATCTTCATTTTGATTAGCTGTAAGACGTTAACTTAAGTATGGTTGTTCAGAATGAATTCTTAACTTATAAATGATTTATAAAAATGGAGCGTTTTGCATTCCTTTGCTTTGCAAATACATTGTACCTTCTTTTTACGAGTTTTGTAATTGTTGCAAATGACAAGGAATGCAATCAAATAATAATAACATCAAGCGAACTTTCTTTAGATCGTATAAGAAATCCCGGGGTTGTATTCACCGACTACTCTAATTCAAAAGTCAACTTAAAATCACACAACAACCCATCCGATTGGCAGAGACAAACGTCTCGTCCAATCGCATGACTAGTAATATGATTTTGCTTTAGACAATCAATTTAGATTTGTTGATCAATAAGGCTCCTGATCATTTTGTCAGTGTGGGACCAAAACCCAGTTAAGTTCTACAGCTTGAAAAAGCTGAAGTTACGAGGTTCTGGCCTATTGATATTGAATTCGTGCTTCCTTAAAAGTTGAGAAACATTCCAAAAGATAACAAGTATGCCCTTCTTGTGACTCAATATGTTTGTGCTATATTACAAGTAATAGATCTCGCCCATTTTGTCTTCTGCAGCAATTCTAACATGGATCAGCCCAAAGTTTTGATATTTGTTGAAAGTGTTTAACTGATTACCTCCGTTGGCAGTGCCGGGTGATTTTTCATTTAGCTATATTCTCAGCAGCATTCGTATGTCATTTGAATTGTGTTACTTTCGAGAAGCAAATCTATCTATTTCTTTTTAATTTCTTTTTCAAAAGATGATCAACCTAAAAACAGAAAGCGAATAAACCTGTCAATTTACGGTCTATCAAGTTGAAGCTATTTTGGCACAAAGTCGATACGCTCGCCCACGAATTACCAAAGGTCAAATTATTTTGCAATCACTACTATTACCGTGGGGATTCTGGTACAAAATAAGTAATTCCCAAACGAGATCTTGTTATATCTAAAAAGATGTTCTCAGCGACGACTAATATGTCGCCAGACGTTTCTCTCGCACCAATATGTGGAAAACATAAGCCTATTTGGGATAAGTAGGTAGCAAAATCGGAAAAGATGATGAGATAATACTTAGAGAATTCTGGTTTAGTCGTTTCCTACCCATCTGGGCTATTTTAATCAAACATCCCCATTTTGTCGTTTGTCATAGCCTTCTAGTTGGAACAGTCTAAAAAAATTGTCGCCCGGGGAGGATTTAACCCATTACAAAACGACAAAAAAATCGACTTGTCCAAATTCAAAGATGTTGCAGACGATAACTAAAGATTAATGAAATTTGACATTTTTTGGTCTATTATGGTGGAAAACAATGTGGGAAATGAAGAAATTGCTTGTCACAAGCAATTTCTTCATTTTCCACAATGTTTTCCAAAGCCATTATCTTGTGGGGAGTCAAAAAGAGTTACTGTGTGGTAATGGGTTAAACAACAAAGACAACAACAACCTTTTGACAATCATGTCGATCAGCTTACGGTATTGCTTCCAAAATATTTAAATACCAGGATCTGGAAAAGAGTCCTTACAGCATTTCGTCGCTTTTCTACGAAAACCTCGTATCTGCAGCTTGTTTTAAGCTGCAGATACGAGGTTTTCGCAGAAAAGCAGCGATTTGAGGCCATTATGTTTCCAGACTAGTATACACGCAACCCAAATGAGGACGAATGTTGCTTTCTTAGAGTTGCTACAGCTCATACAGAATCTATTACAGAACAGTACGGATCTTGATCCTTTTGCGTATACAAAAACTAATCAGAGGTGCGTTCTTTAGAGTGAGATTTCTTGAGATATCTTGAGATTTCTTAACATATTTTAAGATAAAGCGTTCTTTAGAGCAAGATTTTTAAGACGCTCAATGGGAGGCGCCATTACCCTATACTTCGTGCGGAACACCTCGGTCAACTCTGTACAAACAATATAAAAGATAGTTGACCGAGTTGTTCCGAACACTCCATAATTCATAAACCGCGGTGTTCCGAATATGCTCTTTACTTTATACAAATGACGTCATGATGACGCCATTTGTATAAATATGGAGCATTCGGAACAGCTCGGTCAATCTCGGTCTTAAAAACGCTTCATCCAAAACACCTTAAAAAAATCTTAAAAAATCTCGTTCTAAAGAACGCGCCTCTGGATCTATGTTGGTCTCATTAGCCATGAAGACCCTTTGTCCAGATCCCGGCTCAATTCTAATATTGTAATTTCTAAACACCAGGTTTGGGTTGACGCTGGAACACAGATTTTCTTCTCCTACTCTATCTCCCTTGGAACACTTACAGCTCTTGGATCTTACAACAAGTTCAACCATAACTCATTCAGGTAGGTGGGATTTGAACAATATTATTTTTTCTCCTTTTCGTCCGAAGCCTCTTAAATAAAGCTTAAAACAAGCTGTGGTGACCAAGTTTACGTTCGAATGTGACGATTAAGAAATTGCAAACTTTTTTAATGAGAATTTGTACAAAATCTATAAAACGTGTCCAAACTGCTTTCTATATATGTCAAATTGAATTTCGCTTAAACGATGACTTTGGGAGTTTAATAGCATTTTATATGTTGTTGGTTCGATGTAGAGAAAGAGACAAATTGCAGTCGGAAAATCTACGAACTCTAGACTGATCTAAACTACAAGTTAAAATAGTATTGTTGAGATAGCTTGTGAATACTGATAACCAGCTAATTGGCCTTACACATTGCAATTTAAGAAGTAATGAAATGAAAATTGAATAAAGGGAGGGGCGACCAAATTAGTCATATTATGTATAAATCTTAAAAATGACCTAGCAGAGCATCTCTAGCTATTAGATAGAGAGGCTCTTCCAGGTCATTTATCGGGACCTTTAAAATGTGGATTTTGTATATCTGTTCTAATTCGTTTCCAGGGACGCAATTATATTTGCATGTGTGAACAGCTTTACCAGTATTCTAGCCGGATTTGTCATTTTCTCAATCCTAGGCTTTATGGCATTTAAACAAGGAGTTTCTGTGGCCGACGTAGCTGAATCAGGTACAACCTTCGGAATTCTTCGCTTCGTGTGTCATAAATATCTTTAGTCGACATTCATTATGATTCTTGATAATATGAGAGTAAGGTGCTTTTAGGGTTTATACACCTGAAATTAAAATTATTTTTTGATGTATGACATAAAAGAATGTTGGATGTTGTTTAAGCATAAATACTGATTTTTGCAAGGAATTGAAGATGAATATCACTTTCTTCTAGTTTTTCTACAATATGAACCGGGAAAACATATGCCTTTACTTTAAAAAATCGGGTAATTATTGTGGACCTTCTGGTTTATATCGATACTTTTCAATGAAACCTCGTAACCGTGGCTTATTTCAAGCTGCAGTTACGAGGTTTATGTTGAAAAGCGACGATATTTTGTGCTTATTGCCTTCTTGTACAATGTTTTAGGTCCCGGACTAGCTTTTATAGCCTACCCAGAGGCAGTAGCACAGATGCCCCTGGCACCGTTCTGGTCTTGTCTATTCTTTGCTATGGTCATTCTGCTTGGACTTGACAGTCAGGTAAGATGTAAACCCATTAATTAAAACATTCATTTTAGTTCGAATAACTGTATGTCGGATGATGCTTAAAGCTTTTTCGAATTGATAGGTTGAATATTGAATTATGGTTATAATTATTATGAGTATATGTCGATCGGGTTATGAACATTAGAACAGGATTATTAATATGCGTAAGCTGGATACAAAATGGGTTATTTTTAACGCTCCCAGAAAAATAGTTTTATCTTGTTTTTCCTAAGCCATGTTCTATGCTTATAAACACCACTAGGTTATATGAGATCTTATTTTTTTGTTTTGAATATGATAAAACATAATTGATTATTGGAAATAAAACACGAAGACTATGAGAGACAAGTAATATAGCGACTCTTCTCGTTACAATCTCCATTCGATTAGCATTTGGTAGAAACTAGGTCGATGGCATTGTAGACTTTGCATAAAAAGTATAATGATTCTCATGTATCTATAATTGTTTAAAATACAAATACTGTCTATTTTGTAAACATTTCGGTTTATTTTCAGTTCGTTGGTGTGGAGGGTTTCATAACATTTGTTGTTGACCTTTACCCAAAAGTTTTCAGAAAAGGTCACAGACGGGAGATTCTAATTGGTATAGTGTGTGTCATCTGTTTTCTGATTGGTCTATCCATGGTTACTGAGGTACGCAATTTTGAATTCATTTGTATTTATGTTTTTATGTGAATTTATCTTCGCATAGTCTTCAAACCTATATTAAAACACCAAGTATATCGGAAGGCATCCAGAAAATAAAAACGTGCAAATTTCACTGGTTTCAAAAAGGTCGACAAGAAATACGTGTGAACTTAAGTACTTAGTTTCTTATACCCATTGCACCAAAATTTCCTATCTAAATGGAGTAAGTTTAAGGTTGATTATTTCGTGAACAATATGTTTTGAATTATAATTATTATATAATATGATAACACTTATGCTTTTTGAGTCAACTTCAAGTTTGTTGTATGGAAAAATCTTTTTTTTTATTCAAATGTGGTACAGTGTCAATATAACTGAATTTATCATGTCTTATCTTGAAGACATAACCTTTACACAACGAGGTACACACATATAATTGGTAATTACTATGAAATGTCAATACTTATATTTGACTTGTTGGTGCTGGTGCTACTATTCTATATATGCGCTATGCTTTTCACACCCTCAAGACTAAAGTTTTCAGGGAATACATGTACATAGGAATCAGTCTGTCCGTTCGCTATATGTGTTTGTCTATCTGTATACATCAATATTATAACAAAAAATATGATCTCCGCATCAGCAGTTTTGTGCTATTCAACTTGAAATAAGTACATGTGATAACAGTGCATGTATGATTTTAAAGTATTGTCAAGGATGGTGTTCACCAACCAGTCTAATTCTAAATTTACCTTTAAAATTACACAACAAACCATTCAATTGGCCGAGACATATGTCCCGTCCAATAATTTGGCTTGTAATGTAATTTGGATTTAGACGAACATTTTAGAATCGTTGGTTGATACAGCCACATGATTAACCCTATTTGTTCTTGAGATTTAGATTTATTGTAGATAGGGTTTGAAATCACGTTCTAGATAGATTGAATGCTTATCAATGTACAAAATGTTAAGTGGACAATTTAATAAAACTGTCTGAATCTATGTCATATTCCACCGTGGTGTATGTGTGTTGTCCGGCCAGTAGGCCTATATTCTTTATTTATGAAACTGGTGTTCATAAAAAACTACACATATCTTTGCATTAATTAGAAAATACTTCACTTGAATATTTTCTGTCTGTCTGTCTGTCTGTCTACATATTATAAATCAATGCATTTCTCTGATCAGTGCCAATCTTCTCTGAAGCGCTGTAAGCAGACAAATTGTATTTATGTATGGATTTCATACAATTTTGACACACATATGCCTTTGAATGAACTATTTATTTCCATATGGTCGAACGTAAAATTAATATTAATGTAAATATCATCTTTCTATAATGGGCTACTCCTTTCTCAAATAAGAAGGGGGTTTGTCGACTCCAACAGAAACGGCTTTCGAAAACATTGGTATAAAGGCATATGATACCGATACTGATAAACAGCATTTCCCTTTTTGCTTTCAAATTTGCAGTACTATGTTATGCACAAAATTTATTGTACCTTTGGCTACATTCATTTTGTCATCTTCAGTAACATTTAAGGTATTCGCACACTATTGAACGTCAAAAATCATCGGCAAATGTCGACATATGTCGACATTTTCCGTATTTTCTTTCAAATATTTTTTCTAAAGGAATTTTTTTGTGTTAGTATAATTCAATTCATTTGTTCCAATATTTTAGAGTTTTAAAGTTAAAATGTTGAAAAAAATAACCTCTTACTGCATTTATCTTGAAACAAAAGTTACAGTTCAGGATTTGTTTTGATGACGTCATAACGTCGCCGCCAAAATATACGACGTCGTTCCCGCGTTCTGTATAATTGACGTCGACGCGTGTATAGCTTGTTGTCATACAACTAAAACCAAATTGTAGGGAAATTGGTTAATAGATTTGTAAATGGGTGATTTGTAAGTGAATAATAATTCAATTTTCAGTTTAACTTCTTGACAAAATCATGTCCGAAAGAATAGATACTTAAAGCAAAACGAAATTTAACATGTTCTTTGTGTGTGTCAAAAAACGCACAAGGCATGTTACCAATGCGATTTCTTTAATTTTGGACGGCGAAACTTCCCTATTCTTATGTATTTACTTCCTACACATGTGTAGATATTTTTCAAGTTCTGATTAGAAAGGCCCCACTAATACTTAATGTATATGGACTTTTTAAATATGACAACCCAAAAAATTTCAAACAGATTTTCAAGAGAATTTTGTTGCTATGCATTCCGACTTTTGCATTTTTTCCAATATTATTGTTGCCACAATATGTCAAGAGTAATTTTTTATAGTAGTACATTTAATAAGCTCTTGTTTGGTACATAAATTATAAATGATTCTGGAAAATGTCACTTTTTATTGAGTTTTGAGCATCTGTTACCCAGTGCGCGAAAAGCCCATTTTTCATATCGGTGTGATAAATCTTAAATTTGTCACAAAATTGTAAAATTGCGGTCAAATTCCCTTATTTTTTCAGAAAAGGCGTCTCTTTGTATGTAGATCTAAAAAATTAAGTGATCCACCCCGTAGAATTTTATGCCCATTAGTGTGTGAATACCTTAAATCTTACTTTGCAATGGGTTTAACTATTTTAAATTTTCAGGTTCCCTTTCAGGTAGGTACGTTGGACGAAAATGACAATTTAATTAAAAAGACACAAAGCAAAAAAGAAACGTAAAAAACGAAAAATAAACCTGTAAAGACATAATGTGAATTTGACATGCATATAAGACGAAAATGCAATGCCTGGTCTATGATGTAAATGTTTTCTCAGTGTGGACGTCATTACATGCGTCCATTCATTACAGAGTGTTATATTTTTCACCAATTTAATGTTACACCACACGTGACAGTATTCTAAAGTAGGCTCCTCCCCTTTTAGGGAGGCATGTATGTATTTCAGCTATTCGACTACTACTCTGCCAGCCGAATTGTGTTGGTTGTCGCCTTCTTCGAGTGCGTGGTGGTCTCGTACGTTTACGGTATGTTGGTACGGGGTTTATCCCATATGCAAACCCGGGATACCCGTGCATTAATACAGTTAATTACCTGTAGATTACTTAGATGTTTGATCGCGTTTACCTTAACTGCTATTTATGATACTAACATTGTTCTGCAACAACGCGAATTACCAAGGTTTAAGGAGTATGACTGCAATAATGCGAAGTCTGAGGGACAACTGGATTTTTTTTTATCAATTTTAGTTAAATTTGCGTTTACCATAACCTTTGCACTGTTTCTGCACCAAGCATGATTAAAATGGATTGAATGGAAAAGAGACTTTTGATATTGACTTGAAGTTTGATATACAGGAATATATTTTGACTTGCAGTTTGTCATGTGTTGCTATAGGAGTTTTGAATTGTAGGACAGAAATTGTGTTCTTGAAAGTTTCGTTGTATTATCTATTTACTGAATCATAGACAACCCTGCTTATGGCATATTGTTTATCAGTCATGGGCCGTCCTTGATATTTATAGTTCATATATTAATTATGCTGAATTCAAGAATCAAATGTTGGAAAGCTTGACAGTGGGAAAAATCCGATAGCTATTTAAATTTCAGTTAGTGACATTTAGAAAAAAGTATTCTAAACATAAAGATGTTTTGTTCACAGTGCCCATGGCCTTTATCCTTTTGTATTGCTTACTTTATGATCCAATGCCTGTCCTTGCCTCTTTGAACAGTATCTGATCTTTCCTCGATCTGTGTGAATGTTTTACCTGTTCCCTGGTTTTGACGACCTTAAAAGCTGTCATTTTGAAAACCATTTAGGAAAAAGAAGGAAATTAATATGACCATAATTCTTTCATATTTTCCCAAGATGTCTATGCTTTAAATCGTAGATTTTCTAGCTTAAGTAACATTTGTTTTGTCGTCTACAATCAATTTAGTCTAGGTTTGGGAACATTTGATTTAGCATTTACATGCTACCGTCCTTGTCCTTCAGAAGGTTAACATCTAGACATGTAGGAACGAGACCAAAACTTACTTATGTGCAAGCTCGTCCTGTTTTTATGCTGGTCAACAAAAGATACGTTTGATTCAGTAGATGTACCAAAATAGTACCCAACAATACTTATCACGGTGGATAATCACGTGATACAACAATTTCAGAAAATCTTCAATACCGATTTGAATTCGGTTTGAAGCAGAGAATGTGGGAAAATGCCAGAAATAAGCTGAACGTGGTAGATGTTTTAAAAATCAACTGATCAAACAGTTATTAACGATAAACCAAAATTTCGGTTTATCTTCAATAAATTTTTATCTGTTGAATTTTCAAAAATAGCCTATTAACAAAAATATTGAAGATTTTCTGAAATTCTGAGTAATGTGATTTTCCACCGTGTTTATACCTCACTGGAAACTCTCCATTGTTGTCTACTTAGAAAGAAAATAATCATATTGAAACTTTTCCCGTATTATTTGGAATCTTTTAATCACTTCCAATTGACTTTACATTACGTTGCTGCTTGGCTCCAAAAGCCTCGTCACTACAGACAGCTTAACAGGTTGTAGTTATGAGTTTTTATGAAAGGCGACCATTTATAGATTCCTCCTTACGTCAAACTTTGAGTTTGAATTAGAGAGGAAAAAACACAAACCAGTGTTGATTCTAGCATGCGATGCTGTCAATGATAACAAAGTTTAAGCAAAATGCTTTACGTAGCTCACTTTTAGTTAAGTTAAAGAAAGTTTAGCTTTATCTTTTGGCAATTAAAAGAGTCTTTAATAGTATGATTCTTTAACATGGAAAACAAAACATTTAAAGACTGGACACTTTGTTTGATTTTTCTTTTTGAAATAATTTTTGAAATGCAGGAGAGCAATTTACAGAGGGAAAGTATTACCTTTAAACAAAGTACTTGGAAAAAGTGGACTCTCTTTCAAATGAAACATTCTTACCTGCATATTTATTGTATTTATGTTTGGGATATTGAATAGAAGTATCATGTAGAAATAGTAATAGTAAATGCATTAGAGTGGAAAATGCCAAGGAACTCTTTTCTTAATTATGAATAATGGCAGTGAAAATGTTCGTAAGCTGTACATGGCCAGTATTCACCAACAATAATTATTCATCCTTTTAAGAATTTAGAATTCAAACTGACCTATCAGATTGCTCAAGACAAGCCAGCTTGAATGAAGAATTCTAAAAAAGAAAAAGATATTGTTGGCAATTACTGGCCCAATATTCTCCTTCAACAGCAACATTCATAATTTAATTTAGGCTGTTACTATTTGTGATTGCATTTTTCATGGTTGCTGTTTGGTTTACAGGAAGACAGCGATTCGAAGATAACCTAGAAATGATGTTTGGATTCCGAATTCCGATTGTGCTTACACGAGCATTCTGGACTTTCATTACACCGGTGTTTACAATGGTATATAATGTTCTTACGGTAGTCCACCCCTAAAGAGATTCACGAGACGGAATTTCTTGTACGACGTCGTAAACATTCGTTACGTACACGAACCTATTAAACATTCGGCGGTGGAACGTTCAACATTACACCTCCGAATGTTTTCGCCGTCGCTCGAATAATTCCAACGTTGTTAGAATCTCAATATGGATGGATAACCTTAACATAAAAGTCAAAAGTACAAGAATGATCAATTATTACCATTTTCCATACGATATTACTCCAAGAGCTGTTTTTGCAACATCTATACGAGTATTTAAAATGAACTACAATATACCTACCCTTTTCGTATTGAATCCATAAAAATGTTCTCGAGTCCGGTTGTTTACAAAATGCACGGACGGAAAACCTTGAGTTGGTAACTTTAGAGTAAAGAAAAAAACGCTGACATAGTATAATTGTAATGGTCATAGAAAGCCTAGATTAAGACTAATATCGCCAGTCTTTATGATAATTTCAGGGAATCTTTATATTGGGCGCCATTACATACTCTGAACTGTCATACGAGCGAAAGTTTGTGACGTATAACTATCCAAAATGGGCGATCATGATCGGTTGGATGCTGGCGCTCGTCTCAGTCGTGTGTGTACCAATAGTGTTTGTGTACAGACTATATCAACAAGATGGATCTATAGCAGAGGTGGGTTAGGTTTATTTGTCGTAATTATGTTTTTATGGTGACTATTGTATCAAATATTGTTCTATTATGGACAAATTTTGTGATGAAATCATTTAACCCTATCCCAAACAAGTCCTGATTTAATAAAAATAACTTCAGAAAACATTGTGGTAATTAATGGATGAAAATGTGGATATAAAACGTGTGATTCTCGTTTTGCCTTAACATTTCTATGCAACAATGCAAGCCAATACACAAATTATTTTTTCATAGAAGTCAAATTTGCTGTCTTCAAAAGCTTTTGAATTAGCAGTGAAATATTTCATTAACTCTGACTCCACTTTGACAAGCAACAGGGTGCATTAATTTCGGTCACAATAGCTTCACCAGCCCTTTCCCAAGCAAGGCATAGTTTCGATGTTTTTAACAAATATTGGTTTCCGGCGAAAGAGGTAAATGACGATAACACTATAACATCAGTATCAGCCATTTTGGTATCATTCATTTTATTATCTGTTATAGCTTTCAATTTGTTAAAATCTGAAGTTTTGCCGTGTAGTAAACAATTTAAACTTTGTTTGTTTTGCAGAGATTCATGGAAGCCACAAAGCCAATTCTGAAGAAATATCAATTAAGAGCCGGTGAAGATTTAAGCAAGGTCAATCTGGTGTCCGAGCCACCAGTTCACGGTCAAGAAATGACAGATCTACGTCTGAACTCCAACTTAGACTTTTGTGAAACAGATATTGCTGGAGCTTCATGTTCAAAAATTGATGCATTTACACGCGATAATGTATAGTCACCGGTGAAAAGAAACGCTACATCATGTGAACGGAGTTATAGATAAGAGGGGATTATTAGCATTGAACCATTTCTTAGACTCAAAGAATGTCAATAATTCTAACCCAATTCTATGATCGGATGTTTCTTAACCCTTTCCCAAACGGCAAAATTTTACGGTGATCCTCTTCAAAAGCTGCCACAAATGACAAAATGCAAGTTATTAAAGATAGAATTTGTGTAAAATATTACATGGAAAATATTGAGACAAAAGGAGAAACTGCTGGTTATCAGCAGTTTCTTCTTTTGTTTCAATGTTTTCCTAAACCTTTTCTATAAGGGACGTAAAAACCAGGTCTTGTTTGGGAAAGGGTTAATAGTGTCGCATTGACACGACAAATTCAAGGAACTACTCACTTTAAAGGGTTTGGGTTTACGATTTAGGTAGAAAGACAGTTCTAGAGTTCAATTATCCTCTCTTATTTGTTACTCTATATCGCTGCTTTTCAACAAAAAACTCGTAATTGCAGCTTAAAATAAGCTGCAGTTACGAGGTTTGTGTTGACAAGCGACAAAATTACGTTGTTAACAGATCTACAGAAAGGGTGGGGTGAAGTTGAATTACGTTTTGCAATTCTATGTATTGAATTAACCCTTTTCCAAACGGCAAAATTTTAGGGTGATCCACTTCAAAAACTGCAGCAATAACAAAATTGATGTTAATAAAGATAAGATTTGTGTAAGATATGGCACAGAAAATATTGAGACAAAAGAGGAAACTGCTGGTTATCAGCAGTTTCTTCTTTTGTTTCAATGTTTTCCCAAGCCTTTTCTAAGTCAAAACCAGGTTTTGTTTGGGAAAGGGTTAAGCTTGAATTGAATAAGCGGGAAGAACGGATCAGATTTTGTGTATAATCACCTCGGATTTTGGTTAACCTGTCTTTCATCACAGGAACATTTCAGTATACGTATGAAGATTATAAAACGTTTGCAAAATAAGAGAAGAAACTGTTTTAATTTCAAACCAATTCCAATATGGTGAAAACTCATTTGAATTTATTTACTTTAAAAAAAAGATTATTCTAATAAGTGCATATATGATTTGAATTGGGTTTCGCAGAGGTCATTCAAATGAATGCCCACAACATGCGATTGGTAAAAACAATACAAATTGAAATCGCCACCTTATCTGTATTTCTGATTTAACAGACATTACATGTCATTAACTTAATCAAACGATGTTAATCATGTGTTTTTAAGCATTTATCAATGCACAAAGTATCGAAGGGTTCCATTTCTTATTTGTTTTTATATCTTTTACTTGATTTCTAAATCAGCATTCGTTTTAACGTATCAATATCATGCCAAATCAGGGAAATCGGTGTTTTAACACTTCAGTATTACGAAGATTTTTTTCTGGTGAAATATACCTACATCCTTATCAAAATATCGGGAAATATTATTACAAATAAACAAGTATTCTTTTATTTTTACCACATATACCTTTTTCACAAAATAGACGATAACTCTTAAATCAATTATTATTTATTACCTGGTTTTAAATTGATAAAGTATTCTGAAACAGCAAGAAACGTACATGACTTGTTACATAATGATTTGCACATGTCCTTAATATTGGTGTCGGAAATGGAATGGTCAAAAACTAGACGCATCTATTAAAATGAAATTATTGGTAGTAGATGGAATTACAGACTTTGTTTACATTTTGATCTACATATTTATTAACAGACTAAGTTTGATTTAGCATTATTATAATAGCAAATACATACATGTGCCATTTTATATGGATTCCTAAAATGTTTCAGCATCAAAAGTTTTATTTCCTTTGTACCAAACGTTTTTTTTCTTTTGTTTGAATTAATGTCAAAATATTATTTCAAAGCATTACACAGTAAACATCAGTATTATTTCTGAATGTAAACACATGAAAAACGAGTGTTAACAATCTCAACTTTAGTTTGATGATCTTATATTATTCCGATAGTTTTAACAATCTCTTTACATAGAAATGCTTGATGGTATAGGAAAAATGGTTAAACATCTGCTTAAAAAGTGTTGCAGTCTGAACTCTTTCTATCATACAGTCCAGGTTACCTCATTTCAGTATGATTATGTTCATCTACTTTCAAACAATAACTATTATTTTATTTCTTCACTCTATGTAAAATAACCGCGACAGATTATTGTTGAAATTTAACACCTTATGAAGCCGCATTTTTTCATGCCCTGGTTGGCAAAACAACTGCATCAAGAGGCATGTACTTTTGGCTTTAACTCATTGGCAAACAATAAAATTTTAGGCTGGTCCAAATTCAAAAGATGTTGCAGACGACAACATCAAGTGAATGAATTTTGAAATGTGTTTGTCTTTTGGGATTGAAAACATTGTGGAAAATGAAGAAATTGCTTGCCACAAGCAATTTCTTCATTTTCCACAATGTTTTCAAAAGCTTGTATCTTTTGAGGAGTCAAAAAGAGTCAATCTATGGGAATGGGTTGATTCAGTGAATCATTGTTTAAATGCATTACTTAAACTATTGCTTACCAAAGGTGTTTTTACATATATGTACAGTATTTTCATTTTCCTTTCGACAGCATTTTTTCACACAATGTTTTGTACACTATTATGTCTAGATATGTGGACCCGCACTAAAAGGTTGTGTGATTCATAATAATACAGTTTGAGTGTTTAAAAACATTTTTAAAAGTTGCATATCATTGGTGACGGTCGATAATGTCGTAACTACAGCTTGAATAAGCTGCAGTTACAACATTTTTTAACGTAATCATTCTGCCAAAGTCTGCATTTGCATAGATATTCATTGAATACATTTGAAAATATCGTAATTGTATAAGCTGTGCTTACAATGACTGCAAACATTACTGATGCTTTAAAAATCTACAGTTTACCAACTACTGTCGACACTCGTTATCTCGACATCGGATAAGTCGAAATTCCACTTAAATCGAAGTAAAAGTAATGTCCCATCCTCAACATATGGATACCAAAATGAATTCCGAAACAAATATAGCCATTGAATTTTAGTAGGAAAAGGATAGAAATTGCTCGTGTCGAGCAATTTCTTTCCCTTTCCTACTATATTTCAATCATGGAAACATATATGCCCATCAAAAATGGTTAAAAGACGTTTTCATCGAATATAATCAAAATAGGATGAGTCGAACTCCGGATATGTCGAGGTATTTTGTCTGCCCCTCTGACTTCGACACAACGAGTGTCGTCTGTATATAACTGAGAGAGAAGCAGTCACGTGTTAATGCTTTAGACCAATCATCGTTTCCCATTTATCACGTGAATATTGTAAACAGTATCAACGAAAATATATAAAGCTGCTTTTCAACGAAAACCTCGTAACTGCAGCTTGTTATAAGCTGCAATTACGAGGTTTTCGTTGAAAAAGCGACGATAAGGTGATTGGTTTAGCAGAGCTCTGTAAACAAGAGTCACTCTTTCCGTTTATGTTCCTAGATACCAATGCACGAACTGTTTCATGTATTTCCCATTCCTTGAATTATACATGTATGTATTGTTCACAGACGACCAAACGGCATTTTAAAAGTATTATGATAAACACAAACGGAGCATCAATTATAAATCGTCGGTATTATTACAAAACCTCGTAACTCCAGCTTGATTTAAGCTGGAGTTACATGGTTTTGCAATAACACCGACGTTGTGTTAGTTATACCTCGAGTTTGCGAAAAGATCCAGTGACAGCATTCGCTGTATGAGCAATCTGATAAGACTTTTCACATGAAATATCTATCTGTCTACCATATAAATCGAAACACGCCGCTTTGAACAGATAGAATTGTCTCTGTCAGTAGTATAAAGGATCTAAAGAGACGCCTATACTACTAGTTCTTTAATCTCTTTGATCTCGATCGATCATTTGTTTTTCTCAGTTCCTAACTAAGGTAATATTCTGAAAACATCGACTATAGTTTATATGCATTCACATTTCATGTTCTTAAACTTAAATCCAAACAACATACATGTTTACTGTTCCCATTTAAAAGCTGCCGCAAACGAAATAATGTATGTTGATGGAAATAAGATTAGTGCACAATATAGAAAAGAAAATGTATAGGCAGAAGGAGGAAATGCTGGTTATCATTATTTTCTTTTCCTTTTGTCTCAATATTTTATATTAGGGACGCCAAACCAGCGCTTGTTTTGAAAAGCGTTAATGTACATTACCCCGAGGCTCTATCTAAAAGCTATTGTGCAAGTGCGTAAAAATATATATGTATAGTACGGTTACAACGTGGTGACACTTGTTTACATAATTTATCTATACAAACAATGCAATATCAAACTCTAAATCACTAGAATTTTGCATGCGATGGTTAGAATCTTGCAGGTGTCTCGCACCTGCAAGATTCAAATCAACGAATGCAAAATTATATTGAGAATTAAATATGCATTTTCCATGTTTACAAATGTACAATTTTTTAAACACGTGTCGTTATATTGTAACCGCACTCTATGCATACGATAGTCTTGTGATAGACCTCGAGTCCCCTTTCAAGTAATCATTGTGGGAAAATGAACAATTTGTTTGTGTTTTTTGAATGCATTTCATGTGATATTCGTAACAATGTGTGGTCTGTATAGAAAAATAAAATGAATTTTAGTCAAATATGGTATGTTTTATTACTTCACATTCCTCTCAAATTGTTTAACCCTTTCCCAAACAGCCGAAATTATGACTGGTTTAATTTGAAATTTGCTGCAGACTACAAACGGATATTGATGATGATTGGATTTGTGTATAACACATAGCACCGAAAATATTGATACAAAAGGAGAAAATGCTGATAATCAGCATTTTCTTCTTTTGTCTCAATGTTTTCATATGCCTTTTTTGTTGGGGAAACCAGGTCTTGTTTGGGAAAGGGTTAAAACATTTACAGCTCACGATAGATGACCTGGCAGAGCAGCCCATGTTCATCGATAGAGATGTTCTGCCAAGTCATTTATTGTGAGCTTTACCAAGATCATCTGTAATGCACTCTTTCGCTCTCATTCATTGTTGTTTCATCAACAGTGAGTGCAAAAATGCATAGGCCTAAAGCACAAATTTCTCCACGTATCTTTACGATTTAATTTCGCCGATAGAGTTAAAAAAGGAGCAGCTGTGTTTGTTTTGTTTTTTTTGCCTTTTAGTCTTATATAATGTGTAATCTGATCGGAGTCGAGAGCGTTAGTCGACGCCCAGATATCAACATATCGATGCTTTTCAACAAAACATCGTAACTGCAGCTTAAAACAAGCTACAGTTGCCAGGTTTTCGTTGAAAAGAAGCGACGATATAAGAGTTAAGGAGCTCATTTTGAGCAATTTCTTCTTTTCCCATAATGTTTTTATTCAATATTTTACACGAATTCCTAAAAAGTCCAAGGGAGCCATTTTGTAGAAATTAAGTTGTGTGGTACTTTTGAAGCTGTACACAGTGCTCTGATTTACATGAAGCTGCAATGGAGCCGATGTTGCTTATTGGGCTGGGGTGAACACTGTAAGTTAGTGATTCGGGCTCTGAATTAGTATCTGTAATCTTCGCATGGAAAAGAATATTGAGGTCGTTAGCGGCAGCCCACAAAACATGGTCTTTGGACAAGATATTTTTGAGCCCCAGTAGGAAAGCAATTGGATATGCGAATTTGTCGTACGTAATAAGACTTGTTGAAATCGACATAAAGGCCCTGAAACAGGCAGGAGGCTGCGGCAGTCATAAATTTTATGAGCCGAGATCTGGAAAAACGTCCCTTATAGCATTTGAGACAGCCATGCTTCAAGATCAGGCTGTGCCTAGATGCAGTCTGACATGGATCCATGTTACTCTCATATGGTTGATACAGACCATGAAGAATCCATTGGAGAACAACATGGTTCATGATCAGACTGCGTGTATACACTGGATCCATGTTGGGCTCAAAAGCCTCAAGGGACGTTTTTCCAGATCCTCGCTCATACAATTATCACGTATCCATAATAATTTGAAGCACGGACATGTAAACTTTGATGAGCTCGTACTGGAATATTTCGAATCCTGGGCAAGTATATTTCGTCGCTTTTCAATGAAAATCTCGTAACTGCAGCTTGTTTTAAGCTGCAGTTACGAGGTTTTCGTTGAGAAGCGCCGATTTGTCTAGACTACACCTGTGCCAAATTTGGTGTTTTCGTGACAAAATTAATGATGGACCCCATTTTTCTGATATATCCGCCTAACTACGAAGGCCAAATTACATAAAACACCTTTTTAGTAATTGACATGTTAGGTCCCAATCATCTCACAAGAGCTTTTAAATAGGCACAATTTTCGTTGAGGACACTACGGTACTGTTGATTCTATCCATTGTGTTCATTATATAGTTTTTGTGCAATGAACTATCTTTTTGTACATACATACTGAACAAAAATGAAAACTTTATTACACTTCAAGATTTCTTGTTTCTGGAAAGGTATCGAACTAAAAGCCTAAAATATATACTCAAAAGAAAAAGTTTAGTCAGTATTTTTGATGGTCAATTATTCGGCATAAATACAACATATTGTAGAATTTCACACGATAGTTGTTCGATTGACGCATGACAAAAACCTACAAGTTGATGAGGGCATTTTACATCCGTTGCGGACACTACAGAAAGAGTCAAATTAATGGATTGTTTGATGGACTTGTTCTGTTGTATTTAAAAGGGAGACTGAAGTGCACTAAAATGCGGGTACTCTGCACAACAAGTCATTTCTAAAATCGGCCCAAAACTAAAGAAAAACAATGATCATCTAGCTTAGACATATGTTTGTGCTCCTGTCTACCAGGCAGAAGCTTATTGACAGCTTCAACTTTAAGGGCAACATTACAGCACACTTGACATAAACAACACCGGCGGTTTGTCTCAGAGACCTTTTTCAGATTCCTGGGTTTCTGAAGTTGCCAGCGTATTCTGTAGATATTTCGAACACCCTGGAGATACTGCTAGCTTTTCTATTATGCGCGCTCTCTTAGCTGGTGTGTGAGGAAGACTACTTTTGGCCCTTTTCAATCTCCTGTACTCTGACATTCTGTTCTTAAAAGGTTCATTAACATATTTCTCACTTTTTTACTAATTCTTTGATGTCCAGGAATTTCATCCTCGCTTTCTTCTTGTAGACCATTGACCTCACTTGCCTCAGTTTTATCTAGTTCGCCACTTACACCAGGCTGTTCAACACTTTCTGAATCTGAATGTTCTTTGATTTCTTCCGCTGTTGTTCTATCAATATTCTGTTCTTCCATCTCGGGAGAGTCATCTTCATCTTTGTCATTTGTCGGCACAGTTAATGCTTGTGTAACGTTCCGAGCTGCATGGCTACATACAGACAACAAGCAGTCCATTCAGAGAAAAGGATCCTCAACCCTAAATGGGCTGATGTGTATATATGTATACCAACTTTTTCACGTTTTTCCCTGGCCAGGCAATCTCATTAGCATATTACCTGCCAGATTACCTCCCTTTAACCGTCACATTCCTCCCTACTACTATGACTTCGCCCCGAAGTCATCAACTATCTCACAGAGCATGCTACAACCCGAGCTGCACGGCTATATCTACCTACAAGGAAGCGAAGCTTCACGAGATTCATACGGGAGATGAGCCTTCTACCCAGTGTTCCAGCAATGCACTGTTTCTCAATAGGCAAGGAACTGACCTATCCGAAGGGGGTAACCATGGGTAAGGGATAGCTGGAGATGGCTATCGCATTATCCCGTAGCTGCCACAAATTGTAACGTTCCAAGGTGTATGGTTACATACAGACAACAACCAGTCTATTCAGAGAAAAGGATCCTCAACCCTAAGTGGGCTGATGTTTCTATATGTATACCAACTTTTTCACATTTTTCCCTGGCCAGGCAATCTCATTAGCATATTACCTGCCAGATTACCTCCCTTTAACCCGTTCCCAAACGGCAACATTTTAGGGTGATCCACTTTAAAAACTGCCAAAAATGACAAAATGGATGTTGTTAAAGATAAGATTTGTGTAAAATATGGCACAGAAAATATTGAGACAAAAGGAGAAACTGCTGGTTATCAGCAGTTTCTTCTTTTGTTTCAACGTTTTCCCAAGCCATTTCGATTAGGGACGTCAAAACCAGGTCTTGTTTGGGAAAGGGTTAACCGTCACACTTGTTTGACCTCACAACTAGGTGTAGACCTGCAACTGGGACTATCACCAACATCACGCAACTTCACCCTAAGACGCCAGTTCTGAGTGCGCTTTACAGCTGCTTTCTTCTTTTCTTGGTCCATTTTCTTTCTTGAATAGTAATACTCGCTCACTCGTTTTCTTTCATTGGTTTTCTTTCTTGATGCCTTCCCTGAATTTACCCTTTTACTTGCATGACTTGACCCAGGTTGTTCTTGATCTTTTTGTTGTTTCTCAGCTTTCTTTTTCCTTCTGTATGTTGCCATTTCCTCCCTTTTCTTTTCTCTTAGTTTAGATTTCTGTTCATTGTCTTTATTTGCTTGTATTCGGAGCGCATGTCGGGACTGTTTTTTCCTCAAAGCGTCTGCTTTCTTAATAGAGTCATGTAATTCTTTGTTTTCTTTAATTAATTTCCTACGCTTTCTTGACCTCTCTGTGCTTGTCATGGTCTTCTTCTTCTTTCCTTTGGACCTTGGTTGTGCCATTTTTACACCAGATCTGGAACAGAGGTGTCATTTGAGACATGATGTTTAATAAATGCAAAACTGTGTAGTGTCTGCAACGTTTTTTGTATCGACATATCATGCCAAGACATAAACAAAGCACAAAAAAGTATCATTATATTTCTTCGCTCTTTTATGTTAAGTTTGATACAGCACGAAGAAAATGTATACAAACCTAAGGTAAAATCACATTATTCACAACACATATTTTATTTGAACATGAAGTTATGCTACTATAACAGATATTTAAAGGGACATAACATTCCGATTTCGTTTTTTTAAAGTATGTCTTGATGCAAAGTTTGGTTATTCTAATACGTATAAATGCTATTAGTCCAGCAACATTAACCCGGGACATCTGCATATGTAATGACCCCACGTCGGTAATGTTTTGTTAAGACGCTCAGCTAACGGACTTTGGTCACGAAAATCAAGTTGTTCCGGGTTAATGTTGCTGGACAAGATCAGTTTTTTGAAGTTGTTATTTATAAGCGAAAAATACGCCTTTAAAGTTGAGACAGAAATGGTATATTACATATACTCCTCACAAAAAGTTAAGCAACAAAAGTAATTCTCTCAATATTCTATTTATACACGCGAGAATTTTTGCACAGATTTGTTATTTGGACAGCCATATCTATGCTTAAACACACTTAAAAGAATACTGAATGTTATCGTCTCCAAAAACAGCTATCACGTGATTAGAACACACTCACCCCCAAAACATGCATGCAAAATGTGTCGCATATACGGATTTCAAACTTGGCATTAGCTCCGTATGTGCTTAAAATGCGTCAATTTGACAAATTTGATGTCATCAACATTTGAATCATGCTAATACGTCACTTGACTCCAATTGAAGTGGTTCAAATTATTGGAAAGCTACAGGGTGGGGCAACCAAGACTGCTGCTGCATTTCACTTTAAATTTCATCGCAGTATTGACTGAAGAGCAATAACCCGATACAATCAAACTGGACAGATGTCAGAGAGACCACGTTCAGGCCGTCTAAGAGTAACAACACCTTGTGAAGACCGTTATGTTGCAACCTTAGTCCGTAGGAACTGGCTTACAACGGCCAGATCGCTGGAAAATGACCTTCAGAGGATGTCAGGAAACCGACTTTCAATCCAAACCGTGAGGAACACGTTTCACACAGAAGGTCCAAGGTCCAGGATACCACTTCAACGGATCCAACTTCCCCCAAAACATCGATGACACAGATTAATATTGAAACATCAACATCAAAACTGAGGGTCACTCGTTGGCGTCACTAACTCTTAACTGACTCGTCAAGATTCTGTCTTGATTCTAATGATGGCATGACACGTGTGTGGAGAAACGGTACTGAACGGTTTGCCGACTGTAACATCGCCGAACACGACCAACATGAACGTGGGAGTTTGATGATCTAGAGAGGTATCAGTGTTGATCACAGAACAGAGCTGGTTGTCATTAGACCAGGTTCAATGACTGGTGTAAGGTGCATTTACGAGATCATCACGCCTGTTATCATCCTTCTGGCACAGTAAACAGATCCAACTGTTATGTTAATGGATGGTAATGCCCGTTCCTATCGTTCTGGAATTGTGACTGAAGTTCTGTGGACCAACAACATCAGACATATAGACTGGCCTGCTACGTCTCTAGACCTTAATTCGATAGAACATACATAGACATTCTTTGAGGGCGTGTCTATGGTCAGCATGTTCGCCCACAGACTCTGGATGAACTGCAACAGGTCTTGCAGACAGAATGGAGGATCAATCCACAACGGACATTAGACAGACAAATCTGCTTGATGCCAAGGTGTGTTAGGGCGTGTGTTGAACATCGTAGGGGTCATACCAGGTCCTTGATGCTCGATTATGGCCTGAAGTGGCCGGAAAACAACTTTTTACACATTCTGAACTGCTGGCGAGTGACGTTTTGCACCATTGTTTCGTCGGGACGGTTTTCGAGGATCTGTAACTTTGTTATCGTTTGATGATTTTCCCAATCATTTAACGTAATTTGTGTAATAAGACCCCAACTTTGTATTGTATAAAACATAGATCATTAGATGTGATAAAACACATTTGAGAAAGAAAAGCATCTTTGTTGCTTAACTTTTTGTGAGGAGTATATAAATCCGAACTGTTGTGGACAACAATTTGATTAATTTTAGCACAAAAATATATATTTCTCGTAAACGGCCCAATATTTTGGCTTGGAATTTTCAGGATTTTCACGAGAAAATATGCTCTTTCAGATAAAAATAAAAGTAAATTTTTGATAAAATATCGTGAAATGTCACTTTAAAGCTTATTATTGAAATACTTCTAGATTAATAACTTCACCACCATAGAGCAACCACAATTAACAAATGGTTAAACACATTTCTATACTAAAATGTACAGCTTTAAATTCCATTTTTATTTACAAAAACTAACGCTGTGGACACTACAGACTGTTGCGGACACTACACTGCAAAACTTTCTGCTTCTGTTTTCTACGTCTGAAGCAAAACCCTCCAATATTTTGGCCATTGATAAAGTACAACAGTCTATTTCCATAGGCCAATTGATAACTTCATCAGCTCAGGAATATCAAATTCAGACAAGCATTTGTTTGTGTTGCGGACACTACACATATTTTCGTAGAAACACCCACCTGAAATGTAAAGATGTATAGAAACCACATCTGGCGTTAGGCTTGTATCAGATATTATTATTTGTTCATGAGACCATCTCCATATGCTCTCCAGTGTAAATTAGGTATTTTAATGCTATTTATGCACTAAAAAGAAGTCATTTAACAAGGGATATCTGACAAAATGTAAAACGCATAACAGACCACATCATTTATGCAATTTACTGTAAAATCCTTATTTTTTCACTGAATTGCATGGGGTAAAAAGTGTTTAATAGTTAAGGAAACCTACTATTTTCACAATGATTGAATTTCTAAAAGCGATGCCTTTATCTATCTAAAATTATGCTGTGAAAATTGTTAATTTTTCATTCTTACAGCATAACGTTAAAAAATGACTGAATTGGACACCATTTTGTCCCGATGTGAAAAAATTATGAACATATGCATGTCATATACCATTTAGAAGGGTAATATGATGACCTTTGGGCAAATTTGAAGCATTATGACCGTAAATAGTGTGTAAATAGCACAGTGAATCTATTATAACAAAGACAACTTGTCTGTGCGCACTTTATGGAGGTGGGTCCTTTTTTATAGAAAATTGCCCCCTCCAGAACACGAATGAAATTCACATGAATAATAAATTTATGTATACTTAAACCTCCCGAAATATTTAAGGAATCAAAATAGCCCAAAAGGGTGTATAAGAGCTCTGAAGTATGGTATATGGGAGTGGCCACAATTGCATAATAGAAATCAAATTTGGTCAAAATGTTTAAAAGCTAAAAGTTTTGTCGATGATGTCATACAAAATGTAAAAGCAAATTGTTTTTCTTTTTTTGTATAGCATTTATACTGAACCCAAAAAGAAAATCGCAAAGTATGAGGGCATCACATATATGCTCACATGTATACTTGAAGTAACTTTTAAAATTAATTTTGTTTGCAGAATTGGTCTGCGAATCGCCGTATAAACACCCAATATGCTTATTCAAAGTACAATTCGAAATTCACGTATGCGCAAGGAATGGGCAAAATGATTACACGCGATGTATCTTTGCTTATACAAAAATATTGTTATATGTGTAAAACTGTAGAAAAGATTCGACAAACGTTTCTAACTAAAGTTTTGTATTGGAATTTTAATGCCAAGAATTCCCGAAAAAATGGCCTTGGGCATGCTTGAAGCTGGGTATACAACTGTGGAGGTTGCAGGCTGGCAGCTCGTGTTGGTGTATTCACGCAATCAATCAGAAGCATTCGGAAGTGGTTAACAAAGACCGAATCTAAATAAATTTAGATATTATCTTTCAGTAACATCTAACGACCACCCGTTATGGGTCATCTTCTGTGACCTTTCTTTCGACCAATCAGATTGTAGCTTTGGAAAAGTTGGAAGTAATTTGGCATGCGCACGGGCATGCGCACTACACTTCCGTTTCTAAGGATAACAAGATACACCCAAATACATGTACACTTCCAAATTTTTAACCGTGACCTGCGCATGAAGAGAGCAAACAAAAGGTCACGTGGTCTTTTTACTATATAATTCATTGTGCGAGTCGTTATTTTCGCGCGAGCATTTTTCATTTATTCTGCCTAAGTATTAAGAATATTTTATACAGTCATTTGCGTTAATTATTAGAATTTTCAGTTACAGGAATATTTTTGCAACTTTGATTAAAAAAAAGAGATTTTTTGCTTGTAATCATTCGTACCCTGTCTCCATCGCCCATTACCACCATGCAAGTTCAGGATGAGCTACTGCTTTTGAAAACCATATAAAAAGAATTTTGCAGGAGAAAGTGAGCTCCTTAGTACTGTCCAAGTGTGAGCGGTAATATTTTACATGTATTTGTGCTCTAGATTAGAGCCAATAATGGACAGGTCACAGGATGGATTCCCAGCCGCGGAGCGTGGGCAATTATAAATTAACTTATTGCTGAAATATTGTTGAGAGGCGTTAAATTAAAAAAAGAAATGAAAGAAAAATGTTTTAAACTTTTACCAAACAAGAAATGTTAATGTTTTGACTATCAAGGGCGGATCCAGGATTTTTTTTCAAGGGGTGGGGGTGAGGTCTAGCCCAAAATATGGCTTTAAATTTGTGAATTTTGTAATGTTAGATACCATACTAATGCTGTGTAGTCAAAATTCGATTTTCTACCTATTCAAGGCGGGGTCCGGACCCCCGACCCCCTTTTAGATCCGTCTTTGACTGTCTTACAGAGATTGTTTCAAAAATCATTTCAAGGGGCAAAATAATGAAATACTTTTTTAAAATCAGCATTTTCTCCTTTTGCCTCAAGGTTTTCGTTACTATATGAGATCTACTATATTTTTCATGGGGGTCCAAGCCCAATTGCCAGGGGGGGGCGGGGGGTCCACGCCCAAATGATGACTTAAATGTGTTAAATTATATATAACATTAGGCCTATATTGACGCTTTAATTATAGTCAACATTCAATTTATGGCTGATTCCGGGGGGAGGGTAGTGCGGACATCCCGACCCCCCCCCCACTCTAGATCCGCCCTTGCACTTACTTTCATGATACCCATCCTGTTATCTGCAAGAGCTTTCAAATTGAATCAGGTGCCGTTTAGGAAAGGGTTAAGCCGCTGTCAAACTTGAAAAGTCTAAATAATTTGTCGTTTGGGAAATGGGCTTTAACAGCTATGTTTTTATTATCAAATTGATCTACCATAATGAATTATCTTTCTTCATAAACCTTTCGGTACTGACATAATCATCTTCACACTGAAAATGGCATGTTTCGTACTTTTTTTTTGTTGGGGAAGGGGGTTTACGTGAATATGACAGTTTAGCCTTGCGGCTAGGTCCTCAAAAGATCCGAGGATATTACTTTTTCGGAGGGTCAAAAATGACTTAAAAGCCGATAAAGGCCATAAATGGAAGTCAATCAATGATATCCCGTCGAGATTCACAGACGAATCATCACTAAACGGTGTGTGATTCCTCTTAAACTTCTTCTTTCCTCCGTTCATTTCCATTGCACGTTGGATGCCTTACTCACATTTGGGTCAGAGCCTCGATCTGGCATCAAAAAGTGTTACTATTTTTAGTAACAAATTGGAAGTGTATTTGGGTGTATTAGTAGCCATGGTCGCCTCCAGTGCGGTGATTTCACTACAAAGACCAAGACCAAAGTCCGTTAATTTTGAGAGCAAAGACATGGCATTTATGAAGTAGTTCTATAGTTTTCGGTATATATTTTTATTATATATACATGTATTATCGGGTTATAACTCAGATTAGAGATTGAATTTTTCATCGCAATTTTTGCTCATGTTTTTCTTAGACAATTCTTTTTAAGATGAATTGATCTTATTTGACATGAAAACGAAGATTCATAAAACCTTTAACCCTTTCCCAAACAAGACTTGACCCCCGGTTTCTCGAAAAAACTTAAGTATATTCTCATGAGAACATTCTCAACTTCAAAGGGATACTCTCCAACGTTGAAGGGTATTCGATTGAAGTTCACGTGGATTTCGTGCGATTTGAGCACGGTGCTCAGATTTGAGTCTGAGAACGCACTTAAGTTTTTTTTCGAGAAACCGGGGCCTGGTTTTGACGTCCCTGATAGAATATACTTAGGAAGACATTGAGGCAAAAGTAGATAGTGCTTATAATCAGCACTTTCTGCTTTTGCCTCAATACTTTCTGTGCCATATTATACACATATCCTATCTTTATCAACATGAGCTTTGTCGTCTCCAGCGACTTTAAAAAACAGTCTAAATTTTACTGTCTGGGAAAGGGTTAAATGCTTAGAAATGAAATGTACCGATACTCATAGATAGAAATACTCATATCAACCCATACCAGCCTAAAGTAGTGAAAAGTACCGAATTGCATACTTCGGCACTTCTTGGTCCGGACAAATGGTTACCGGTATTTATGACCCATAACCATTTAAAATACCGAAACAGACCAAAACACATAGAAATACCAATAGCCACTCATAACCACATAAAATACTAAAACGTACCGAAATGCTTACTTCGGTACTTCTAGGTCCGAACAAATGGTTACCAGTGTCTATGGCCCATAACCACTTAAATATCCGAAACGGACCAAAACACACAGAAATAGCCATAGC
Source organism: Fragum sueziense (assembly GCA_963680895.1). Classification (NCBI taxonomy): domain Eukaryota; kingdom Metazoa; phylum Mollusca; class Bivalvia; order Cardiida; family Cardiidae; genus Fragum; species Fragum sueziense. The sequence continues at coordinate 31,984,027 of OY804596.1, forward strand.
CATCAATAACCAACCAAATTACCGAAAAGTACCGAATGCATATTTCGGTACTTCTTGATCTGAACAAATAGTAATCGGTATGCCCATAACCACTTAAAATACCTAAACGTACCAAAACACATAGAAATATCCATAGCGACCCATAACCACCTAAAGTACCGAAAAGAACCGAAATGCACACTTCGGTATTTCTTGGTCTGAACAAATGATTACCGGTCTTTATGACCCATAACCACTTTAAATACCGAAACGGACGAAACACACAGAAATACCAATAGCCACCCATAAACAAGTTTGATATGTATAAATCATAACACAGCATATCTGATATTTCAGATCATTTAAGGACAGGTCCTCCATTTATTTCCTACGATAAGATTTTTTTTATTTTTTCTGTGTCGATATTTTAATATATGAGAAGTAAAAAAATGACTTAAAAACTATAGGTCACCAAGCGGATTAAAAAAGTTATTGGATTTCAAGGGAGACTACTCCTGTCTAAAATTGCAAAATGAGGTGTCACTTAAATACCCACAAAAAAGGAGTTCGAAATGACTAGGATTACTACTTAACCCTTTCCCAAACAAGACCTGGTTTTGACGTCCCTAATAGAAAAGGCTTGGGAAAACATTGAAACAAAAGAAGAAACTGCTGATAACCAGCAGTTTCTCCTTTTGTCTCAATATTTTCTGTGTCATATATTACACAAATCCTATCTTTATTAGCAACGCTTTTGTCATTTGTGGGAGTTTTTGAAGTGGATCACCTTAAAATTTTGCTGTTTGGGAAAGGGTTAAATCAGCCTTTATTGTGTTCAACATGTTTTATTCTGTCTAAATGGGTATCAAGTTGGGAAAATTTGGTGATGATTTTGAAATTCTTAGTAAAACATTTATTCAAAAGTAGCTGAAATTGCTCTTTTTTTGCAACGTTTCTGATAATAAAAAATATTCCAGCGGTAAGATTTTTCTCTTTTTTTGTATAGACATAGTGCTTAGTCATACCTGCAAAAACAAAAAAAGAAAACCAGATCTATATCAAACCAAGCGTTTTTCTTAGTTATAAGTAAAATTAGGTTTACTTTTTGCAGCTCTGTCCGAAATTGTTTCACTACTATTATCCATTTTCTTCCTTATTACCAGCTTTAGATAATAAAAAGTGTCATCTTTTGTGTCCATCTGAAGCGGACTAGCTCATAAAGACGCCGCTTTGCTTTTGTTGCTCCGTTTCCTATCGCTAACGCCACATGTTGAAAGCGTAACTGAAAGCGAAATGTACCATCCGAGTACTATTACACTTTAATTGACCAAACAGAGAAAATTGAAATAATCCAAAAGGGTCTTGTCATTTATCAACCAAACATTAACTAAATGTAAAAATACATTTGCTGAAAAGGCCAATTACTGAAACAGCTTTATTTCGTTATTTAGGATATGCGCAGTAATTTGCGCAGTAACAACTGGAGGATCTGTCCTTAACGTATTCATGGACCAATCAAAATTCTTTGAAAAATTTATGTAAAGGGTCACCCGAGGAATATTCCTGCAGAGTTAGGTCAAAATTGGCCCATTGGTTTGAGAGGAGAAGATTTTTAAAGAAAAAGTTAATGGACGCACGCACGGACGGACGGGCGCACGACGGACACAACGCCATGACAATAGCTCGCTGGCCTTCGGCCAGTGGAGCTAAAAACTATATGGAATTTGTGAACATTACAGAACAGAAAATACTGAAGGAAAAGGAGCAAGTGCTAATAATCAGCATTTTGTTTTTTCTTTCAAAGTTTTCTGACACTAAATTCCTTCAGAGACATGAAAACATGGTCTTGTTAGGGAAAGGGTTAATGAACGTTGAATTGATTTTCATGTGACTAAAATTCAACACAAAAGTTCTAAGAAGGGTATCTCAAAAAAAAAAAAAAAATGGTCTTGGAGATGTTTTGAAAATTCAAAGTAAAAATAAAAAAATTGCAAAAAGTCACCTAAGGAACATTCTGGCAAAGTACACTTATAATATGTCCAGTGATTACAGAAGCGGCAATCAATGAAAAATTGTCTAATGATTTCTGATAAGCCCCATCCTGCCATGCACCCATTTTTGGACAAAAAACAGGTTTTTTCTAACATTAGACCGCTTGACCTAGTTTTCAACCCCAGTGACCCAATTTCAATCCTTCAATGATTTCATCAAAACAATCACTCTGACCTCTTTTCAGATTGACTGGGCAGAAAATATGACCTCTGAAGGGCATACAAGGTTTTTCTAAGATTTGACCTAATAAAGATTTATGTTTAAAGAACTTTTTCATGGTTTGTCCAATTCTGATAAGCCCTACCCTGCCGCACCCAAAGGAGGGGTTTCCATAAGGCCATTTTCCTGGGACCTAAATTTTCCAATGATATTTTTAGTACAAATAGATACATAAAGGAGACGTGTTTTGCCGAAAAGTCTGAATCGAACGGACCTTTGGTTTGGTGTATATTGTATATTGAAAGTGGGTGGGGTAATTTTTTTCAGGCGCTACCCAAGGTTCTTATTAATCAATTTTCTATCTAAATGTAAAAAATTGGCGAATTTTTTTAAAACATTATGTTTTGTATATGAGCCCATGTTAAGATGACATTAAATTCATTGGCTTGCTTATTATAAATATCAAAATATTTGGAATTTTATGTAATTTTTCAATTTTTTGTATATTTTCATCTCCCAACTTTGGGGAAAACATCAACACGTTTTTATAAAGTGGCATAATGGAATAATATTTTAGGTGAGAACTTGTTAATAAATGGTCATTGCAAAATTATGAGGGATTTTTGATAGCTAGTCGGGTAAATAAGTTACGGGCCCTTGAATGCACGAAAACTCATGACAAATTGTGAAATAAATAACAAATTACATTTTTTCTGACTTTCTTTCGTACAGAAAGGCAGAAATGTTTAATTAGCTTAAATTATTGCTGCCCTCAGCAAATAGTACTATAAATAAGCTATTGTGGTCAGTTTCGTCTGTTGTCCGTCCGTCTGTCTGTCTGCCCGTCCATACTATCAGGTTTACACTCTAGAATCCACAAATATTATCCGATCTTCACCAAACTTTGTCAAAATGTGTATGGTCATAAGCCCTTGTGATAGATAAATTTTGGACGGAATTGCTGCAGAAAAGGCTGAGTTATGTGCCCTTGAATGTCAAAAAATGCTATTTTTGACACTTTTTGCGATCAAAAATTTTCAAATATTACCCAGTCAAATGCAAAACCAAGTGAAAATGTTTGCATTTATAATATCTTGGGTGAGTGTGATTTTCATCCCGATCGAAATCGCAAATTTTGAGTTATCTGCCCTTGAATTTGGCAAAATTGCTGTTTTAGACTTCATTTTCTCTTTAACATCCACCAATATTTAAAAAAATGAAAGCAAAATTTGGACAAATTGTTGATGTCCAATAGATCTTTAATAGGTTAAAGTTTTGGCATCATTTGAAATGCTTTTCCCAAATTATCTGCCATTGAATTAGACAAATGTGTGGGTTTATGTGCAAATCTAGGGCTAATACGGCAATTTTGCTAAATTCAAGGGCGGATAACTCAAGATAAACATTTTCAATCTGCCTGAAATTCTTACACGTCTGATATATTATAGACAGAAATAATTTGTCCTCTATCGGTTTTAATTGCTCCATGTTTGTGGATGCTAAAGGGAAAATAAAGCCGAAAAATTGCAGTTTTGCCAAATTCAAGGGCGGATAACTCAAAATTCACGTTTTCAATCTGAATGTAAATCACACTCACCCAAGATATTATAAATGCAAACATTTTCACTTGGTTTTGCATTTGATTGGGTAATATTTGAAATTTTTTTATTGCAAAAATTGTCAAAAATAGCATTTTTTGACATTCAAGGGCACATAACTCAGCACTTTCTGCAGCAATTCCGTCCAAAATTTATCTAACACAAGGGCTTATAACTATACACATTTTGACAAAGTTTGGTGATGATCGGATAATATTGTGGATATTTGGATTCTAGAGTGTAAACCTGATAGTATGGACGGGCAGACAGACAGACGGACGGACAACAGACGAAACTGACCACAATAGCTTATTTATAGTATTATTTGCTGAGGCCAGCAATAATTTAAGCTAATTAAACATTTCTGCCTTTCTGTACGAAAGAAAGTCAGTAAAAATGTAATTTGTTATTTATTTCACAATTTGTCATGGGTTTTCGTGCATTCAAGGGCCCGTAACTCATTTACCCGACTAGCTATCAAAAATCCCTCATAATTTTGCAATGACCATTTATTAACAAGTTCTCACCTAAAATATTATTCCATTATGCCGCTTTATAAAAACGTGTTGATGTTTTCCCCAAAGTTGGGAGATGAAAATATACAAAAAATTGAAAAATTACATAAAATTCCAAATATTTTGATATTTATAATAAGCAAGCCAATGAATTTAATGTCATCTTAACATGGGCTCATATACAAAACTTAATGTTTTAAAAGAATTCGCCAATTTTTTACATTTAGATAGAAAATTGATTAATAAGAACCTTGGGTAGCGCCTGAAAAAAATTACCCCACCCACTTTCAATATACAATATACACCAAACCAAAGGTCCGTTCGATTCAGACTTTTCGGCAAAACACGTCCCCTTTATGTATCTATTTGTACTAAAAATATCATTGGAAAATTTAGGTCCCAGGAAAATGGCCTTATAGACCAATTAAAATTTTACTAACAAAGTATTGTTGAATAACAAAGTATGGTCGAAAGTAACAAAGTATGGTTGATTTTAAGAATTTCTCGTGATTTCTCCCATTCTGATAAGCCACGCCCTGCAATGCCCACATTTATGGACCAATCAAAATTTCATAAACAAGTTTAGTATAGGGTCACTTAAGGTGCATTTCTACCAAGTTTAATTGAAATTGGCCCAATCGTTGATTTTTAAAGAATTATTTTGTGATTTTTCTAAGTCAGATAAGCCCAGCCCTGCCACACTCAAATTTATGGACTAATCAAAATTTCACGAACAAGTTAAGTAAAGACTCACCCGATGTACATTTCTGCCAAGTATGGAAACCCCTCCTTTATAGACCAATTAAAATTTTACTAACAAAGTATTGTTGAATAACAAAGTATGGTCGAAAGTAACAAAGTATGGTTGATTTTAAGAATTTCTCGTGATTTCTCCCATTCTGATAAGCCCCGCCTTGCCACGCCCACATTTATAGACCAATCAAAATTTCGCTGACAAGTTAAGTAAAGAGTCACCCAAGGTACATTTCTGCCAAGTTTGGTCAGAGTTGGCCAAATGGTTGATTTTTAAAGAATTATTTTGTGATTTCTCTAAGTCTGATAAGCCCAGCCCTGCCACGCCCACATTTATAGACCAATCAAAATCCTTTAAACAATTTAAGTAAAGGGTCACCCGATGTACATTTCTGCCAAGTTTGGTCAAAATTGGCCGAATGGTTGATTTTTAAAGAATTATTTTGTGATTTCTCCAAGTCTGATAAGCCCCGCCCTGCCACGCCCACATTTATGGACCAATCAAAGTTCTTTAAACAATTTAAGTATAGGGTCACCTAAGGAACATTCCTTCAAAGTTTGGTCAAAATTGACCAACTGGTTTGAGAGGAGAAGATTTTCAAAGAATTATTTTGTGATTTCTCGAAATTTGATAAGCCCCGCCCTGCCACGCCCACATTTATAGATCAATCAAAATTTCGCTGACAAGTTAAGTAAAGAGTCACCCAAGGTACATTTCTGCCAAGTTTGGTCAGAGTTGGCCAAATGGTTGATTTTTAAAGAATTATTTTGTGATTTCTCTAAGTCTGATAAGCCCAGCCCTGCCACGCCCACATTTATAGACCAATCAAAATCCTTTGAACAATTTAAGTAAAGGGTCACCCGATGTACATTTCTGCCAAGTTTGGTCAAAATTGGCCGAATGGTTGATTTTTAAAGAATTATTTTGTGATTTCTCCAAGTCTGATAAGCCCCACCCTGCCACGCCCACATTTATGGACCAATCAAAGTTCTTTAAACAATTTAAGTATAGGGTCACCTAAGGAACATTCCTTCAAAGTTTGGTCAAAATTGACCAACTGGTTTGAGAGGAGAAGATTTTCAAAGAATTATTTTGTGATTTCTCAAAATTTAATAAGCTCCGCCCTGCCACGCCCACATTTATAGGCCAATCGAAATTTCGCTGACGAGTTAAGTAAAGAGTAACCCAAGGTACATTTTTGCCAAGTTTGGTCAAAGTTGGCCAAATGGTTGATTTTTAAAGAATTATTTTGTGATTTCTTTAAGTCTGATAAGCCCCGTCCTGCCACGCCCACATTTATGGACCAATCAAAATTCTTTGAACAATTTAAGTAAAGGGTCACCGAAGGAACATTCCTGAAAAGTTTGGTCAAAATTGGCCCACTGGTTTGAGAGGAGAAGATTTCTAAAGAAAAAGTTAAAGGACACACGCACGACAGACACACCGCCATGACAATAGCTCGCTGGCCTTCGGCCAGTGGAGCTAAAAAGCAATAAATGTTCACCTCGATGTCTGAACATTAACATGCATACACAAGGACAGCGGTTTTGTGAAAATAAGCACTTTATCGTAGAATCAGTGTAAAAGGACATGAGATAGAGGCCATGTTAATTTTTTTTAAAAGTAGGTCAAACTCCAAGGTCAAAGGTCATGGTCAAATGTGAATGGTGTAGGTAGAAGGTGTCCATGTGTGAAATATCAAGGCTGTATGTGTAATAGGACATTAGATATAGGCCAAGTTAAAGTTTTTTAAAAGTAGGTCAAACCCGAAGGTCAAGGTCAAAAGGCCATGGTCAAATGTGAATGCTGTTAGTAGGAGGTGTCCATGTGTGAAATATCAAGGTTGTATGTGTAAAAGGACATGAAATATAAGCCAGGTTAATGGTTTTTGAAAGTAGGTCAAGCTCCAAGGTGAAGGTCACAAGGTCAAAGTCAAATGTGAACAGTGGTGGTAGGAGGTGTCCATGAGTGAAATATCAAGGCTGTATGTGTAATAGGGCATAAGATATTGGCCAGGTTAAAATTTACTTAAGGCCAGGTTAAAGTTTTTTTAAAAGTAGGTCAAACTCCAAGGTCAATGTCACAAGGTCAAAGGTCATGGTCCAAAATGAAAGGTCTTGGTTAGAGGTATCCTCAGGTATAATATCAATGCCGTGTCTGTGATAGGGCATAAGATGAAGGCCATGTTAAAGTTTTTTTAAACGGTCAAAAAGTAGGTCAAACTCCAAGGTCAAGGTCACAAGGTCAAAGTCTCAAATGAAAGATATTGGTTAGAGGTACCCACAGGTGAAATATGAAGGATGTATTTCTGATAGAGCATGAGATATAGGCCAGGTCAAAGTTTTTGCACACGCTGACACCGACATCAGGAGGTATGACAATAGCTCTTCCGAGATTATCATCCCAGGTGAGCTAAAAAGTGGATATAAGTACAGACGGACAGATGGACAGACAGACGGAGAAGATGACGCCAATATATGACCGCCTCTGGTGGCGTATAAAAATATTGTAGCAAAAGGAGAAAAGTGTTGATTATCAGGGTTTTCTTCTTTTGCCTAAATATATCCCAAGCACATTCTGTCAGGGAAAGGGTTTCGTTAACTCTAACCCAGGACCCAGTTTAAAAATTTTAAGTACGTTCTCTGACTCAAATTTGAGCACCGTGCTCAAATCGCACAAAATCCATGTGAACTTCAATCGAATACCCTTCAACGTTGAAGAGTATTCCTTTGAAGTTAAGCATGTTCTCATGAGTATGTACTTAAGTTTTTTCGAGAAACCAGGGCCTGGTTTATACAATGTGGCCCTGCTGTATTTACAAATGAGCCGGGATCTAGAAAAACGTCCCTTATAGCATTTTTACAAAGTAGGTTTCAAGATCAGTCTGTTGTCAAATGCAGTCAAATGTGCATCCATGCTGCTCTTTTTAAGTCACTACAGGTCACAAAGAAGCTATTAGAGAGCAACATGGATCCTGATCAGACTGTGCGTATGCACAGGCTGATCTGGATCTATGTTGGGCTCAAAAGCCTTCAGGGACGTTTTTCCAGATCCTGGCTCAAACGTAGGTCTATCTATGACAAATAAAAAACCCAACATAAAAGTTTCAATTTTTTATTGTCATTGCAACTAACATGTTAGTAAATGCGTAAAATTTATCAAAAATAGAATCCAACAAAATACAATAGATGTATAACATGGACAAGTATGGACGGACATACATGAAACATTTTATAGAATCAATAACTGCAGGAAATTCCTAGCTTATCTGGGGTGACATGTAAATATTTCATACATAGACAATGGCGGATCCAGAACTTCTGAAAGGGGGGGATGGACTTTACAATTAGGGGGGTTTATTTTCATGTTATTATACAATTTTGACTGAATTTCTGAATGAAAATGAAATCTTTAGGCTTCAGAGGAGGTTAAAATGATTCAAACCCCCTCTGAATCCACCAGTGGTTAGAGCACATCTGAGCTTCAATAAGCAAAATGACCCCTTTTTCATTTGAGATACCCATAAAACAAGAATGTCATTCATTGATAGTTGAAGATGGTCCCAACTCCCACATCTTCGCAAGCCAAGGTTGACATCTACAACGTAACATCGTTTCTGTATTCACCCTTGGCATATCTAGTCTGATTTTCTTGGTGTCCTGGAAAGTGTTTTCATTGGTTCCAGCGAGGTCTCGCTGGAACCAATCAGATTGTCGACTGATACATTTGTTATGAGTAACCAATTCATGACAACGGGCGGGAAAAGGCATTGCATTTCCAACTCAAAAACTCAAAGATGGGCAATTTTTCCTTAGAATTTCACTGCAATAGACAGGAATTCTCTATCTTTAATCGATGAGTTATTATACTTTCCACAATTCGACCAAAAAAGCAGCTAACTTTTACCTAATCCGCATGACGTATGACGCGAAAAACAACGCGTGTTAATGACGTCATTAATAATGGACCTAAACAACCAGCAGGACAACCGCTAGGCGGCGCTTTGCGATTTCAAGAAAATCTGACTAAATCCGCCAAGGGTAAATACAAACGTAGGTGGATTCAACCTTGGCTAGCGAAGATGCAACACCCATTGTATAAGATAAGTCATTCATGTACATAATAAATGTTTTAAGAAAAGCTGAATCATATAAGTGTACAAATCTAATTATTGCAATGAAAATGCAGAAATAATTGATATGAATTAATTATATATTACTGATTTAATTTGACATGGCGAAAAATAGCTTTTATTATTTTATTATCATAAGTTACACTTGAGCTCCTTTTTTTTTTTTGAATAGTTCAGTTATATTTCTTTGCATTCCTTTTTTAATTGTAAGGCGGTTTTACAAGCCCTTGTGTTGTCCAAAATATCCCAAAGTACAGCATGCTTTCGTATATCAATGCACTTTAATTTAAGTGTCTTTGATCTATGTTTGGCTATTTGATTTGGGTTATTGGGGTTTTGTGCCGTTTTCAACTGATATGGTCATATCGTGGGGGCTGGAGCACATGACCATGGATTCCTGTCGTTTCTCATAGCAGTACTACCACAACACCCTAACAGAGCCTCCAGCTGCTCCCCCACATAGGTTCACAATATCAAACCATTGATGGGTGACATTTTTGTCAGAAAGGGTATTTGCCGCGACCTGCTATCGAACACGGGACCTCTTGAATGAAAGGCAGATGCGCTACCAACTGCGCCATGGCCGCGGCTCTGCTATTTGAAGAATATAGACATGTCTTGCTTAACCCACTACCACACAATGACTCCCCACAAAATAATGACCATGGAAAACATTGTGGAAAATGAAGAAATTGCTTGTGACAAGCAATTTCTTCATTTCCCACAATGTTTTCCATCCAAAAAGACTTAAAAATTAAAATTTCCATTCACTTGATATTGTCATCTGCAGAATCTTTCAATTTGGACCACCTTAAAATTTTGTCGTTTGGTAATGGGTTAAAGGTTAGTGCCATGTCATGTTAAATCACCAATACTTATTATAAGAAAGGCCGAAGCAACAGATAAGAGGAAGCGAGAGGATTCTAAATGTTTTATTTTAAATCGAAACCCTACGTTGTGGGCACTCATTTAACTTGTCTCATTGAGACAATTCCAATGAGTACCCACAACATAGGGTTTGGTGAACTATAAGTAAAACATTGCATTTTTAAAGGTCTCCACCCCTCTTATCTGTAGCACTGCTTATAAGAAAGACAAAAGGATAAATTAAGGTGCCAGCACCGTCTATAATGTTCTCTACTATCAATTCTAACAATTAAAAATGTTCGATGAGTTTCATACATCTATGATATCACTAGCTTTGGTTGATTGCAATATCAACAATTTCAGCAATGTGAAATAAACAAGGTCAATTTTCATTCATTGGTTCCAGAGGCTTCCCAGACAGTCCTTTTTAGCATGGTTGATTGGTCATAAATGTAAAATGTACCAATGCTTGCAGACTTCCCAAAAGTTCAGAAAAAGACCCAGTCGTTTGGTCTGAAAACGGCTGAATTTTGTCAGTTCAAAAAAGAATCTGTCACACCAAAGGACAAAATCAATTTAAACTAAAAACATCTTATTAGAAATACAAAATTTACAATTAATTGCAACAAAATCCTTGGTGGAAAAAAGTAATTCTTTATAAGCTATCAACTTGTCCTTGGTTTAGCATAAAATGAGTGGAATGACACCTGAAGCACTGTCAGACAGTCGGACTGACAGAGAGCTGAAAAACATCAGTCTGACTGAAAAATTGTCAGACATGTCTGACAGACTGACCAATATTGGGAAGTCTATGCTTCTTGATCTAATTTGACCAAACTCCTACAAATGTTTGATTTTGACAGAGACAAAGCATAAATAAAACTTGAAGTTCATAAAGACTGAAAAAAAAAGAATCTCTTGAAATTAAGACACTGGTAAATGATTGACATATTTCCAGTTAACTATTGACCCAAAATATTCCAGAAAGTTTCTTTTATGGATTTCAAGGAAATATTTTTTAATACCTCTGACAGACAAAGGTAAATATTTACATGTTATTTTTTACCAACAAAAGAGGTACAATGTACATGCATATACAGGAAACAATATGAACATATCTTGTATAAATAGTATATAAAAAGATAAATGCAAAAAAACAATTGATAATTGAGCCAGGATCTGGAAAAAAGTCAGTTACAGTATTTGAGATCAGCATGCATTTTTATCAGCCAGTACATAAACACTGTCTGATATAGATCCATATTGTTCTCTAATATAAGCTCCTTCATTATCTTAACAGAATGGATTAGTGAAAATTTGATCACAAGCTGATTTACACAATTAAATGTATAGAATTCTATATGGGCCCGTTTCCAAAATCCCTGCTCATTTATACATATTACAGGCTAACGAAGTAGCCAAATCTAACTACCATAAACACTTCCCTTTTAACATGCATAGAGTCAATATTCATCCATTACCAGCCAATAAACTTTTGCCTAGCAGAAGTTGTCCAAATAAAAAGGGGCTTTAAAATCTTATTGTTTCATTAAAACTCAGAAATAGTACTGTCATTTATTAAGTGACATTTTATAATTCTTGACTGGTATAAGGTCAAACAAGGTTCTCCCAACTTCAAGAATCAATTTAAATAATTTTTTCTCAAAAGACAATAGGTTTAGGGTGGCCCAGTTTAAAAGCCAATGCAGTCGGAAAATGGATGTTGATAAAGATGTGTTAAGTGTATGATATAGCTAAGAAAATATGAAGACAAAAGGGGGAAATGCTGATCATTAGCATTTTCTTCTTTTGCCTAACTTGCATCTTGAGTGGAAAAGAACTAAGACCCACACATAAATGCATAACTGTGGCAAGATTTTGATTTAAACAATGACCATCCCCTTTACATATAAAGATTTAATTCAATATATCACATTAGAGGGTTTTGAACATTATATAATGGTTTAAAAAATTGACAAATCTTATGTTTACATTTAAAGATTGGGGGAAAAATCGAAGAAAATTTTGCCCCTTTAAGTTGCACATATAATTCTAATAGAACCCAAAAGCTGAAAGGCAAACATTGCCCAAAAAGAGCAATTTCTCTCAGAAATGTACAATATTTTCTGATTTTTTTTCTTTTAAGAATTTGCATTCCATTGGTTTTTATTTCTTTTAGATTCTCTCAAGGAGGGGACCAGATTTCCAGTTTGAAAATAGCCTAATGAGATTCAACAGTTTTTAAATGAATGACATATTGTCTTTTTACTTCAAAAACCTTGTAACTACACCTTATTTTAAGCTGCAGTTACAAAGGTTTTGATGAAAAAGACACAAAGTGATATATGGAGCTGTGATAATGCTAGTATCCCTGGCTCATCTCACATGGGCATTTCTTCAGACTGAGGGATCCTTCCACCAAGCTTGGTTATCACATCTTTCATCCCATTCATTCCTGGAAAAGAAAACAAACAAATGCAACTGTAAAATCCTTGTCACATTGGCTCTTTGTAATTGTTTTTTGCTTCAGAAGGTTATATCAAATTAGATCTATCTGCAAATAATTATGAGCAAAATTATAAAAGCTGATATTGCAAATCATACTGATCTTGATATTTGATATATATATATTTTTTTAATGTCTACTTTTCCAAAGCTGCAAAAAATTAGACTGTTCCAATTAAAACTCAACTGCAGATGACAAATTTGATGTTTACTAATATAGCATTTGTGTAAAGTATTGCAAAGAAAATATTGAGACAAAAGAAGTATAAGACAACCATAAGAATTTTCTTCTTTTGCCTCATTGTTTTCCTTGTTCCTTTCTAATATGGATGTCCAAGCTAGGTCTTGTTTTGGGAAAGGGTTAAGTTGACATGAAAAGGAATACTTAATCTTTCTTCTGAACTTCATTTTACTCTAACCAAAAAGTCAATAATCATAAAATAAATAATAGCCGTTTGAATTTATGGTAAAATGTAAATTTTGTCTTAACCCATTACCACAACTGAAAGTTAAAGGCTTAAGAAAACAATGTGACAAGCAATTTCTTCATTTTCCACAATATTTTCTACCTAAAAAGACTAAAAAATGTAGAATTCCATTCCCTTAAAATTGTCGTCTGCAAAATCTTTAAATTTGGACCAGTCTGAAATTTTGCTGTCTGGTAATGGGCTTTTCATCCAACTTACTTCTCCACAATGAATCATTTAATAAAAAATAATAGCCGAATGATTATATGATTAAATGTTAATTTTTGTCTCAACCCTTTCCAAAATTATAAAATTTTAGGGTAGTCTAATTTTGAAGCTGTAGTAGATGACAAAATAATTGCTGTCAAAAGCAGAATATGTATGTTATAGCATTGAAAACATGAGAGACAAGAGCTTCGCAGAGCAGGGCATATAAGCCCGAGAGGGGCTTGTCAGTAAAATTGGCCATTTTCTCAATTCAAGGGCAGATAATTCAAACATGAAAAGTCATCAAAATTTATTTTGCACAACAAGACACCATAGAGATTCATTGTGGCTAGCTTGATTTAATTCTGGTTGACACTGTAGGAGTTGCACACAGGAGAAAATGGGCATTTTTAAGAAAATGGGCATTTTTCCTTAAATTCAAGGGCAGATAATTCAAGAACGAAAGGAGTTATCTAAATTCCATAAGCAATGTGCACAACTAGACACAATGGAGATTCATAATGGCAAGTTTGATCAAATTTTGATTAAAACTGTAGGAGTTGCACACACAAGAAAATGGGCATTTTTTAAATTCAAGGGCAGACAATTCGTGAACGAAAAGAGTTATCTGAATTCCGTAAGCGGTGTGCACAACTACACACCATGGAGATTCATTGTGGCAAGTTTGATCAAATTCCAATCAAAACTGTAGGAGGAGTTGCGCACACAAAAAATTGCTAACGGACAGACAGACAGACAGACAGACAAGCCGGGCCATAACATAATACGACCCTTCGGGCGTATAAAAAGGAAAAATTGCTGATTGTTTTCCCAAATCATTTCTACCAAAACCAGATTTCTTGAGATATCTTGAGATTTTTTAAGATATTTTAGGATAAAGCGTTCTTTTGAGCAAGATTTTTAAGACGCTCAATGGGAGGCGCCATTACCCTATGCTTCGTGCGGAACCCCTCGGTCAACTCTGTACAAACAATATAAAAGAGATTTGACCGAGATGTTCCAAACACTCCATAATTCATAAACCGCGGTGTTCCAAATGCTCCATACTTTATACAAATGACGTCATGATTACATCATTTGTATAAATATGGAGCATTCAGAACAGCTCAATCAAAGTCTCGGTCTTAAAAACGTTTTATTCAAAAAACCTTAAGAAATCTTTAAAAATCTGGCTCTAAAGAACGCGCCTCTGGTTTTGTTTGGGAAAGGGTAAAGGCTTTATTTAAGGTTTCTTTGAGAAAGGGTTTATTCAGACAACTTACTTCTCCTCAATGAATCATTTTCCTCGGTTAGTTCATTATTACGTGCAGACAAAAACACAGAATCTTGAACAGAGTCCTCTAACAGATGTCTGTAACGCTGCTCTATAGCAACTTTCTGCTCCTCAAACATTTCTCTATAGTTACGGAATGTCTGGAAAAAAGGCATTTTATATTATAACCGTGATTTAACTCCAAGGTCAAGGTCACAAGCTAAAAGGTCATGATAAAAAGTATGTAGATGTAATAGGGCATAAGATATAGACCAGGTTACAAATTTTTCAAAATGTTTTAACAGAAGGTCAAACTTCAAAGTCAAGGTTACAAGGTCAGAGTTCATGGTCCCAAATGAACAGTCTTGTTTAAAGGTACCAACATGCAAAATTTCAAAGCTGTATCCCTAATAGGGCATGAGATATGGGCCAGGATAAAATTTTGCCGATGCCAACACTGGCATCCGAGATTATAACAAAAAGCTCTTCCAAGACTTTAAGCTAGGGCAAGCTAAAACATTCAAATGTGACCTTAACCTTTGACCTACAGGGTGATCAAAAAAACATGTCCCACTTAGAATATTTAATATATCTGCGTAATGTGGTAGCATTATTTTAGTTTGGGTGTCGATGGAAAGGGTATATAATAGAATTTGTAATGGCTGTGCAGAAGAACGTCATGCAGCGTCATGGTAACGCCAATGGCGTCATCAATGACGTCATCATATTTTCAGCATTCCAAGGTGGTTGACAATGCGGAAATAGTCAAACTGTGCTATGTACGAGGTATAGTCAAAAAGTTCCCGGACTGCCTTTGAATTGTATTTTTTCCGACGTATTTGATTCAAGTCTTTATTCAATAAGTAATTTTGAGATATAAACTACCACTTTGATAAGTTTTTGAGGTTTTAAATTGTTAAAAACCAAAAACTTCAAAGACGTTAGAGCATGGTGTTCAAGAGTACGGATCACTTTGAAATGACGCTTGCTCCCAATATTCTTACTATTATTTAAAGGACCATTTCTTAAAAATTACAGGCACTTTTACACGCAGCCTCGATATGGCATCACATCAACATATTTTCTGAACAATTTCAAACTTTAAATGTCGTGGCATAAAAATTCTGTGTTTCATTCATATTTGTCCTATCAATGGATGAAAGTCAACTGAAATCAAGGCGACGTCACCACAGCGTACGGAACAAATCTCCGCTATTAACGTCTATGTGAAGGCCGGAATGACGCATATGGAAATTTAGAAGTTCTTTAATCCAAGCGAAGGCTGCAGTGCATATTCTAGGACAACTTTGCTTAATTGACATAAGAAATTTAGGATTTACCGCGCGAAAATAAGGGATGATCTTAGCAATGAGAGGTCTAAAAACATGCTCATTTAGACATGAAGACCAACATTATCACGGACCGATGGAAATCATTCGACGATGTAGCTAATATTGTTGGAATATTTGTAGTGGTGCAATTCATAAAATAATTTCAATAAAATTAAATACGTCTACATTGTACGCAGGGCGGGAGGCGCGGCTTTAGAAGGACGATGAGCAAATGACCCGCGTCGTGCACACAATGTCTTTTCTTTGAACGTTTCCTAAGAAGCGTGTGAACGCTGATTTTACCAGGATAATGTAGGTCTTACCAACCTAATGCATCCATCATACCGATATGAAAATAGGAACCCCATAATCATGTTCTAAGCTATGAAATACTGTCCAGCATAACACGCAATACAACCCGGACTCAGTAAAATGTCATTTCAGCATTTCCCTGAAATTTCCCCGATGTTGCAGGTTTGAGTCAAACGAAGAGCTTTGACCTGCGACCAGGTCAGCTGTGAAATATTATGACACCGAATTCATTCGTTTGCTCCATATGTGTATCGCGATGGGAAGTATCTAGATCATTTTGATAAATAATTTGAAAAGTTGTAAACTAACCCGAAATCGTTGATTTTGGCTCTGTAAAATAAGACGTTATGTAGACGTCGCTGTGCGACGTCAAAGTGATCCGTACATTGTTTATGTATGTTTTTGCGACTGTAAAATATTATGTTATAGGTATTGTATCAATATAAATGATACATGTACTTATTGGACATGAGTTCATCTTTTTAGGTATATAAGTTTTAGAAAAATCCGAATGCATATAATTTACGTACGAAGGCAGTCCGGGAACTTTCTGACTGTACCTCGTATTATGTACATATCCTGTTCTAGCTAGAAGAAAAATCCAAAATATGTACCAAAATGCCAAAGTGCCTTCCAGGAAGCAGATAAGAAGACTTTTTTCTAAGTTTGAGATGAAGGTGACCGTCAATGACACGAGATCTGGAAAAAGGAGAGAACATGCACAGGGCGTGCAGACAATAACGTGGAGAGTGTTCATCAAGCTGTAGAGGAAACTCCAAGGGCGTCTATTATGGGGTATTATGAAGGACATCTCAAAAACCACTGATGTAAAATATGGTACAGTGAAAAGAATTCTAGAGTTCTATTAAATTGTAAGCTATACAAAATAACCAGCATGCAGCATTTGAAAGACACAGAAACCACGGCCACACTGTCATTTATTAATTGGATTGACAGTGAATAAATGGCCACTGCATTCACCCGATCTCTGTCCGCTGGACTTTTCCTATGGGGTTGCTAAGAAGAAAGAGTTTATGAACCCTAACCCACCACTATAGCTGAACTGAAAGATGCCCTAAGTAGAGAAATAGACTTGATTGATCGTCAAACCTGTAGTAACATCATACAAAACATTCGACGTCATTTTAGACTAGTTTCTGAAAAATATGGTCGTCACATCGAGCATCTCTTGTAAAAGTAGTAAGTGAGTTATTATATAATATTGTATCAGACAAAAGGATGGGTTGCAATAAGGGGTCAAAAAATAGATTTTCTTTAAATTTCGTGGATTGATAGGGTTACATAATATCTTTAATTTGTATGTGTAAAAAATCTGGTTTCGGCTTATTTTTTGAGATATGGGTAAATAAAGTGGGTGGGGTAAGATGGACTGAAACACAGTAGGGGTTATTCTAACTCGCATATCTTTCTTATTTTTAGCCCAAGATGCGTGAAAATTTGTATGCATGTTTTGTGATATATGCGTTAAACATTTATGGGCTTATATTCGATATTCCATGTATATCTTTTCCGTAATATTCATTCTTCTTTCTTTCAAAGAATTTCGCTATTTTTTAACGACCAACTTTACCAAACTATCTCCACACGTTTTATTTGAAACCCGATTTCTATGAAACTTTACAGATATATTGTCCAGATATTAATGTAACTTTGTGTGAAATTTGAAAGAAAAGCGTTGGCCTGTTGTTGAGATATTTGACCTTGACCTTCAAAATGACTTCAAAACTCGGGAAATGCCAAAATGTGATAGTTAAAGCGCCAATTTTATTCATAAGGATTGGAAACATGGTTTCTTTTTATTGTTCCTAATGAGTTTCGTAGCAATATTTACTTTTTTGTATCGTACAACCCATTCAGAAGATTGGGAAAGAAAAGAAATTCTTTTTACTTCTCAGTTTTCTTATCAAACTAAATATTGCACATGAAACATGTCTACGCGGAAAGCGCTGTGATTAATATTACTACATGTACCACAGGTGAGTGAAATTAAATATTAGCATTATGTTAAGATTGCTAGAACTACCAAAGCTTTATATGCAACTTGAATTATCTAAGAGTTTATATTCATTCACTCATCCTATGATGGACGAGAATTATCAATTTGCTAGGAGAAAATAGAAATTAATCATTTTCAGATTGTATTTCTTATGTGGTTATAAAGAAGACGCATTGTGAATGATTTTACTAAATGACCAAATGTGCTTACAATTAATTAACTTAAGCTAAATATTTATATAACGTTATATAATATCAACAAAAAGAAAATAATGTTAAATGAATAGACAGGCCTTAAACAAATATCTGTCTTTCAATGATTTCATTAGATGAAATGACCGGGTAACTCTGAGAGGTGACCAAGTTTATTACATTGATTATATCAATTTTAACGGTAAAATCATACAATAAAAACCCAAATCGTGTGTGAAATGCATTCTTTTATGAATGGGCTGTCACATGCCATTCAACCCTAACCATTTTCCCAACAATGCGTAGTTTTAACGGACATTCCCGAATTTGATGTTATTTTGAAGGTCAAGGTCAAATATCTCAACAACAGGCCAACGCTTTTCTTTCAAATTTCACACAAAGTTACATTAATATCTGGACAATATATCTGTAAAGTTTCATAAAAATCGTGTTTCAAATAAAACGTGTGGAGATAGTTTGGTAAAGTTGGTCGTTAAAAAATAGCGAAATTTGGCGAAAGAAAGAAGAATGAATATTACGGAAAAGATATAAATGGAATATCTAATGCATTCCCATAAATGTTTAACGCATATATCACAAGACACGCATACAAATTTTCACGCATCTGGGGCTAAAAATAAGAAAGATAAGTGACTTAGAATTACCCCTACTGTGTTTCAGTCCATCTTACCCCACCCACTTCATTTACCCATATCTCGGAAAATAAGCCGAAACCTGATTTTTTACACATACAAATTAAAGATAGTATGTAACCCTACCAATCCACAAAATTTAAAGAAAATCTATTTTTTGACCCCTTATTGCAACCCATCCTTTTACAGATATATACTTAAGTTCTAGAGAATATAAATGAAATATATAAGATGGTAAAAAAGTTATAAAGCATTGTTTGTGGGACATGTTTTTTGGATCACCCTGTATGTGACACAAAAACAAAAGGGCATTTCATGAGGTTAAAGGCAACAAATTGTGTAAAGTTCAACAATCCTAGATCAACTGGTTCTTGCGTTAGAACAACGAAACAGATTTTTAACAAAGTACAATTGTGATCTTGCAATATGTCTTTTCCAAGGACCAAAATACAGAGCTAAAAATAAGTGGAAATGAAGACATGCTAACTTTGTTATCTTAATTCCAAACCCCATAACGTGGGTACTCATTTGAATCGTCTTAATAAGACGATTCTAATGAGTATCCACAATATAGGGTTTGGTGAACAACAAGAGTTGTCCGCGGACAACGTAGCTCGCCTATATGAGAGCTTGTCACAAAATAAAAATGTCCAAGGTCAAAGGTCAAGGTCATTGGGTCAAAGGTCATGGTCTCAAGGTCAAGGTCATAGCATGAAGTATTAATATGTGAAATATCAAGGCTCTATCTATAATAGTGCATGAGATATAGGCCAGGTTACAGTTTTTTGAAAAGTAGGTCAAACTCCAAGGTCAAGGTCACTAAGTCAAAAGTCATGGTCCCAAATGAAAGGTCTTGCTGAGAAGTATCCATGTGTGAAGTATCAAGGCTGTATCTGTAAAAATGGCTGAGATATGGGCCAGGTTAAAGTTTTTGAAAAGTAGGTCAAACTCCAAGGTCAAGGTCACAAAGCCAAAGGTCATGGTCCCAAATGAAAGGTCTTGTCGAGAAGTATCTATGTGTGAAATATCAAGGCTGTATCTGTAATAGTGCCTGAGATATAGACCAGGTTAAAGTTTTTCAAGTGAAGACAGGACGGTACGGGACAGGACGCGACGCCGACACTAGGGCTGTGACATAAGCTCCCCGGACATAAAGTCCCGGCTCGCTAATAAATGAAATATTGCGTTTTGAAAAGCCTTCACAACCCTCTTATCTGAAGCTCTTAATTAAAATAGAGGAATTTTTCAAACCTGATAATGCTGTAGTTGTTGTAGTTCCATTTCATCTTTGTGTAGTTTATAAACATCCTCTAACTCTCGAATAAGTCTCTGCTTTTCTTCATGTAAACATTGTAACTGAAAAACATAAACATTGATAGATATAACAAGAGCTGTCACTGTAAGATGACAATGCCCCCGACACCGCTTTGATTTTAAATTATGGCCAATCTATGTTCAAGGTCAAGGTCATCCAGGGGTCAAGGTCACTAAAGTATGTGCCTACAGAAAGGTAATGTACCAAGGAATGTTGTGGTAAAGTATGAAGGGAATATGTTAAGTAATAAGGAAGTTATGACCAATGTTAAAGTTTTTGGACGGAATGACGGACAGACGGACGGACAGACGGACGGACAGACAGACGGACAGACAGACGGACAAGTCAAATTTATGATGCCTCCCTATCGGGGGCATAAAAACACAGCTACAGATGATGACGGTTTCTTTCAACATGGATATGTTATTTTCCAATATGATATTTTTCCTACTTTAATAATTCTGTCTCTGACTGTTTCTGGGTACACAAATTCTTTCCTAAACAGTGAAAGGTTAGAAAAATCCAAATTGATGGAATGTTGATATCGATATGTTTTGTGCACAATATAGACGCTTTCATTTAAGCGATTTTCGTATATACAGGAGTTAACTCCCTTACCGGATGTGACGTCAAGTGAGGAGTGTTCACAAAAAACCCAAGGACTTTCACAAACGTCATACAACATTCAATCGATATTTCCACTGATTATAGTGTAATATCTGGTAAGAATTTCATGTTTGTGTGTATTTACGTCGAATTATAATGTTTTTACACAGTTCAACACAATTTGTTTGGAAAATCTGCTCAAAATTCCCCCATTTTAGTGCAAAAATAATCGCGATTTCGACCTTCACGTAGAGTTGCCGATGCTTTTACTCCGGACCAAGACTTAAATTCACTCGATTTTACATGTTTTCTTTTTTACATAACTATTGTATGATTCCATCTCTCATTTCAGGGTGACGTTTACCTCACTGTGTGAAAGATGAGCCACGATGTTTGTGTAGTAACACCGGCATACATGACACAGTCTCCGTGAAGATGGGTGGGGGAAGATTAACAGCAAGCCAAATCGGGACCGTCATAGAGGAATCCAAAGTTAATTAAAGAACAGTTGCTAAGACAAAACAAACTTTACAGCTTTTCATTTCATTCTCTCGTGTGCTATACAGTGGCGCATCCGGGGGGACAAGGGCGGATCCAGGATTTTTTGCCAGGGGGGTCCAAGCCCAAGATTTTTTTCCAGGGGGGGGGGGGGGGTCCAAGCCCAAGTTATGGCTTAAAATATAGTAAATATGTAACATTACACTCAATTAATATGGTCAAAATTAAATTTTTGGCCAATGCAGGGGGGGGGTACGGACCCCCCGGACCCCCATCTAAATCCGCCCATGGGAGGGGGGTCGGGGGTTTATAGCCTGATTATCCCTTTCCTAAACGGCAAGAGTTGCAATTATTGTCAAAATTCATGTTGATAAAGACAGGATTTTTGTAAAATGTAGCCTAGAAAATAATGAGACAAAGTGAGAAAACGCTGATTATCAGCATTTTCTCCCTTTGTCAATGTTTTCTCAAGCTGCTTCTAATAGGGACATCAAAACCAGGTCTTGTAAAGTTGTTTGTGAAATTTTCAAGGGGAACTTCAGTCTAATTTGTGTAACACTTTGGTAAAATGAACCCAGGGTCACCTTTTTGTATTTATCTGTTCCCCCTCCACAGACATTCTGGATCCGCAGCAGCTATCTATGACTCATATATAGCCTAGGTGTACATGGTTTTAACCCTTTCCCAAACAACTAAAGACTGTTCCAATTAGAGAGATGCTGCAGACCACAACAATTCATCTCAGAAAAAATATTCAAACTGTACTTTGTCTACAATAGGACTGAAAATATTGAGGCAAAAAGAGAAAAAGTAATGGTTATCATTTGCATTTTCTTCTTTTTGCTTCAATATTTTCTCAAACCTCTAGATATTAAGGGGACCCTGATACACCAAAACTGGGTCTAGTTGAGGAAAGGGTTGATGTCCCACAAAAAATTGTTTAGTTTTCTTTTTTAGGTTAGTTGAACTGAATTCTAATAAATTTTCTGTAAACATTATTCAAAATTCTTTTGAGTTTTACACTGTAACCTAATTTTATAAATTCGCAAACTGTTTTACAGTTTTCATTTTGTGATATATATGCGGGATTTCCTCTTTCCCAATCACTTTTAAGGTCACTTCAAAAGAGAGGATCAAAGAGGATCAGAAAACATTGAGGGTAAAGAATAAAATGTTGGTTATATCAGACCCTTAGGAAAATGGGAGTTAACCCTTTCCCAAACAAGACCTGGTTTTGACATCCCTAATAGAAACTGCTTGGGAAAACATTGAAACAAAAGAAGAAACTGCTGATAACCAGCAGTTTCTCCTTTTGTCTCAATATTTTCTATGCCATATTTTACACAAATCTTATCTTAGATAATATCCATTTTGTCATTTGTAGCTGTTTTCTAAGTGGATAACCGTAAAATTTTGTCGTTTGGGAAAGGGTTAAACTTTGCCTTATTTTACACCGAAGAATTTCATCAATGTCTGCTTGAAATTGGACCACTTTGAACGTGTCTTGTTTGTTAGTTTAAAGTGTCCCACTACTTTTGCCAGTAATAGGTTGCAGCAGTTGGAGCACCTAACCATTGATTCCCTGTGTTTCCATCACAATTACTAAAGAGATATAGGTCAGGATATATGAAGGAAATGGATTTGATTTGATTGACTGGGGTTAAACCCTATCGTAAACAGCCAATTCCTAGGCTGGTCCAATTTGAATGCTGTTGAAGACAACAAAATGTATTTTGATAAAGTTGTGATTTGTATAAAATATAGCATAGAAAAGATTGAGGCAAAAGGAGAAAATGCTGATTATCATCATTTACTCCTTTTGCTTCAATGTTTTCCCAAAATTTATTTCCATGGGACATCAAAACCAGTTCTTGTTTGGGAAAGGGCTATCACGGTTTTCAACTGGATCATATTGCAGCGGCTGGAACACCTAACCATGGATTTCGGTCGTTTTTCATATACCAGTACTACCACAACACCAAAACAGAGCCTCCAGCTGCTCGCCCACATTGGTTATGATTGAAATAGCATAGAAAAGATTGAGGCAAAAGGAGAAAATGCTGATTATCAGCATTTACTCCTTTTGCTTCAATGTTTTCCAAAATTTATTTCCATGGGACATCAAAACCAGTTCTTGTTTGGGAAAGGGCTATCACGGTTTTCAACTGGGTCATATTGCATCGGCTGGAACACCTAACCATGGATTTCGGTCGTTTTTCATATACCAGTACTACCACAACACCAAAACAGAGTCTCCAGCTGCTTGCCCACATTGGTTATGATTGAAATAGAATAGAAAATATTGAGGCAAAAGGAGAAAACGGTGATCATTATCATTTTCTTCTTTTGCCTCAAAGTTTTACCAAGCCTTTTTCTTTTGGGAAAATCAAAATCAGGCCCCGGTTTCTCGAAAAACTTAGGTACATACTCATGAGAACATGCTCAACTTCAATGGAATAGTCTCCATCGTTGAAGGGTATTCGATTGAAGTTCATGTGGATTTCGTGCGATTTGAGCACGTTGCTCAGATGCATGAGAACTTACTTAAGTTTTTTTTCGAGAAATTGGGGCATGATCTTGTTTGGAAAAGTGTCAAACAGGCTATTGTACCAAACTTGCTTTCCTGGCTTTCTCACTCCACTCTCCACTGAAATGTCACTGGCCAGTCACTCACCACATACTCTGATGCATTTCAGAGCCCCAGTGGGTGATTTTTTTGGATAAAAATGGTCTGGAAAAACATTGAGCTAAAAGAAGAAAAAGCTAATAAAAGCATTTTCTCCTTTTGCCTCAATATTTTCTGTTACATTGTTGAAAAATCCCATTTTATCAACACAAAGTTTGGATGATGCTAATGAACACAGTCACTAACATGAAAGAGAAATTGTGGGAGATGTCTTCTTAACCCATTATTGGGCTTGAAAAGAATCAAATATTTCAAATTTTTATCAACCTTAACATTTAATACATCATTTTACTGCACATTCAATTTCAAACTTCTCTACCAGACCTAACAAAATTTTAACTTATCTTTAATGATTAACCCTACGCTTACACATATTTACATGTTTGGATTGGCTATGATTTGGTATCATATCGTATCATATTACGGATTTCATTTGACCTGACAATGACCTTTACTTAAAATATGTTTATGTTTGCCATATGGCGTAACATTCTTCAAAAAGACTTGTATCATAGTACGCAGATATAAAAGGTTTACAAGAAAATATTACTGAATACAGTGAATTGTTATTTAACCCTTTCCCGAACAAGACCTGGTTTTGAAGTCCCTAATAGAAAAGGCCTTGGAAAACATTGAGGTAAAAGAAGGAACTGCTGATGACCAGCAGTTTCTCCTTTTATCTCGATATTCTCTGTGCTATATTGTACACTAATACCTTCCTTTTTAATATCATTTTGTTGTCTACAGCAACTTTTAAATCGCGCTGCTCTAAAATTTTGTCGTTTGAGAAAGGGGTTAAACCCAGGCGTGTAATTTATGATAATAAAAGCTAAAGCCAGGGTTGCCAAAAGTCTGAGGAAATAAAATTCCCTGACAAAGTTACAAAATTCCCTGACATGTTTCATTGTTTCTTCACGGTAATTTTGCGGTTACTCCCGATATTTTCAGACAATTTTAAAAGTTGAAGTTGAAATCATTATTTATATGACATTGCATCTTATTTTTTCAAAATTTCCTACCAATTCCCTGACATTTGCCTGAATTTCACATTTCTCTGACAGTTCACGAAATTCCCTGACCTTGAGAAAATTTAAATTTCCCTGACTTTTCCCTGACTCGTAGCAACCCTGAAAGCAGCCTCATGTGAAATGAAATCTGTAATACTAGGCTATTCAATTTCATGTTTAACCTTTTTCCAAACAACAAAATTTTAGGGTGGATCAATTAAAAAGCTGATGTGTATAACAAAAGTGATGCAGATTCAGATAAGATTTGTGTACAATATAGCTAAGAAATTATTGAAGCAAAAGTAGAAAATGTGTTTTGTAATCAGCATTTTCTCCCATTGTCTCAATGTTTTCCCAAGCCTTCTTTATAAGGGATGTCAAAACCAGGTCTTGTTTGGGAAATTTGATTTTATTGGGGTTTTACGCCTTTTTCAACTGTTGTGGTCATATAACAATGGCCGGAGCACCTAACCGTAGCTTCCTGGTATTTCTCTCACCAGTACCACTACAAAATCCAAACCGAGCCTCCAGCTGCTCTCTCACATAGATGATTTACACCCATTGGTGAGAGATAAATGACTTGTCAAATGTCATAATCAATACTGGCTGAGCCCGGGTTCGAACTTGCGACCCCTGGATGGACAGACTCTAACATAACCGACTGAGCTATCGGGGGCTCGGCTTCTTTGGGAAAGGGTTAAGGTAGTCCACCCCTAATGAGATACATGAATGTGACTTCCAAATTATTCAGGCAACATCATAAACATTGGATAATGAAACTGTCCATCGCCAAATGTTTACGACATCCCATGAATATGTTTAATTAGTTATGAATGTTTACTTCACGATGTCATACGAAACATTACAACATTGCATGAATCTAATTGGGTTGGACTACCTTTAGGTCAAAATCAGTATTGGACGGTCCGTATTTTTCAATGCTATGATGCTTCTAAATGATCTACTCTGAGCTCCTTTCAAATTTTCCAAAACAAAAAATAAGCACAAAAATCATGAAAAACATTGAATGAAAAATGAAAATGCAGGTAACCAGCAACTGCCTCTTGTTATGGGATATTTTTCGTGAAAAGACAATGTCAGTTTGGTACACCTTTGAACTTCTTTTTCTTTTGGGTAAAGTCAATGCAGAACTGGCTGTTTCTTGATCCAAAGAATCTACGTCACTATTGTTTCTTTGTACAAGTTGTCCCTTTAGTCGATAAATTCTGTGGTGACTCACTGACTGGCGCATGTAAGGTAAAGCTTTTTCTCGTAACGTCGTCGATATAAAATAAATTCCCTTCTAGTTCAAATGGTGCCCATCATTCATGGTGAATTAGGCTCTCGATCACATCTGGAATGAAATAATAATGTTCATGTATAACAAATCGGATTATTTGGGTTCAAAATAAAACGAAGCTTGGTTAATCTACAAGCAGAAAAGGTCGCGAAAACACATGACAAACCGAAGCTTTCTTATCAAAATACACCATTTGAAGCTAGAAACAGCATCAGCAACCGCTATCCAAGTACAGAAATTGATATGGAAAACGATTATAATTGAATAAACCAATAAATACCTTTATCCTTGATTGAAAGGTCTGGGTTCCCGTATTTCCAACTTTTCCGGTTTATCCTCTGATGACGTCATCACAAGGGAGGTAATTTGAATACTCTCCTAAATGAAAGCGTCTATAGAATAGAAAATATTGAAGCAAAAGAAGAAAATGCCGTATGTCAGCATTTTCTCCTTTTGTCTCAATGTTTCCAAAAGCCTTTCCTGATTTGACAAAGGGTCACTGGCATCAATGAATAACCAAACAATCAATACCTGCATAGTAACAACAGATTTGTCAGCCTTCATTTCTGCCACTTTTATCTCCAACTGAGCCTCTTCTTGTGGCAAGTAAGTTTTAGCTAAACCCCCCTCCCCCTACAACTCTTATCAAAGTCTTTTTTTACCCTGTTACAAACAATAGATTTTTAGACTGCTCAAATTTGGAAAAGTTGCTGAGGACAAATATAAAAGTATTGCATAATATAATTTGTATACTGCAGAATGGAAAGGATACACGGAAAAAAGAAAATGCTTGTCTCTTTTCTCTTGATGATCTAAGAAATCTTTTTGTTAATTAAAATAAGTTAAAACCAAGGCTTGTTTGGATAAAAGGCTACACTCTCTGTTAACTTTTTCCAAAACAGCGATACTTTAGGGTGTTCTTATTCATGGCTCCAGTAGACGACAGGAATTGACAGTAATGAATACAGAATTTGAACACATTATAGCCCAGAAAATATTGAGACAAAAGAAGAAAATGCTGATAATCAGCATTTTCTACTTTTGCCTTAATATTTCCCTAGGAAATTCTTTTAGGGACGTCAAAATCAGATCTTGTTTGGGAAAAAGTTAACCCATTACCACACAGTGACTCCTTTTGACTACCCACAAGATAATGGCTTTAAAAAACATCGTGGAAAATGAAGAAATTGCTTGTCTCAAGCAATTTCTTCATTTCCCACAATGTTTTCTACGTGAAAAGAGCAAAAAATGTAAATTTTATTCACTTGAAATTGTCGTCTGCATTGTCTTTGAGTTTGGACTAGTCTAAAATTTTGCCGTTTGGTAATGGTTTAAACAACCCAACCAGTAATACCTGCATAGTAACAACAGATTTGTCAGCCTTCATTTCTGCCACTTTAATCTCCAGCTGAGCCCCTTCTTGTGGCGAGTAAGTTTTACCACCCGCAACCCTCATCTGAATTTCTGCCTTCTCTGCTTCAATTTCAAGCTTGGCTTTATCTAGTTCATCTGTTACCATTGACTTGTTGGAGTCTTCCAGCCTCTTTCTTTCTTCAAGCTGTAATATTTGATGAGTGATAAGGTAGTTTTATGCATAGGGGCGGCACGAAATTCCCAAATCTACCCAAATCTACCCAAATCTTACCCAAATTTACCCAAATCTTACCCAAATCTACCCAAATCTACCCCAAATCTACCCATATCTTACCCAAAATCAAGCAAACTGTTCGATATATTTCAGTTTTTAGTTACAGAAAAAAGGAAAACAAATGATTATTAACAATAATATCGTCGGTGTTAAAGCAAAACGTGATCAGTTTCTCAACATTTTGATTTTAAGATATTCGCTAAGGTCTCTTTAAGCGTGACAGGTCAGAGTGTTAAGGACATATTTCCGTATTGTGGCCCCAGATCTATTATGTGTCATGCACGCGTGACGGATCCTGATTTTTTCACTGTGTTTTCTGGGTGGCCGACTGCCTTGGCGCGAGAAAAACACAAATTCTCAAATTCGTGGGAAGCGCAACCTTGGGTCCACGTATTGGTGTAAATTATAAAAGCTGTGACAAATTACTCTAATCCAGGTTGAGAAGTTTGTGATATCATCGTTACAACAGTTAATCCGATGATTGTCAGAATAATTCAACCTTTTCCCCAAATGAACCCAGTTTTATGTGCCTTACAGAAAACAACAACAACAACATTAAAAACAACAACAACAACAACAACAAAGACAAACTTTGAGATAAGAGACCAAAATGCTGATAACCGGCATTTTCATATTTTGCCTCAATATTGTTTTCGTTATATATTGTACATAAATCTTATCTTCATCTATTTCTATTTTGTTGTTGAAAGACAGAAAAGTTTAAGCAATAGACCTAGAATAGCACTGGAATTGTGGTTACACTCTTCACAAAGGAAAACCTCGGCAAGAAACAATGACCGATCAAGGGATAGAAATGAACGCAATACAACAAAAATGTGATTGATCAATACACAGTGTAGATTTTTTTTATTGCAAAATAAAAAAAAAATCGACAGACAAAGTAAGAATTCCTACTTTGCTCAGGACAATTCTAGAACTATAATAGATCTAGATCTAATTCCACAATAATTTAATTAAAAGTGGAAAAATTAATTTCCACAAATACAGAACAAAATTTAATGATCATATAAATTTCGGGAATACGTTCGAAATAGTCTCATTAGATTTGGGTAGATTTGGGTAAGATTTGGGTAGATTTGGGGTAGATTTGGGTAGATTTGGGAAAGATTTGGGTAGATTTGGGTAGATTTGGGTAGATTTGGGAGTTTCGTGCTGCCGATGCATAGCTAAGAGAGACGAACAGGGATCTGTACAAAAATTCATATGACATTTTACAGTAGAATAAAGAAATATGTTGTTCTCTTAAAGTTTCTTTATTACATTAATACATGTAGTTAAAAGTTCAGCACATCACAATTGCACAAAAGCAACCAAGAATCCCCCCTGTCAAATAACAAGGCTTACTAAAACTCATGACACATTTGGAAGTTCTCTTATCATTATGTAAAGTTAAAAGTAATGACAGAGGAATTAGCATCTTGCAGGTAATCAGACAGACAAACAGGCCTTCCAAAGGCAAAGAATAATTGATCCAGGATCTAGAAAAAGAGGATTTTGAGCCATACATGGTTCAAGATCAGTCTGTGTATATGTCGGAGTCCAGATTGGAATCTAGGCCGATCCGGAATCGGCCTAGGCCGATCCAAAATTGGTCTAGGCCAAACTGGAATTCTAGTTTGGACTAGTCCAGATTAGAATTCTAGTTTGGTCTAGGCAGATTCTGGATCGGTCTAGGCCAGAATGGAATTCCAATCTGGCTAGGCCGATCTAGAATCTGCCTAGACCAGTTTGGAATCCATTCGAAAATTGAAATTGAAAATAAAGAAACTTGTAAATATCAAATTTGCACAAGTTTGATTCAATAAACTAAATATTAAATTTCATACCTTAAAGTCAAGGAACAGTTACAAATAGCCAGAATTAAAGTGCAAAACTGTAAGATGCGAACAAATAAGTTTAGGGCCATTTCTTGCTTTTCTACAGTGATATGATTTATGTTGGATTTTGTTTCTAACTTTTATTTAACCTACTCTTAAGAGAGAACATATCACAAGAAAAACCAAATATAAAACGTTTTTAGTAATAAACCCTTTTCTCCACTGGCGTCCCTAATAAAAGGCCTTTCAAGAAAATGCGAGAAAAATGATGACGATCTGAATTTTCTTCCCTTCATTAAATGTTTTGATGCTTTTGCATTGTAAATTTTTATTGATAGGCTTAATTTTGCAATCAGTAACAACTTTACATTTGGACAATCATGATAACGCTGCGTCATTTGGGAAAGGGTTAAACAAGACACAATTTATTATGTAAATGTAACTTGGTAAATTGAGTAAATCGTTTACCTGCACGTCTCAGTGTCCAACAGTAAAGTAAGGCTTGTATCGCCTGATCGTAATTAATTTCCTGTTTAAAATCCATTTTTCACCTTCTCCTTACTATATCCAATAAAACCCCATCACATTGATTTCAGAATTTAAAAGGAGTTTTATAACAGTTTTGGCAATTTAAAACATGTTTGCGATAAAGCATTAATTTAAAACTTAACAATGTTTAAGATATGGGCTTACACTGACCAAATACAAAATTTAAAGTACATAATATGGTCAATCACAGGTTGCCTGGAAACATTTTACTTCAATAAAATAATCTAAGTTGTCTTGGAATGCAAAATATCCGATTCTGGTTGAGAAGCCTAGCCCAGAAAAAACCAAAGACACATACTGAATATAAAAACATTGCAGATTAAAGGTGACAAAAGGATGATTGGTTTGCATACTTATTTTCCTTCTCAACAGATTGAGAAATGAAAAGATATGGCTTTATGGCTTAATCTCAGCATTCAAGTCGGTATTTTGCGTTGTTGTTACCATTCTTCAGTCATTAAGATGCAAAAATTTTGGCCTATAGTTCTATTGCAGAAATAAATGAAAACAATAATAAAAAAAAAGTTAAGATTTTTTCGGAATTCTTTCTTAGAATTCAGAAAAAAATAAATAAACAGAGGAATTATTCTTAGATTTTCGGGACAGCTATAGTTATTATTTGTTTGATATTAGTAATTCTATATCTAGTTTTGGAATGATTATCATTATTGTTTGTTGAATATTTTATGATTTTTTACTACTCATAGTAGAAAAGGCTTATTGCAACTATTTTCAAAACAAAAAAGTGTATAAAACTCAAATTTGTTAAAAAAAGAAGTGAATATTAACGTCAAATTACTGTTAATAACAGATTCCAATCTGGTCTAGGCAGATTCTGGACTGGCCTAGCCAGATTGGAATTCTCATCTGGACTAGAAACTTTCTAGGCGGAATCCAGATCGGACTAGTCCAGATCAGAATTCCACTTTGGACTAGGCCAGATTAGAATTCCAATCTGGACTAGGCCGATTCCGGATCGGCCTAGATTCCAATGTGGCCTCCGACATATACATGCAGCTGCATCATTACTTGTAGTCACTCCTAGACAGTAGCATGGGTCCTGGCAAGACTTCACTTAGGCACAGGCTGATCTAGAAATGTCAAAGTTTCAAATGCTGTTGGACCTTTTTCAAGATCAAGGCTCATATTATATTTTCTATTGGCATGGAGCAAAAGAAAACAAAAGCTTACCTCAACTTTCTGTCTAAGTTCAGCATTTCCCTTCAAAGCTGTTAGCTGTGCTCTAGCACCCTAAAATATATCAAATATTGCTTTAACCCTTGTCCTGCTGACATAATTTTTTGTTTCAAACAAGAGCCGATTAAGGCATTGTCACAATAAATGTATGCCATGCAGAGCTAAGATTAAGCTAACAAACATTAAGCCCCCTTTTTCCATGACATATTTTTTATACGCAAATTTCAAATAGTTTATTGTCAAGGGCATCTGATTTGCTGCTCAAATATAAAATTTCATCAAATTTTGACCATTAGACTAGGAGAAATTAGAGAAAAACTGTATTTTTCCTTAAGTCCCCTTTTCCCATGACGAGGCCTCAAATCCAAAAACTGGAAAAAGTACATCCGCATTATGTCATAGGGAGTTCACATGGTAAGTTACATTTGATTTGGCCCAAGGGTTATGGAGAAATCGCTCCGGACAGATGGACGAACGGACGGACGGAATGACGGACAGACCATTTCAATAACATTAGCTCAAGTTTTTGCCATGATAATCAAGTAGAAAGCAAGCAGTGTAGGCTAAGATCAGACTGCACAAATGTGCAGGCTGATTGTAGTCTATATTGCCTGCCAAAGCTTTGATCACAACATTAATTTGATGTGAACAGCATGAAAAGAGTTAACCTCAAACAAGACAATTTAAGACAAATCCGTGATGAAAACCGCAAGTCGCATGAATCTCAAAAGGGGTTTAATATCTTAAAGAAACATTAGAAAATGTTGATATTTTTTTCAGAAACATTAAACTAGACTGTTTCCCTTGTAACAAATATTTAGTGTGGTGTCAACTTCCATCCAAATCAATGTTTTCCAGGTATTCACAATTTTGGATGTCACAACCTTAGATTGTTTGGGGAAAAAAACAAGGCATAATCTACCTCTTTTTCAAGCTGTTGTTTTTCCTGTATTTCGGTGACTTGTTGTTTCAGAATACGTAGTTTCTCTGTCTCGGATTTAAGCTTTTCCTTCAATGAATGGATGGCTGTCACTCTTGCTTTGTTTTCTGATTCTGATGCTTTGCCTTAGAAAGAAAGAAGAAAACAAAGTTGTCGATAAATCTTATGAATAACACATAGTAAAAGTAGTAAACATTAGTAAGAAAACAAAAGTCATGAGAATTTGAGAGCATATTTTGACTATTTTATTCCTAAGTGATCAAACTAACCTGAAAAGCACTGTCCTAGCTAGCCCAAAATAAGGTGTATATGAAACAAATGTTTTAGGAATCAGCTGAGGCAGGAAGCCTTGATGGATGCATAAGGTGGGTATCCCTTTACTACTGAGGCGAATCTGGGGGCATCCCATAACCATAGTCATTTATGGCTCCTGGTGAGTATTTGGATGTATTTTACTGGTGATTCAAGTGCTTATTTCAAGGGAAAGAAAAAAATAAGCATTGAAAGCATTGAGACAAAAGAAGAAACTGCTGATAACCAGCAATTTCTCCTTTTGTCTCAATATTTCCATTCTATATTGAATACTAAATCTATCTTTATTAACATCCATTTTGTCGTCTGTTGAGGCTTTGAAATTGGAACAGCCTAAAATTTTGCTGTTTGGGAAAGAGTTATGAAACAACTGATCAATGGCCTGGATTATCAACACTTGAAGATGAAAACATAGAGGCAGGATGATGAAAATAGAGACGGGCCCTATTGTTGTTTGTTACAGAATAATAATAGTAGGTCATGATGATATGATTGAGCCAGGATCTGGAAAAACGTCCCTTATGGCATTTGGGCTACCATATTTCCAGATCAGTATGTACCTAAGAGCAGTCTGACCAGGATCCTTACCGCTCTCTTACAGTTGATCAGACAGCATGTACATGTATATGTAGACTGATCTGAACCCTTGTTGGGTTCAAAAGAATTAAGGTATCTTTTTCTAGGTCCTGGCTCACAGATAATCAAACAAGAAAATAGTTTAACATTACCTTTTTCAGTGTATTTTGAATATTCAGCAATTTTGGCCTGAAGGTCCATTTTAAGCTGATCTACTGTAGCCCTCTTTTCTTTGTAAGCACCCATTACCTGTGAACAACAATAAAGACTATACACGGTAGATAATCATGTGACACAACAATTTCAGAAAATCTTCAATAATTTTGTTAATATGCGACCGATTTGAATTCAGTTTGAAGCAGAGAATGTGGGCAGTCATCACACATTAGATGGATGTGGTTAATTTTTGAAAAATCAACTGATAAAAAAGTTATTGAAGATAAACCAACATTTTGGTTTATCTTCAATAACTTTTTTATCAGTTGATATTTTGAAAATCTACGACGTCCATGTTATTCCTGACATTTTTCCACCTTCTCTGCTTCAAACCAAATTCAAATTGCTCAAGTATTGACAAAGTTATTGAAGATTATCGGAAATTCTAAGTCACGTGATTATACACCGTGCTATAGTCTGGTAAAAATATTAAGACACATGTTTACAAAATTTACTTACGTTTACAATGCAATATCAAAAAACAAACTGGTGTAATTTTACATGTGATGGTTTGAATCTTGAAGGTGTCTCACACATTTTGGAAAGATTAAACAAAATAAATGTTACCTTGTCCTTTTCCTTCTGTAAGAGAACCATTTTGTCCTGGACATCTTTGTTTCCTTTCTTCATGCTGTCCATTACCCACTCTAGAATACCCTGTAAAATGATATGATGAATCATCAACAATCAACATCCTCAATAATATTGTCAATACATGTATTAAAAAGTTTTCATTCAATTTCTATGCTCATCATAATCATAACAGTCTTGACTTACTTGACTTAGGGCGGCCGCAGCCGGGACTTCACAAGACTCGACCATACACCACGATCTCCCATAAGTGAGGCAAGCTCATTTGTATTCTTAGCTCCAGTGTCACGTTTCAGTGTGTCGAAAAAGTTGATCCTTGGTCGACCTCTTCCTTGGTAACCATGTTTTGGTTCCCACAGTATCAGCTTCTGCATGCTTAGTTCCGGGTGTCGATGGCAATGTCCCGCTAGCTGGAGTCTTCTCGAGGCTATTTTATTACTGACTGTCGGCAAGTTCCCGTATAACTGTTCATTGGTCATGTGTAATGTCCAGTGTACATTCAGGGCTTTCTGCAGCATTCTTGTATATGTGCCGTCGAGGTACTTCTCTTGGGTTTCAGTCAAAGACCAGCTCTCGCACCCGTATAGCAAAATTGCTTCTACTGTGGAAAGAAAGAATCTTTTCTTCAGATCTGGTTTAATTGTGGAGGACCATATTTGGGACATCCCGTTCAAGGCTTTCCACGCTAGGGCCTTCCTGTCTCCGATGTCTGTACTGGTGCTGTCAACCCAGAATCTGAGGTATTTGAAGTCTTTCTTCCATTCCAGGACTGCTCCATCTACAGTTTTGAGTGACGTTGGATTGTCTAAGTTATATGCCAGAGATTTTGTTTTGGCGCTGTTGAGGCCAAGTCCTACAGTTTTGCATGAAGTCTCTACTCGTAGTAGTAGCTCCTGGGCTTCCTCGATTCCATCAGACAATAATGCGATGTCGTCAGCGAAGTCTAGGTCCGCCAGTACTTCTTTTGGATGCCTTCTGGATTTGCGTGGTGTTGTTGTGAAACCCAGGTCTTCTTCCTTTCCATCCAATGCTTTCCTCATCGCATAATCCAGAACTATGATGAAGAGGAAAGGGGCTGACGTGTCTCCCTGAAGTACACCTGCTGTGATCTCGAACAGCTCAGTTTCACCATCCCGTAAGACTACCCTAGCCATGGTGTTGGTGTACATCTTCTGTATAGCACCGAGAAGGTTTTGTGGGATTCCATATGCTTTTAGGATCTTAATCATTTTGTCTCGATGGATGGAGTCAAATGCCTTTCTGAAGTCTATAAAGGTGATGACAGCTGGCAGATGGTTTGCTTTAACTCCTATGATTCTTCTTAAAGTTAAGATCTGTGCGACTGTTGTTCTTTTTGGTCAGAATCCGTTTTGGTTCTTTCTAAGCCTGGGATCTTTAACACTTCGTATTCTGTTTAGTATCATTCGGTTGAATATTTTAGCCATAATGCATATGAGACTTATTCCACTGTAGTTGTTGGTGTTGGATAAATCACCGGATTTTGGCACAGGAATGATGTTCATCATTGACCATATTGCAGGTTTATCTTCTTCCAGGAGGACCTTGTTGCAAATAATAGTAATCATTATAATCATTGTTGATTGTTTTTGTCATCATCATTATCATCGTCGTCATTGTCCACTTATTATTATCTACGTTTAAGAGCTCTATTTGCAAAAACAACCATGCCCTATGACAGACACTTTTTCTATCTAAGTGTTTAGGAAACTCCCCTTAGAATAACATTAAGGAGACTGTTGACTGGTAAAATTACACCCTTCCACCGAAAAGAAAACATTTCTAATAACCATGTGTCAAAGTTTCATTATTTTAAAATCATAAACAGTGTATTTTATTCCGTCTTTCAAATGTCTTTTCCGATCTTTTCCAAAGATGAAACTTGAAAACTTTATGCTGGACCGTATGGCGTCACACCGTAGCAAGCCTAAGATTTCTGACACAGTTAAAGGCACGACTTTTCCGTCATAAAGTGCCATTCCACAACACCTTTATATGTTTTCTAATAGATTCAATTGTCATCCCTTTATGATAGAAAAGTAGCACATTTCACCTGTGATTAAGGGTGGAGTCAATTCAAGATATGATGTTACACCGTAGCAATTTACGGAAATAATCAACCTTTATTTTTTCGAAAATCAATATTTCTCAATCCAAGTACCAAGTAAAAAGTGTTGAATTAAACTGTTTAACCAATCCAGTATAACAGATCTTTTATAAAACCTGTTTATTTGGAGAATTTCTTCTTGTATCCATCAAAATCAACTGCCTTGCTTGGTACCCTATAAGTTTCTAAGAGCACATTACATAATTGTCTTGAAACAAGAAATACAGGAGAGCAAAAATCTGGAAAAAAAATGGTAACAAAACGTCGGTGCTATGACAAAATTGCGAAACAAATTAGTAACGCAATTTTGTCAATTTTCGTTTATAAATGCTTTCTACTAAGTATGTGGGAGTGCATAAACTGTCAAAACGGCGTTTCTCTACACCTATTAGAACCATTTCAATTATCATGTGACAAAATTACCTAACTCGACTTAGCTGACAAAAATGCGTTGTACATAGACAAATTATTTACTAGAGAGTAATAAAAGGCTGAGAAATGGCATTCTCCTCTGTATTTCTTCTACTTTGACCAATAAATGAACCGTAAGTTATGTTCAATTACCTTGTTTTACCTTAAAGAAGCTGAATTGTTCATGTAGTTATTGAGTTACGCAATTTTGTCGGCACATTTTTTAACATTTTTTAAAGCGGCAAAAACGTTTTTGGCTCTCATGAAAAAAATGGTTTTCGAGCAAAATTTCAGTTACGCAATTTGTCATAGCACCGACGAAAAGCTGATTGTTATGACAAAAATTTTAGAGAACAGCAAGGATCTTGATCAGACTGCATGTATAAACAGGCTGATCTACATGCATCCATGTTGTTCTCAAATGCCAAATAGGTCCTTTGCTTTAAACCTCAGCATAAAGTTTAAAATTGAAAGCTGCATCCTGCACAAAGAATTAAAGTCTATATCTTTTATTTCCAAACAAAAACACGTAAAACACAGACAAATTGAGTTAAAACTTTTACTCCACCAAGTTAACAACTTCCAACACAAGACCTGAATTTGACGCCCTTGAAAAAATTGTCTTGGGTTAACATTGGGGAAAAAGAAGAAGATGCTGATAATCAGCATTTTCTCCTTTTGCCTCAATATTTTCTGTGATGTTTTGTAAACACTTTAAATGTTTAGCAACATTCACTTTGTCATCTGCAGCATCATTTAACCCTTTCCCAAATGACAAAATTTTAGGGTTGTCCAATTTGAAAGCAACTGCAGACGATAAGTTATATTTGAATAAAGATGGGATTTGTGTGCAACATAGCAGAGAAAATATTGAGGCAAAAGGAGAAACTGCTGGTTATCAGCAGTTTCTTCTTTTGTCTCAATTGTTTCACAATCCTTTTCTGTTAGGGATGTCAAAACCAGTTCTTGTTTGGGAAAGGGTTAAATTGGACCAACCTTGAAATTTGTCATTTGAGAAAGGGTTCATGTTTGGGCATTAAAATATAGCTTACTTTATTTGCCAGGTTGATTTTCCTCTCTTCTTCATATCTTGATGAAGCTTTCTCTTTTTCTGCCCAGGTTTGTTGTTTGGCAATTTGTAGGTCTTTTACTAAGTCCTGTTAAGGAATGATGAAATAAGAAATGTAAAGTCAGTTCATGCTGATCCAAAATTATTCTAACATAGCTACATATAATAGGGGGCGATGGCTTTTCAAATTGCAATATCTCTCATGATTCATCAACCTTTATGTTGTGGGTATTCATTAGAATCGCCTTGTTGTGATGATTTAAATGAGTACCCATAACATAGGCTTTTGAATTGAAATGAGCTGGGATCTGGAAAAACGTCCCTTATAGCATTTGAGAACAACAAGGTTCCAGATCAGCCTGCGTATACACGCAGTCTGACCAGGAACCATATTGCTCTCCAATAGCTTCCACATGGTCTGTAGCAACCATTTGAGAATAACATGGATGCTGGCTAGACTGCATCAATGCCCCGCCTGACCTTGAAATCTGGCTGTCTCAAATGCTATAAGGGACGTTTTTCCAGATCCCGGCTCAAATGAAAAAGTTAGGATCTTTTATCTTTTATCTGTTGCTGTTCCAAAAGCTCAGGTACTTAATATAGAATAAAACAAACCTAAACATCATCCAGTCTGACATTTACCTATCCTACTTATCCCTACTCAGTATGACCTGAATTACAAACGATTTGATCACAAAATCTCCTCACAAATACTGGTACTCAGCCTTTTCTTCTTTTCTCTCAATACATTCAAACACATTTTTGATTAGACAGCACAACCATGGTTTGTATATGAAAGGGTAGAAACAACACATAATAAATCTCACCTCCAATCTTAACACATCGTTGCTGTTGGGTTCTGAGGTAGTTGTTATCTTACTTCTCAGTTTCTGAATCTCATCTCGTAGTTCAGCTATAATGTCATTGGATTCATCCTGTAAAGGACAGAAGAGCAAAACATGTGAGCCGCGTCTGGAAAAACGTCCCTTAACCCTTTCCCAAACAAGACCTGGTTTTGACGCCTGTAAGAAAATAGGTTTGAGAAAACATTGAAACAAAAGAAGAAAATGCTGATAATCAGCATTTTCTCCTTTTGTCTCAATATTTTTCTGTGCTATATAGTACACAAATTCCTTGTTTTTTAACATCAATTCTGTTGTCTACAACAGCTTTTGTGTTGGAACACCTTTGAATTTTGTTGTTTGGGAAAGGGTTAAAGCATTTTTAACAAGAGCCGTCACAGACGGATTATGCTCCCCGAATAAGTGTTTGTCACAAAATAAAAACTATCATACATTAAGCCCCCTTTTCCCATGACAGCATTTTTGTACACACATTAGTTATAGAATATGGTCTAGAACATCCTATATATTACATGAGCACAAAATTTCATTAAATTCTGCCCATTAGATGAAGAGAAATAAGAGAAAAACTAATTTTTACACTAAGGCCCCTTTTTCCATGACGCAGCCTTAAATTTACAAACGGAGAAAAAGGTCCCTAGGTATTGACCCAGGGAGTTCACATGTGAAGTTTCATTGAATTTGGTCCAAGGGTTACTGAGATATGGCTGTGGACGGACGGACGGACGGACACACGGACACACGGACGGACGGACGGACGGACGTACGGACGGACAGCGTGGCGACTATATGCTCCCCCGAAATTTTTTCGGGGAGCATAAAAATTGAGTTTGAAGATCAGCCTGTCGTCGCAGTCTAGTATGCATCCATGCTGCTCTCTTTAAGTTACTACAGGTCACGAAGAAGCTATTAGAGAACAGCATGGATCCTGATCAGACTGTGCGCATGCACAGGCTGGTCTGGATCCATATTGTTGTCAAATGCCTTAAGGGACGTTTTTCCAGATCCCGGCTCATGTGATTGTGATCTTTATCTTACAGCATTAACTTGAGGTTGGTATCAAAATTACAAACATTTCATCCAAAATACTTATATAAATCGTGGAAGTTGATTTAAGTAATGGTATAAAATATCATTTTATGTGTGACTTTGGTAAATGACCTTGAAATGTATGGTAAACTTGAAGATTTCATGTACAAAACAGACAAGAATTGACGATTATATTGGTGAAATAATAATGAAAGCTTGTCTGTTCAATCTACCTATATGAAGCAATTAAACCCTTTCCCAATAATCCCTGGTTCTGATCTATGATACAGGAAAGGTTTGGGATATATTGAGGCAAAAAATAAAGTGCTGATGATCAGCATTTTCTCTTTTTGCCTCAATATTTTCTGTGCTTCAGTGTAAACAAATCATTTCATTAGCAAAATCTATTTTGTCAACTACAACAGCTTTCATATTGGAACACTCTGGGATTTTACCAGTTCGGAAAAGGTTTAAGTCAACTTACCAGATTCATTTTGAATTTGTTCTTTACAGCTTTAGCAAACTGGGCTAGAGTCATGGTATTTACATTGCTCTGATGGGCACTCTCTATAGGTGAAGCCAGGGCAAACATCAGAGTGATGGCATTGCCTCCAAGAGATTCCTAAAATAAGACATATACAAATTCCAAGTTCAAAAAGGGTACAAAAAATTCTCTAAATTATGTCAGAGTAATGAATTTTGCATATAGGCTGATATTATGGTCACAGAAGCATGTGCAAAGTGTCAGAGCAATAGCATGGATAGAAACAGAGATATGACAGTTGCACATAAAAACTTAACAAAGCTTTACACCGACACCAACACAAACACCAGAGTGTCAAATATAGCCATCTATTCTACTTATAGTTGCACTAAAGATTGGTACTTGAAAAAGATTGAATTAAAATTGTGACATGTAAAGCTTAACCGTTTCCCAAACAAGACCTGGTTTTGACGTCCCTGATAGAAATGGATTGGGAAAACATTGAGACAAAAGAAGAAACTGCTGAAAACCAGCAGTTTCTCCTTTTGTCTCAATATTTTCTGTGCTATATTGTACACAAATTCTATCTAAGACAAGGTCCGTTTGTCGTCTGCAGCAGCTTTTGAAATGGAAATTTTGAAAATTTGCCATTTGGGAAAGGGTTAATCATGAGATTTAATTCTAAGGCTGCTTTTACCCTTGATCTGTTAACCCATTACCACACAGTGACTCTTTTTGACTCCCTACAAGATAATGGCTTTGGAAAACATTGTGGTAAATGAAGAAATTGCTTGTGTCAAGCAATTTCTTTATTTCCCACAATATTTTCTGCACAAAGAGACCAAAACAAGAGGCCCAAGAGGGCCTGAATCGCTCCACTGGCTAAAGTAAAAGAATTATGTCATGATTTCTTGTAAGCCTCGCACTGCCAAATCTTGAAAAGGGTCATCCATGAAAGTTTAGTCTGAATTGGCCCATTGATTTATTTTTAAAGAATTATTTCATGGTTTATCCAATTCTGACAAGCCCTGCCTTGCCACACCCACATTTATATAGACCAATCAAAATTTCACTGACAAAGTATTACCCAGGGAACATTTGTGCCAAGTTTGTACTA
Source organism: Fragum sueziense (assembly GCA_963680895.1). NCBI lineage: Eukaryota > Metazoa > Mollusca > Bivalvia > Cardiida > Cardiidae > Fragum > Fragum sueziense. Next base: position 32,025,416 of record OY804596.1, read on the forward strand.
AATTGACACAATGGTTGTTTTTAAAGAATTATTTCATGATTTCTCCCATTCTGATAAGCCCCGTCCTGCGTTCCCACATTTATGGTCCAATCAAAATTTTACTACCACCTGATGTAATTGGACATTGGACCAAGGAACATTTCTACCGAGTTTGGTCAAAATTGGCCTTGTGGTTAATTTTGTAAAGAATTTTTCGTGATTTCTGCCATTCTGATAAGCCCCGCCCTGCGATGCCCCCATTTATGGACCAATCAAAATTTCACAGACAATTTAAGTATAGGGTCACTTAAGGTGCATTTCTGCCAAATTAAATTGAAATTGGCCCTACGGTTGATTTTTAAAGAATTATTTTGTGATTTCTCTAATTCAAATAAGCTCCACCCTGCCACGCCCACATTTATAGACCAATCAAAATTTCATGGACAAGTTAAGTAAAGAGTCAACCGAGGTACATTTCTGCAAAATTTGATCAAAATTGGCCCGATGGTTGATTTTTAAAGAATCATTTTGCGATTTCTCTAACGCTGATAAGCCCCGCCCTGCCACGCCCACATTTATGGACCAATCAAAATTTCACACACAATTCAAGTAAAGAGTCATCCAAGGTACATTTCTGCCAAGTTTGGTCAAAATTGGCCACATGGTAGATTTTAAAGAATTATTTTGTGATTTCTCTAAGTCTGATAAGCCTCGCCCTGCCACGCCCACAATTATAGACCAATCAAAATTCTTTGAACAATTTAGGTAAAGGGTCACCCAAGGTACATTCCTGCAAAATTTGGTCAAAATTGGCTCATTGGTTTGAGAAAAGATTTTTAAAGTTATTTTGTGATTTCTCTAAGTCTGATAAGCCCCGCCCTGCCACGCCCACATTTATGGACCAATCAAAATTATATGGACAATTTAAGTAAAGAGTTACCCAAGGTACATTTCTGCCAGGTTTGGTCAAAATTGGCCACATGGTTGATTTTTAAAGAATTATTTTGTGATTTCTCTAAGTCTGATAAGCCCGGCCCTGCCACGCCCACATTTACAACACAATACAATATGACTTTATTTAGCAATTGAAGGCCAGCGGCCCAAAATACCAATGTTTCTTACATGTAATTATGTTGGTGACAATATTTAACATTCATTAAATAAATGTGTTTTAACAATATAAATATGGAACTGGTTTTACCCTTTCCCAAAAAGGCAGTAATTCATACTTTTCTGACGGTTTTCTGATAAATTACAGAAAAAAACATTGAGGGAAAAAAGGAAAAAGTCAACTTTCGCCATTTTCCTCATTTTCTCACCATGCTCTCCATATTCTCTCTAATATATATACGGTTAGAACACTTGTAAGATTTAGTGCAGAGAATAAAAAGGAAAGAAAACAAATAACACTGACTTACAGCATTTTTTGTTTAACAATTAAAAAAAATCTATAAAATTGTCTGACAATCATATACTTAAAACACTTTTGGGGGAAAGATTAAATTGTTTGATGAATTGAAGAAAATATTGAAGGAAAAGAAAGAAAAGCGCTGATTTTCAGCGTTTTACTTTTTTTTCATTCAATACTTTTCATAAAGTCTTTGTTACATTTATATAAAGCAGACCTTGTGTGGGAAAGGGTATACATGATAATTGCAAATAAAATATACAGTTAGCTGTCATATAATCAAATGAGAAAAATATTAAAGGAAAAAGAGAAAAACACCTATCATTAGTATTTCACCCTTATTCATTCAATGTTTTTCAAACGGAATTTTAAATCTACAGTCAGTTATCATATAATGCAATATTATATAGCATATGAAGATCTTAATTTGAATGCATCCACCAGGTACTTTGACAGTGCAAAAATACTCTCAGTTCTTGTATCAGACATAATTCGTACAAACAAAACTTTACTATGTAGACGAACTTTCCACTGATTAATGAAGTGTATATCCCTTAACTCTGAATATAATGGACAGTCAATGAGAAAATGCATTTCATCTTCAACCACAAAAATGTCAAATTGATAGCAATAATTACATAATCTCAAATCTCTATCAATCTGTAAATGTCTTCCTTTTTCTATCATGAGGTCATGACCCGAACACCTAAAATTTGCAAGAATACGTTTATACAGAGTGTCCCAAAAAAACGGAACCCATTTTTGAAAGTACATTTCTCATGTATCAAGCAATATTTCTGCACCAAATTTACATATGCAATAGCAATGACAGTTTTCTATTAGCAGTTAAAAATTTGGTTGAAAAATATTGATTAGTTTTGAAATTATTGGCATTCAAATGAATATACCCGGAAAACCATTTTAACACGATATCGATCTTTTCGTTTTGCAGAACGCGCCTACACTCATTGAATAAAGTGACGCTTAACAATTACTTAATAATATATTCAATACAAAAAATATTTTGAAACATTGTATTCACAATACTGCATTTTCATTTCATCTTCTTTTGCTAATAAATAAACTGTTAGTGCTGTGAGCTGCGATGTAACTAAAATGAATACAAACAAAATATCCAAGTGCATCACAGACTCATGAATAATAATCATAGGCACTTATTTTATTTCTGACCAACATGCCGGTCACCGCTCAATTGAAAAGTGTTACGGGTTTCATTTGACCAGACCCTGACTTTTATGCAAAACACTAATAACACTAAATTTACCAAAAAAAATTAAATCATAGTCCACAGAAATGTATACTATGCAAGAAAATTATGACTGGACTAATTTTAGGAAACATATAAAGCCTGTTATGTATGAAAATAAAGTTAAAACTGCACCATGTGAAATGAATCACATAATAATTTGAATTTTTTTTCAAACAACCACCCCATGGACTCAATTTGAAGGTACAGAACGTGTACATATTAAATTTTGAGAAAATCAGTACATACATGTACAACGGTACAGAATTCAACAGCTGACCTTTAGTGCGCTTTCACGAATAAGCAAGACGCAAAAATCAATATCATGTCAGATCGGGGTTTTAGTGTCATTATTAATTTGCTTATAACTTTTGAAACGATGCATATTTTTCAGTGAAATTTGGAACACAAATGCGCAAATAATGTATCTTCAGTACTGCAAATTCAAAAATTAGATTTTTTGCTTACGCTTTAAAATATACTCAGTTCCATAAATAAGTGTGCACTTTCATTCGTTTTATTTCCCCCCTCATCTCTCACTTAAAGTAACTGAGTTTGCTATTATAGTGTCGCTTTTAGTCTCAAGAAAGTGTCATACATTTACAATTTGGGTACTGAGACAGTTTGAGTTTGTTTTTCTATAGTTAAATGAAGGTGGTATGAAAACCAGAATGTAAACAGAAAAATCATTAAGACCCCCTTTCTTAGTCTAGATCTGCCCAATTCAAGACAAGCTTCTCTTTTTAAGTGACAAACACTTTGACTCAATCAAATTCAGTGTAAGAAAATGTCATAAAGACCCCTTTTCCCATGTTTTAACACAAAACCTTTCCATGTTCAAAAAGGTTCATTCTGTATGCTGAAACAATTATTTTGACCAGTTGTTTTTTCAGATTGAGCTGAATTTGTGGCCTTCAGTATATAAACATTGGAAATGTCATTAAGATCTCTGTATGCTTAAACAATTATTTTGACCAGTTTAATTATGACCAAGTTTCAATAGGATTGAGCCAAATTTGTGGCCACTAGAGTGAAACAGTGAAAATGTAAATAAGGCCCCTTTTCCTGTGTTTTCAAAAGGAATAAAATTCCTTTTAAAACTTTGGTAGAGCTTAACCCAAAGAAGATCCCTGCAAAGTTTCAGGTCGTTTGGCCTTGTGATTTAGGAAAAGACTTTTAAAGCAATTGTTGGACGATAGACAACAGACAGACGGACAACGGACATTCACCGATTACAATAGCTCACCTTGAGTACTTTGTCTTCACGTGAGCTAAAAGTTGAACGCACGGACGGACGGACGCACGCACGCACGACGGACACAACGCCATGACAATAGCTCACTGGCCGAATAATGGAAAATAAGCCCCGCCCACAGTGGCCATGTTTTTCGAATTATCAAAATTTCTTCAAGGAATCTGAAAAAGGGTCACCAAAGGAACATGCCTGTCAAATTTCAAAGAAATCTGATAAGTTGTTTGGGAGAAGAAGATTTTTTAAGTTTTTTCTAAAAATTCGTATTTGTTACCATAGCAACCAGAGTTTTCAATGGAATTGAATTCTTTGAAGGAATTTGAAAGAGGGCTATGCAAGGAACATTTCTGTGAAATTTAATTAAAATTGGTCCAGTAGTTTTTGAGAAGAAGATTTTTTAAAATTACACTATGCGCCATATATGGAAAATAAGCCCCGCCCACAGCGGCCATGTTTTTCGAATTATCAAAATTTCTTCAAGGAATCTGAAAAAGGGTCACCAAAGGAACATGCCTGTCAAATTTCAAAGAAATCTGATAAGTTGTTTGGGAGAAGAAGATTTTTTAAGTTTTTTCTAAAAATTCGTATTTGTTACCATAGCAACCAGAGTTTTCAATGGAATTGAATTCTTTGAAGGAATTTGAAAGAGGGCTATGCAAGGAACATTTCTGTGAAATTTAATTAAAATTGGTCCAGTAGTTTCTGAGAAGAAGATTTTTAAAGAAAAAGTTAACGGACGGACGGACGGACGCACGGACGGACGGACGCACGCACGCACGACGGACACAACGCCATGACAATAGCTCGCTGGCCTTCGGCCAGTGGAGCTAAAAATTAAAAATTTATTCAGTTTGAATTGTCGTCTGCAACATCTTTGAATTTGGAACAGTCTACAATTTTGCTGTTTGGTAACCCACCTGCAGGTATCGTGTCAGTTTTGAGTCCCTATAGGGAACAGCTGATCCTCTTTTAGGGCCTCCCAGTGTCATCAATACATTGCCTACACCTTGCAACCTGCAAAGAATAGGAATATATTTACCCTTTCTATAAGAATTTCTGCTTCAATTTCGAAGAAGGTCACATGGTTTGATTTATTTGGGTTTTACGCCGTTTTCAACTGCTATGATCATATCATGGCAGCTGGAGCGCTTACATAATGGTTTCCTGTTGTTTCTCATACCAGTACTACCACAACAACCTAACTGATCCTCCAGCTGCTCGCCCACTTAGGTTAATGATATCAAACCATTGGGTGGGTGACAATTTAGCCAGAAAGGATATTTACCACTGCTGGGGATTGAACCTGGGACCTCTAGAGTGAGAGGCAGATGCACTACCAACTGCGCTTTGGCAGCAGCCCAAATGGTGGATTTCTCTTATTTTCTAATATTGTTGTCTATGCTTCTCTTAGTTAACAATACAATTTGTTCTCAATTTGTAATATGATTTTTCAATTTTCTCTTGATTTGTAATACAATTACTTGATACAAACAAAAGCTTCATTAGGAAGAACAAGGTAAATTTATACATACCCAGTCAAAGCATCCCTATCTGCTATTCCATCTGTATCAATTCCTGTCAAAACAAGAGTACATCATCAGTGTACAAAAATATGTTGTTGTAACTTGAGTTTAAGCTTTTTAAGCCCTATCCTAAACAATAAAATCCAAAGGCATGTTCCAACTCAAAGGTGTTGTAGAAGACAAAATAATTTCATATAGTTAAGAATTTACATATTATCAGCGTAGGGGGTTATTGGAGACATTTGACTCCTGAGTGATAATAGAGAGAAATTCTAAATCCACAAATTTTGTAAAAAGAATGCCGAAAAGGCACCAAGATGTACTTAAATCAGAAATAAAGACCTTAAAATGACAAAATATCACAAGTAATCTGAAGGCAAATGTTAAATTTATTTCATTTAAACTGTATTTTGACACACATTTGCATGATATTAATTAGATGAAAAATATATGAGCGCTAATTCCTGAAACATGGATTAATCCAGAACTCCCTGTTGAGGTAACCCCTGTTGAAGCATAATTTGACTGGCTAATCAGTATTTTCAATTACACCTGTATAATCCATAACATTTCAGAATAGTTCATGTAAATGGGTACCAACCTGCACAATCCACAAAATGTATGACAGATCTGACTCCTACTTTACTGCTCTGTTTCTCCCTGTATTCTACAACAACTGTTAACACTGCATGGGCCCTGAAAATATGTCATAATTCTTTTTTTATGAAAGTGACCTCGGTATTTGACCTATTACTCAACTTATGTCCATGACAATGGAATCAAAGAAAAAAATTTGCACATGTGAGTTGGTGACAATTTTGTCAGAAAGGATATTTGTTGCAGCCGGGGATCAAACTCCGGGACATGCTGTTGGAAAAGTTTTCAAATAGAAAGACAAACAAATAGATTAACATCTCTTACTGACAATATAAATTACTAATTTTGTGATTGACAATTTATTTGTTTTTTTTTTTTTGTAATCTGCAACATACTGCTAAGGTTATGTACTGAAGTAATGGTACTGTACAAAACTGAATTTTACAAAGTTAACTTTATCATGTTCTACATCATATTATAAAACTATATAGTCCTATCATAACATTGTGGTGCAAGTTTCCAAAGTCTACCTATAAATAAATAAAGGAAGAAGTTTCTTGATTTTCATCACAGTTTGCATGTGTTGGTTCGAATCTTGCAGGTGTGAGGCACCTGCAAGATTCAAACCATCATATTGCAAAATCACAATAGTATGGAGTTCAATATTGTCTGGTATACGAAAATGAATTTAGAAAACATGTGTCATAATATCAGAACCTGGTTATATAACTTACCTTGGTTTATGTGCCCTGAGGTCGGTAGCTCCCATCTTTCTTGCCCTCATTCCTTGTTCATAAAACTGTGCAATATCATCTGCTGATTTCACTACCATCTCTGACAAGCCCTCAACAAATCTGTGACAAAAAAAAGAACATTCACAGAACTACAGATAAAGAAGGGGTAATGGCTTTTACAATGTAATATTTTGTTTAATGTTGATAAAAAGAGTATCCACAACATACGGTTTAGATTTGAAACAACAAGAAATCTAGAATGCCTTTATCACCTTTTATCTGTCAGAAACCTTTTTTCAGTGAAAAAGCACCATGTTTTAACAATTTTTAGCTATACTGCAGAGCTAGTGCACCTTACATTGTGTTTCTGGCATTGCCAATACCAAAACAAAAACACAACATCCAATTGAAGTCATCACCTACTCATCTCACATAGATAATTTTACACCCATTGCTGGAGAGATTTTTAAGAATGATCCAAATTCAAAGATGTTACAGACAATATTTCCAAGTAAATGAAAGTTTACATTTATTGGTCTTTCTGGAAAGAAAACATTGGAGTGGAAAATAAAGAAATTGCTTGTCACAAGAAATTTCTTCATTTTCCACAATACTTTCCAAAGCCTTTAACTTGAAGGGTTTCAAAAACTGTCAATTAGTAATTAGTTATCCACCAGTGAGAGTCTGAGAGACCAATGACTTGTTGTCAAATATCAGAAAGAACATTGGCCAAGACAAGCCTTGGAGAACAGCAGCTTGTTTTTTGTAGTAAATTACCTGAGCTTGGATCTAAAAATAGGGCTATCCTTGCATCTCAGACTTACATGGGTCCATATTAAGCTTTACGAAGAAACAGTCTGATTAGGTCCTTTGCTGAGACTATAATAGTTGCAACAAATATGAAGTAGCCATTAGCAATCAACAAGGATCTTAACCCTTTCCCAAACAGCAAAATTTTAAGTCTGTCCAATTTGAAAGTTGTTGAAGACAACAAAGTAAATGATCACAAAATGCTAAAATGTTTATGTTATAGCCAAGAAAATATTGAGGCAAAAGGAGAAACTGCTGGTTATCAGCAATTTCTTCTTTTGTCTCAATGTTTTCCCAAGCCTTCTCTGTTAGGGACGTCAAAACCAGGTCTTCTTTGGCAGAGGGTTAAAGGGACCCATGCTAGGTTAAATGGAGTTCATTTAGTTTTGCTAAAAAATGACTTAAATGCCCTTGGTAGGATGTTCTCTGATCACCATACTGTTACTGTGTGGGTTTAACAAGTCAAAGATCTTCTCATCCATGACCGAAATAGTATCACAATTAAAACTTGGCAACTTCAAAGCTAATCCTGAACCTAGACCTTTGGCACAAGTTGTGCTCAGGTGTACTTAGAAAACATAACTTACATTCCCTTGGTAGGATGTTCTCTGATCACCATACTGTTACTGTGTGGGTTTAACAAGTCCAGCATCTTCTCATCCATGACCTAAAATTGTATCACAATTAACACTTTCCCAAACAAGACTTGGTTTTGACATGCCTAATAGAAAGGGCTTGGGGAAACATTGAAACAAAAGAAGAAACTGCTGATCTTCAGCAGTTTCTCCTTTTGTCTCAATATTTTCTGTGCCATATTTTGCACAAAATTCTATCTCTAATAACATCCATTTTGTCATTTTTACAGTTTTTGAAGTGGATCACCCTAAAATTTTGTCGTTTGGGAAAGGGTTAAACATCACAGTATACATACAGAAACAGAGTTACATATAGGAGGATGTAAAGACATTCTAACTTTTTTTTAATTTTAATTCCAAACCCCATGTTGTGGAACTCATTTGAATCGTCTCGATGAGACAATTCAAATGAGTAGTCACAACATAGAGTTTTATGCACAATTAATGAAATAGTGCATTTTGAAAAGCCTTCACTCCCTCTTATCTGTAGCTCTCCAGAAACTAGTGAATGATTAAAGATCTTTACACTTTGTGGTCAAGGTTATTCTTGTTGTATTGAAATAGTATAATTAGACTATGTATCTGTCGTTCCTACATATTTTTTCAGGTTAATGAAGATGATTTCTCATAACACTTATCAGTTTAAATGGTTTTCTTGTTAGAAGACATATTGAAATCATGTGCAAAAGGATGACACGGTTTGATAACATTCAGTGCCTACTCATATTTCAGCAACTATAACCACACCAACTTCAAAGTTTATTTACTCTAAAAACTCACTTTATACAACTGACCTTGTGTGAACAAGAGCTCTCATAGACAGGTGATCCCATAAATATGTGTTTGTGACAAAAAAAATTAAGCCCCTTTTCCATTGACACATTTTCTGCACATATATAATAAATAGTGTATAGTCTAAAGCATCTGATTGATTAAAGTTTCATCGCATTCTGACCATTACATGAAAAATGTTTTAGAGAAAAACCAATTACCGTATTTCACCTAATAGACGCGGCCCGGCGTGATGCAAAACGCTGTGGGAAAACGCTTATTTCGTACCACTTTTCCTGAATTTTAAAGTGCTTCGCTGAATGTAGAAAATCAACCTACCGTAAATGATCGATCAAGATATATCACTTTATCAGTAGATGACGTTGTATCTTATAAATACACACCGGGTACATGTATAAATCGGCGGAGACAAAGCGACATAACTGTCATCCAGTCTACAGTTATCTGCCAGTCTAGTCCTTTGTCTCGAAAAGGCGGGTGTGTTCTACTTTCGTTTTCGGAATGTTTTGATTTCTTCTTCTTCTTCACTTTACAAAATAATAAAACATACTTCCCGTGGTGTCTTTTCAGGTCTTGGATAATGTGGAGCATGGCATGACGATTGTTACAATATGTATTTTAAGACACTCAAAGCACTTTCAGGTCAACACTAATCTTCTCTACCCTGCATTGCATTATGGGATTGTATTGTTGTTGTTGGATAAATCCATCTCGAAACTCTGACGGCGAGTCAAATTAAAGCCTTTCAAGTGCCAATGATTCGATCCGGTCAAGGTAAGGTCGGGTGAAGGTGGGAGGGGTGTCCCATGGCTTCCGAGATTGTTAATATAGTGGGGGGCGCGTCTATTAGGGAGGGCGCATCTATAAGGTGAAATACGGTACATTTAGGTTCTTTATTCCGTGATTCAGCCTCAAGTTAAAAAAGAAAAAAATCAATTTTTGGGAAATGTTCTAGGAAGTCCATAAGCTTCATGAAGTTTCTCGAAAGGGGATGCAGAGGACTACGCATTGGACAGATGGATTGACAGGTGGATGCATGGCGTGGTGACTATATGCTCCCCCCCCCACACACAAAAAAAAATTTTCGAACCATTATAAAAGCACAAACCTCTAAGAAAGACACACTGATGAGAAAATCCTTCCCTGACATACTGCTGGCTATTTCAAATATCCTCCTGATTGCCTAAAATCAGAAACAAATATTGTTTTGAGCTAGAATCTGGAAAAAAAAGCCTTAACCTTTTACCTAATGACAACATTTTAGACTACTCGAATTTTAAATACAAAATAATCAATGTCAAGTGTAGAGAGTGTGTATGTCAATGCATATCAAATACTGAGGCAAAAAAGAGAAACAAATTCCCAAACTATTTCTACAAGCAATACGGACAGCAAAATAAAGAATAAAAAATGCAGAATTTCTCTTTTCATTTTGATACATGTATTTCACAGTCACAAGATAAAGAGACACAACTGAAAGGTGCAATGAAGCACTTCATTTGTATAATATCATAATATTTTTAGATGGAGATCTACAATATTTTGAAAAATACTGAATTTTTCAATAAAAATTGGATGTTTCTTTCGCATGTACAGAAGCATCTTTAAAAACAGTAAACTTTTTCCCTATTATATCTTGTTTTTCTAACAAGAAGTTATTTAGGTATTTAACCCTTTCCAGCACATTGACTATTTTGAATCCCTTAAATATAAGGGCTTTGTAAAACATTGTTGAAAAAGAAGAAATTGCTTGTGACTAGCAAATTCTCCATTTTCCACATTATTTTCTAACCAAAAAGACCAACGAAATGTACATTTCATTCACCTGATATTATGGTTTTCAACATATACGAATTTAGACCAGTCTTATTTTTTTCTGTTTGGTAATGGGATAATAAAAATGCTTACCAGAGGTATAATTCCAGGGTATGTCTCACTGCCAGCCATCAAGGTGGTCTTGCCTGATCCAAACTGCAATTAACAAGCATAGAAATAATGATAATTTTCTAATAATGATAATAATAATTTTGTTTGGCATAGGTAAAATATAATGGTTCATGAGGAAAAAAGTCATATTCATATATACAGTTTAAAGTTAAGATATTATAGATTACAGTCTACTCTCATTCTGTCGACATCGGATATGTCCAATTTCCGCTTAAGTCGAAGTGAAAGTCTGGCCACGTCTTCACCAGTGGATATCAAAAAGTTTAAATAAAGTAATTTTGAAATAAATATGGACATTGAAATTTAGTTGGAAAAGGATAGAAATTGCCCGAAACGAGCAATTTCTTTCCTTTTCCTACTACATTTCAATTATAAACGCACGAAAATGGTCAAATGGCATTTAATTCGAAAATAAACAAAATCGGATGAGTCGCACTCCGGATATGTTGAGGTATTTTGACGGCTTCTTGGACTTCGACACAACGAGACTGTACTTTAATCTTAAAGTCTTTAAAGAACCATGATATGCTCCCTAACACCAAGGATAACGCAATAATGAGCAATCCCTTATTTCCACTACGGTCCTTCAGAAACAATCACAAAGAGATGATAGATCCACTCAAGGCGCCTGACCATCAGACATGTCTGATGAAATTTGCCTCAATCTGATATTGTTTCCATTCAGTCAGTCTAATGATCTGACACTAGTTGCCATTTACAAGACAGCCTATGACAGTTCTGTATGACAAAATTTCATGTGGTCTAACATTTTTTCCAGTACAGTCAGACCAAATATCTTACAAAATTTCTAGTTCTTTGCCACGTCTAAATCTGATTTGATTAACAATCCATCTTATTTAACTACAGGTCTTATTTGGGAACAGATTAAGCTACAGTACTTACTCCTCCAATCGCCATAATGGTAACATTGTATCCTTCCATAGCCCTCTGTATAATCCATTACTAGACAGCATAATTTCTGACTGCTTCAAATTCAAAAATGGTGCAGACGACAATTTTAAGAGAATGAAATTTATTTTTTCTGGCCTTTTGGGTTGGAAAACATTGTGGTAAATGAAGAAATTGCTTGTCACAAGCAATTTCTTCATTTTCCACAATGCTTTCCAAAGCCTTTATCTTTTAGAAAGTCAAAAAGAGTCAATGTGTGGAAATGCTAAAAGCTGATCACATTTCTCCTTTTATGAGTAATCTGATCACATTTCTCCGCATAAATCTGTCCCTAAAATTGTCTCTTTTAGTGTGATGGGTCACATGCTTTAACCCCTTCCCAAACAAGACCTGGTTTTGATGTCCTTTATAGAAAATGTTTGGAAAACATTGAGGCAAAAGAACTTTTGCCTCAATATTTTCTATGCTATATTTTACACAAATTCTATCTTTTTAACATCTATTTTGTTGTCTGGAGAAGCTTTTGAATAGGTTCAACCTAAAATTTTGCCGTTTGGGAAAGAATTAAACATAAGGTACTTACCCCTCCAATAGCCATAATGGTAACATTGTATCCTTCCATGGCTCTCTGTATAAGCTGGTCACATTTCTCCTTATAAATCTGCCCCTGAAATTTTTTGGAGTTTGAATCAAAAGGATTGAATATAAGAGAGTTTCACTGATGAAGAAAATTTTTAATTGTACATTATTAAGTTGTAGGAATTGCACTCTTTTTCTTAAAATTAATGCTAAAAACAATTGAACTTGATTTGGAAAAAGGGGCCGTATAGCAATTCAAATTTCTGTGTTTTCAAGTCAGTCTGCACATATTTAGCACAGTTTGAGTGGAAAGTACCATTAGAGACGAACATAGATCTGCTCAGACTGCATGTAAGCACAGGCTGATCTGGATTGAGGTTGGTCTCTATGCCACAGGTATCTTTTACTAGATCCTGGCTTAACGATTTTACTGTCAGTTCAATTTAACCACAGCCTCTTATTCCATTCTAATTTGACTTAATATACTGTTTTCTTCAAGTATCATTTTTATTTCAAATTGCAAATCATTTTTCCAAGATAATTTCATGAAAAATTCCACTTACATTTGAGCTTTCCTGTGGGTATACAGCATCTAAAGCAAAACTTTGTTCCTGAAAAAAAAAAAATTAGAAAATCTGGTTAACCCTTTCCCAGACAGCAAGATTTTAGGGTGGTCTAATTCAAGTTGTTTCAGATAACAAGTGAATGTTTATGAAGAAAATTTGTGTACAATATCCAAAAGAAAATATTGAGGCAAAAAGAGAAAATGCTGATTATCAGTAATTTCATCTTTTGTATTATTGCTTTCTCAAATGTTATCTATTAAGGATGTCAAAAACAGGTCTTGTTTTGGAAAGGATTAAATAGGTTAACCCAAACAATATCTTATCCTTATGACCCTTACAGATGTAAAGGGTAAAGAAGGGTCAAGACAAAGAGGTTCATGATTAAGCATAGCATTTTCTAAGCAATAAGCCTGCAATAGTAATCCCTAAAATTTACAAGATTTATTTATTATTTACAAGAAAGTTACAATATTACCAGTACTAAAACATTGATGCATGCCTTTTTGTCATTAATGCAATTAAGCAGTAAAACCTTATTAATTATTAAAATAACAATGAAAAACATGTATAGGAAAAAATAAAACTGTTCAGACATTTCACTATCAACAAGTAGTGAAACGTCTCATAGTGAAACGTCCCATTATAGTGAAACATCTCTATTGTGAAAAGATAAACACCCTAAAATCCTTTCCTATACATCAAATATTTAGACTCTTCCAAATTGGAAAACTAGTGCAGACACAAAAATGATGTTGATGAAATGTTTTGTGAACAATACATTGTACAGAGAATATTAACTCAAAGGGAGAAAATGCAACAAGTCTTGAGGCATTCAAGGCCCGTCTCACAATGTAATTATTGGACTACAGATATTTTTTTCTTCACTTGTAAAAATCTGTATAGCACATGCAAAGTGATTCTAAGATTGAGATGGACTCGTTTTGATTAATATTTCATTGCGCACACCCAAACACGGCAGAATTGTCAGCATGTTGACGGCAGCCACTATGAGGTAGAAGTAGAAATGCTTGCTCAAATATTTGCATTTTCTTCTTTTGTCTTATAGGGGGACGAGCTAGGCTGTCGAAAATGCAAATGGCACAATAATTACAAACCAGAAATAACGTATGAAATTACCAACCTGAAGGGGTAGATCATTTATGTCCATTGTTACCACTCGTCGAGCTTTATTAAGTATTAAAATCCAAGTCAATTAATAACATGCTGGTCGTCCTTGTTTTTGTTTTGTAACGGCTACATATGCCCAACCTTCAAAAATCAATTACGTCAGAGATATGTCATCTGTGCTCAGCGAATTTTAACACACCGTGCAACCGGCTGCGTAGAAAGTCAGCGAAGACAGATTCGGCATCTGATGTCATGTGCATGGTAGGTCAAATGAATTTACTTTTATAAATAAACGAAAGGATCTTTGGTATTCTATAGTTGATAAATACGCGTATAAATGTTCAGTGCTTGTACAAAATAAACCTTTTCACGTATTCCTCGCAAATAAGGTCACAGTCATCGACACAGCCGGTTGTACGGCGTGTTAATAACGCGGAGGTGTGTCTCGTTGACCTTGACCTTGTCTTGTTTTGAAGTAAAAATAGAATGTGTAAACACGCTTGTAAAGGATTGATCTATAGCAAAGGAAATATGTTTTTTCGCCGAGATTGAGGTTTTTATGCATTGCTAATTGTTTTTCCATGCACAAATATGAGTTCCCGAACAGTTCGGAAGCATAAAAACATAGAATGAGCCCCTTTAATGTTTCTACGAGACTATTCTCCCAGCAATGTCAGGTCTTGTTTGGGAAAGGCTTAACCCAATACCTCATATTTACACCTTTTGATGCCCTGCAAAATAACGGCCTTAAAAACACTGTGGTAAATGAAGAAATTGCTTGTAGCAAGCAATTTCTTCTTTTTCCACAATGTTTGCAGACCCAAAATGGAAATGTTTATAAATTTTCATCATCTTGAAATTGTAATCTGCAAAGTCTTTCAAATTGGAACAGTCCAAATTTTGTTGTCTGGTAATGGGTTAATGCTCACCTTGCCAGAGGCCACAATAATCTTGTCTCCAACTGCTTTTGTACCAATCTTCAGACCTTTCTTGCTCTCATCTGGGGTCAAAGGTCGAACCCTGCCCACAACCTTGATGTTCTGTGACTCTGGCTGCAAATAAACAAAGCTTCAGATAAAGAAAGTATTTGCATTCGAAACTTAATTACATGTCGATGTTATATCACATTTAAGAAGTTTATGACCAATGATGGCCATCTAATCGCATTAAAAGTTATCCTTTTGGAATAGTGAAAAGTGCACAGTCCAGTCAATGAATTTACATCATAAAAAGTAGAACATTAGAAAACCAAGAGCCCCAGATAAGGTGCATCTTTGCGTAAAAATGCATTGAAAATAACAAAACATGCAATTAGAATTGAAAAATATTTTTGGGGGTAAAAAAAGGCATTGCAAACAATAAATCAGCATTAAGATAAATTTCCGAGCATAAAAAGTTATACATGTATTGTGCAAGTGGAACATTATTACAGAAATCTTAATTCCCATTTTAATTGAACAAGGCTTTCTTTCTGGTTCCCGCGTTCTCTACGTCATAATAGTAATCCTGAGCCGTACCCAAACCAATTTTCCTTCCTCAATATCTAAATCGAACATGGATTTTTTGTTGTGGTTCCCCACATTTCTACATGTTTTGTAGGAATCTTACTGTTATGCAGGATTAAAGTTCCCTGGCAAAATGTTTGCGCGACCAGGTAGACTCTCAAAGAAGAGAAAACATTCAGCAGATACGCCGAGCGTTCTAAATTTCTTCAAGAGACCTGAGGAATCTAATGAATCAATCGCCCACCAAATTCTCTCTGATGCGATCGACACAATCTTTGAAAAATATGACAAAACTTCCAAGAAACGTGCCTTCGATTCTGTGTCTGAAAAAGCTGTCCAGAGTTGTAAATCGAAATATTCATGGCTTCATATCATAGGCAATGGACCGAATAAGCGACTACAATGTTCTCTATGTGCTGAACAGCAAGTAGTCTATAGTTTCCCGTATTTGAGCAGGCACCCTTATTAAATAATTTGTATTTCCACATGTTGTTGTTTTCTTGCAATGGCCGAATGTTTGTAATCTTTTGAGATTGTTAGGTGTTAAATGAAAACTAGAATAATCAAAGTACTGAAAGTACTGTTGGAAAGCAAATTTGCTGATTATGTCTAAAGGCCTTTCTAGTTGTTAGCAATATGAATTACACGGAGTTGGATAAAAGTAATTAATTGAATTTGATTCTTTAGAAAGTTACAAAATACAAATTATGAAAGGATAATGTCTGTTCCATATCAGCAAAATATACTGAACAAAAGAGAAAACTTTACGCTGCAAGATTTCTTGTTTCTGAAAAAGTATCGAACTAAAAGCCTGATTTTATTTTTACAATATTTCCATGGCATTCGGCAATCATTTTGTCGAAGTTTCATTGCCTTGTCTCCTTTAATGTCAGAGTTACCGCCCTTAATGCATTTACAGCTAATTTCATCTAATGCCACATACGCGCGATAAACGATTCATTATTTTTACAGAATTGGTCATATCCGGGTTGCCAAAAAACCACAAAACATCTCTCTTATCACTTGTAGCAAGCTCTAAAATAAAGGTCTAATCTGTCAATTTTGTGAATTACCCCCCTTTGACATAAACAAATAGGGAATTTAAAAGGTCGAATTCTCCCAGCCGAAAACGACTATAAGGCATTCTAGCACTCTATATGTTCTCCTATACCCAATGTCATGTTCTGAAGTAGGTTTTCTTGTATAATAGACTAGTGCGACAGGTCACGGTTCATAAATCTATTTGATGTACAGGCCCGTAGGAACAGGGGGGGGGGGGGGGGGGGGGGGGGGCTAAGCCCCTCCAATGTTGGCCAAAAATGCCGAATTTTCTTGACTGTAAATCAAATAAAATAACCATCTTACCGGCTATCAACGAATTCATTCAATTTCGTTGTTTTTGTTCCACTTAAAACTTCTCTTTATCACTGTATATTGAATGCACGTGTGCTTAATCGCTGTATATTGAATGCACGTGCGTCGTCATCGATTTCTCCGCATTTTGTGGGAGCCTCGTTTTGAAAATGTCGATTTGTTACTATTTCTAGTAACAATTCACATGTATACAATGTTAATTTCCCATAAACCCATTGTTTGCCTCCGGAAGTTAATCAGAGTCTTCTCTGATGAAAATTCGCTCTTCGATATTTGGATGTCGCTACTTACATCGGAGCGCTGTCCAATTCAAAAACAAAAGAAAATTCCGACACAAGTTTTATGTCGCTGTGTCGGAATTTTCTTTTGTGTTTGACTGGGACAGCGTTCCGTTGTAAATAGCGACATCCAAGTATCATCGAGCAAATTTTCATCAGAGAAGTCTCGGATTACCGGAAGTGTTCTGCGGGTACGGACTAAAACATAAATGAAAGGAGTCTATACCCTAATTAGAAAGCATTTGATCTCTGAAAACTACATGTCTTACTTGCTAAAACATGTGTTCCGTCACTACTTTATCCCTTTCCCAAATAAGACCGGGTTTGACAGCCCGAAAAGAAAATGTTCGGGGGAATATTGGGATGAAAGAAGAAACTGCTGATAATCAGAATTTTCTACTTTAACCTCGATATTGTCTTTGGTATTATCTACAAAAAGTTCTAATTTTATCTAGGTATGTACCAATTTTGTCGTCTGCTACGGCTTTTTTTTTTATTTTGACCAATCTGAAATGTTTCTATTTGGGAAATGGTTAACATACCAACAATGTAAATTGATTTGATTCTATGTAGGCCTATTCATCTAGATCTAAATCCACGGTGGGTAACTCACATGACTTTAGGGAAGCGTTAACACCGAAAAAATCGTCCACTTCAAGGTATGTTTTGTTTAATTTCTCAGCTTATACCCTATTGATTTTGATGAGATAAAGTGCACGGAACGCGCCCTTGAGCCCTTGAACGGGCTATTCCCGGCTCTAACTCACTCTGCTCCAAATCCAGTGGTTTCTTCAAACATTCGAGCCAAAGTGTTTGTAAGTGCAAAACGAAAGTGGGAAGCATTCACATGCACCGAAGAAAACTTTCGCTTGAATGTTTGAAGAAATCACGGGATCGGAGCAGAGTTACAAACGGGAATAACCCTCTCAAATGCGCGTTCCGTGCACTTTATCTCGTCAAAATCAACAGAGTATAAGCTGAGAAATTAAACCAAACATATCTTGAAGCGGACGATTTTTTCGGTGTTAACGCTTCCCAAAAGTCACATGGGTTATCCACCGTGATATCTATAGATTAAAAAGTTAACACCGTTTTTAAACCAAGTGGTGAAAGGATTGCTAGTCTGATTTCTATGCATTTTGAGCATACCATCACATATTCTGGTTTCCCAGATTTCTACTTTCACTTTGAAATGCCTATAGCTACACGCGAATACTAGCAAGGCCTATTAGACAAGATGTCTATGTCATTAACCTCAAAATAACCACTTAGTTGATCAATCAATTATTGTGAACGCGATTAAATGCATGGCTTATCGAATATCATTGTTTAGTTTCGGACATTAAAACGTGTAAGAATTTGGGCATAGAAAGATTCTAAAAATAGACGTGTCCTAGTTTCTATTTTTAGCGCTTGAAGTGGGTCGCATATTTCATAGTTCAGTAAACTTGACTGACCCATTTTCAACGAAAGATATTGGACTGGCTATTGAACCGTAATGAAAGCAAATTACTACGTGATCGTTTCTCCTCTTTTAACACATGTTTAATTGGATGTTTTATCATCGGTCACACAATTGAATATCTTGTGTACAACTA